>VWZO01002554.1:28231-109931 GCA_013396975.1 Bucco capensis | reverse complement strand
GGAGGTTTAACCTCTTAGATGGAAGTTCTTCCAGGGCTAAACGAGCTCCATCTGCCCGGGTTTGGAATCAGAGTTGTCCTTCTCCTAGGATGACTGCCAGAAGGCTAATGAGCTCATCCTACCCATACAAGGATTATAGGAACATGAGTATCACTCCCCACACTTTCCCGTGGGCAATGAGTTTAATGCTCCCTCTGCTGTCGGCACAGTTATGGCACCAGGGGCCACAGCAGACCCCAAGTGATTTTCAGACTGTGCCTGTGTCTAAAGTATACTTAAGTAGGAAATACAGGAATAGTTTCCCTTTAAAGAGAAGTCTGCATGCTAAAATTTTAATGAAGAGAGATTCAAATAGATATATATAAGTATTATATATTTTGATAATTGGACACATACATATAATTTCAGCCTATGAAATTATTTATCCTTTAATAAAGAGATGGCTGAAGAGTTTTTCTTTCAGCTCAGAGAAAAATTGGTGAGAGTTAGTACTTCTACAATTTCCTTCAAGAAACTGCAACATTTAGTATCAATTGTGGTAAGAATCTCTTGCATAAACTTTATCTCTATGCTGACAGGAATAAGAAAGCAAAATGTCTAACTGGCTAGCAAGAAGGGTATATTTTGTGAGGATCTCATTCTGCTTCCAGTTCCTATTTATTGTGTTCTCCATGTCAGCTTCCATTTGTTTTGTTCTGTACAACTGCTTCCATGATGTATGCTGAGAGCAGAATAAAACACCATTTGGGAGCCAAGGCCTTGGCCATGGTCACCACCCTTTGGTAGCCAGAAAAGATTATTTTTTTCTCACTGGCAGATTGTCTGGAACATTGAGACCTTCCATTCAAGAGCCCAGGGACCCATCTGGAGGTTAGGCTGCAAATTAATATTGTAGCTATTTGGCAGACACCCAGTAAATGTCTTCAACAGAGAATCAGATTCCTTCATAAACCGGATTTAGACACAAGATTAAAGAAAAAGCATTTGTTAAAGAGAGTGTTCATTTTCTGAATGAACACATTTTTGATGTGCAAAAAAAAAAAATGAGAGCAGCAAGTTTAGGAATCACTCTTTAAGAACAAACTGCAACAGTAAGTATCCAGAGTGAATCAATATAAGTTGTATTCTGGCTAATTTTATTTGAGTAGGAGACAGTTTCTTCACATCTGATATACTACATCCTCCATCCTTTTTCCTCAGCTTTTTAGTTCTTAGTTAAGTGAAGGAATATAAATGGTCCTGGGACCAGGCTGAATGTTTGGAGAGAGAGAGAGAATTAAGTGCAGTCCTCCATAAAATGGTACAAATTACAAAGGATGGGACCTGCTTGAAGGAATTCTGAGCAGAAATGATCATTCATAACCTTATTATTCACTTAAGTTACGGCCTAGCTAACCCACATTCCTGATCTCTCTTCCTGAAGGATCCATGACAAAGTATTATGATCGCAGCTCTATTTTAAATGCAATATTTCTCCCATGTGGACTGTCTAATATTTTTGGACAGGAATAAGGTCATTCTCAACCCAAAATTTCACATGCAACTATTAAGTAGATAGGAAGTTTAAAAAGGAAATTGGTAGTTAATCCATCAAACCATTTATCAGTTTTGGGACTTAAAATACATCAATTTTCTGTTCACTGGTAACTAAGGGCTTTGATACAGTGTGTCAAACTGATTTTACAGATTATAATGTAATTTCATAAAGGGACCTATTTCAAACTTGCCAGGGTACAAGGGTAACATGATGATTTTTTGACATCCTCTGTTCTTTGTGAAAGCCAGGCTTACAACATCTACAAAGTCCCTAAACCCTGCCAATGAAGCTCACAAAGTCTACAAATACTGACAAAAGTTTTTATAAACCTCACACACACACAGTTAATGTCTTTTCTTCTTGCTCTTGCCACTTTCAAGGACTCCAGACCAATACAAGATCAAAGATTTACAGGCTCTGCCACCTCAACACAGACATTTTGGAAATCCTGTAAGATTAGAAGTGTTTGTTTGCTGGAAAGATCTATTGATGTAGCAAACAAACCCCTCTGCATTCCATGAGTAGAATAAAGGTAGCATCAGAATCTAATTGGCTTTCTCTTGAAACATATAGATCCTTTAGAAAAGTTTTTATTTTAGGGGGGAATTCTAACACCAAATAATTCTTCGCTCCTCTACTTGAGTATAATCGCCAACTAAAACCACAATGATAGTTTTCTAGTCCCTTTGTGCTGATCAACTTCTCTCCAACTTCACGAGGGAAAGGTCTTTTAAACCAAATGCTATTGGTAATATTTCTTTCATGGCTGCACATAAAAACTTTGAGCTGCCAGGAACCCCATGCTGAGAGGGAAAATTCTGCACAATGATATAATTTTTATAAAGAATATGCAAGCTAACATAAGGTATGTTAACTATGTGAAAAGCCCTACATGTAGGAAATCAGTTCCAAGGAAACATAAAGCACAGAAAAATCGGTATGTGAAGATTTCCAGAGATTATCCCAGAGGAAGTAGATTTGTCTTGAAGAAGAGTAATTCCTTTAGAGGATAATCATTGCAACACAGACCTGCTCTAATTTTTCTGGCAATGGATTGATGTCTAATTTATATGCTTGTTTTCCTTAAAAAAATAATAAAAAAGTAATCAATAAAGCTCTGTGGATACTCACAGAATCATTAAAGTTGGAAGAGACCTTTAAGATCAAGTCCAACCATACCTATCACTATCATGCCGCTAAACCATGTCCCTAGTGCCACATATACGTTTCTTAAACACCTCCAGGGATGGTGACTCCACCACCTCCCTGGGAAGCAGATTCCAAGACTCAACAACCCTTTCAATGAAGAAATTACTCCTGACATCCAATCTAAACCTCCCCTGGTGCAACTTGAGGCCATTTTCTCTTGTGCTATCACTGTTAACCCAGGAGAAGAGACCTAATCCCATCTCACTGGAACCTCCTGTCAGGTTGTTGCAGGGAGCAATACTCATAGGTAGTCAATAAATCTATAGGTGAAGGAAAAATGGCTAGTTGCATGGTAGTTCCAAATATAATCCTCTTAAAAAAGGAGAGTCTGTGTTCCTGCACTGAACTGAAGTCTTCCTTTTACTCCTCAACACTTTGCCCTACCTCCACATAGGCTGTCAGCTGCCGGACATGACTCCAAATTAGGACTTACACGTAACATGGGAAAGTCAACAAACAGCACCACACAATCAGTGCATCCAACCAAAGGAGTGTCCCAGCAAATGTTATTTCTGGCAGTATTGCTCAGAAACTTAGACTTCAGCTATAAACAGGACACTAACTCTAACCTTGACTTTCATTAAATATTTGTTATAACCTGTAGCTTCACAACTACAACTCTAAATATTTCTTACCTTTTGCATATCTGCTTTGTATTGACAAAATAAATAGAGGCTATTTACTGAAAAAAGTGTCTTTCCCTCTCAGATATGTAGTCCTCTACTATTATTTTCCATGTACAAGTATGTTTTTGTAACAAAGCATGAATATCAGTTCATTACAAAAAGTTCTTTGTGTAGCAATTTCATAACATTTTGCAGCAAATACAGAAGCACAGAATCACACAATTCTTCTTCTGAGGGAAAATCCATGCTGCTAATCAAAGGGTGTTTTCCATATTTCTTTATTGACACTAATAACACACTGAATTTTGAATGGCTGAGCAAGATTTATAGTGTTTCGTTTTGTTTGGTTTTCCCCTAGAATGTTTATCAATTTTAACCTAAATTTTAATAGATATTGGTAGATATTATAGAATCACAGTAATCTCAGAACTTGACCTATTTAAGTTCTAATATTAGGGCAAAAAGGAAGGGAGGAGCTTTTTCAGTGAGGATTGAATTTAGAACATTATTTGTACTTTGATTTACTCGAGTCAAGACTCAGCAACATTTCTGATATGTTGCAGAGATCAAAGTTTTCTGTGACAGGATCAGATAAAGGTAAACTGGTTGCTGAAGTTTATTTTGAATTGGAGAGACTTCCAAGAGAACCTTTTTAAATCTCTGAGTTTATTGTTTCTAAATGAGTTTGTGTGAGAAGTGTTTCTGTGACATCCATTTTTAATGCTAGAGAAATCATTTAAGGTAAAAGGGGTTTCTAAACCTAGATGAACTTAACAAATGCTTGTCTCTGAAACTGCACAGATCCTTATCAACTGAATTGCAGCTACACTAACAAATTAAAAATCAACCTTTAAAGGTAGAAAGTTATTTAAGTCAATGCCTGATATAAATTGATTTATAATATCTGCAATACACAAAACAATTCCAAGATGGCATCACATATCCACCCGATATCAGCTGCTACTAGAAATATCAAACAACTTTACTACCAAGTTATCCATAATACCTTCTTAATCCTTACATGGAACAACCCAGCAAAAAACTCAAGACTGGTCCCAGCCCAGTAGCAAGGTCTGATAAAGTGAAGCTGAGGTTTGTGACTGCAGAGAGACACTCTCCTTTCATTCAGGCTCTCAAAACCCACTACTCACTTGTACCAAAACTTAAGCATGATATAAAGCTCTTTTTATTGCTTCTTTTTTTCTCCCCAAACTATAAACCCCAAATATTTCTACCTATCCCAGTCAGAAATAATAAATGTGGCACGGAAGGTATTTGTTGTGCTAGGTAACAAGCAAAGATGTTGATATGTCTGAAGAGCACAGAAGATTAAACAAAACAAAAGGTATATTGGGTATTGGGATCTTTATTCCAGCTCCCCTGGCTGTAAGCCAAACAAATCAGTATCTCATATCAACTATTTTTTGTTGTCAGCATCACAAGAACACTGTTTTAATATTCATTTAACCATAATTTGCAATCTTTTGGTCTGAAATAAAACACTGCTAGATTTTTAAAGCAAGATATATACTTTCAATAATAAAAAAAGCCTATGATTTTCAAATAAGCCATACGTTTGAGGTTTTTTTCTATGAATAGATTTACAAGCCATCAAGATATTTACCCTATCCAGGATAATCAATATAATTGGGTCTGACCCAAATATAATTTGAACCTGATCTGAAGACAATTCAAATAACAGAAAAGATTGACTTCAATTAGCCCTAGATAATATCCTAAAATATTTGTCAAATAAAATGCAGAATAATTACTTGCATAGCCACCCTTCAGGTTAAAGGTTATAGTTCTCCTAGCTTTATAGTTAATTTGAATCTAGAATCCTGTGATCTCTTTCATTTTGTTTAATCTCCAATTAAAAATCCTTGTCATGGATATAATTTTAAACAAAATTGGGGAGAGATACTTTGTTTCTCCTTAATATTTCATGACTGCTCTAGGTGATTAATTAAAAATTGTGTCTTATGAATAAACTATGAATGGATGTGACTATGGAAGACAAGTGCCACAAAGGCATTTCATGGTAATCCTTAACACACTAACAATACAATGCTTGGCAGTTATGTGATACAAACCATGAAGATGTTTAAAAGATAAAGTTTCAGGAAGCTCATGAAGATGAAACCACCCTTAGCCCACACAAATCCCAGAGAGTGCACCAGTGCCACTTCATAACTTTGCACAATATTACATCTAAATTGAATATATATCTGTACTGAAGTCCATAAGGGAGAGAATTTCTTTTGATCATTTATATGGTAAAGGATCAACAGCTTATGTAAAACCAGCTCACATTGAAAAATAGCCCTTATGCTCTCCACTGCACACTGTGCACTTGCCACAGATTGATTCCCAGTATATTTGTGGAAGAAATGGAGCATGGGTGAGAGCTAGAGGCATGGATCTGTGTGTGTAGGTAAACCTCATATGTCTGTAGTAGTTGTCCATATGTCAATATGCCAATATAGGACAAGACAGAGGTAACTAGTGCAAAAAGGTAATGTGGAGATGTTGTTCTTCAAGGCATNCATATCCAGCTTTCATCTATCATGACCCCCAAAATGTGGAGATGTTGTTCTTCAAGGCACAATACAAAGGTGCAAAATATCTAATCACTGCAGCATGCTACAGCTCACATAAATAATCTAATTCTAAAATAAAACAGCAATTAAAAAAAATGTCTTTTTTTTTACAGAACATATATTTAAAGTGCTGAATATTTAGGTTTTCCAGTCTTATCTGATTATCTCTGTTATTCCAAAGTGCAACAGTAAAAAGTTCTCAGCAATGTAACATGGGTTCCTCTCTTCCCTGATACTTCTCCAAAGCTGTGGTGTCCATCCTTCCTTCCAAGGCTACTATTGCCTCTCCACAGCCATCCAGACAGTATTCAAGTGACAATGGACAAGTGCCAAGTATTGAGAAATGCTCAATCACTGCTTAGTAAAATAAATAAACAGAAAACTCATTAGCACTGTTTTACTTAGCTACTATTGGCTTCTAAGCTGAGCTTCAAACATAAAAGCAATGTTGACTAATGATTGCTGTAGGGCACTTAGGCAGGGAAGGTTCTTTTTCTCTCTCTCTCTCTCTAGCCCTAACTAATTTAAAGGCATTATTTAACATCCACAAAACACAAGAGATGATATTGGGGAAACTATAGCAAATTCTACACGGGCAGTCTTACTGTAAGAGTATGAAATTTTCATGTGGTTTAAAATCAGCCAAGCAAAGAAAATCCTAATTTCAATCACCATATAACTCTCTTAAGCTGAAGTGAGACTTCCCATACACACATTACCACTGAAGTACATTAAATTCTGCTTTTTTTAGCTTTGTGCTTGCATTTCTGAGTTCAAGTTAAAGTAAAATTTACCATAATGTCTCCAGGCCAAACTCTATCTGGTCTGAATCAGTTAGCATTCAAAGCAACAGTGGCACATGACAACAGATGAGCATTTAGTCTCTTTGAAATGAAGAGATAGTGAATTCAGTGCTGGAATTCTTCCCTAATTCAAACTCACCAAAAATTGGCATTTCTTCATTTCCAACAGAAGTTCTGAACCCTCTAAAGCCAGAGTTCTCTAATTCCACTGTAATTTTGAAACTATTTTAATATATATTGGGCCCTGCTGCTTACATATATTACCCAGAGAGCTGGATTTCAGTGTTAGGAAAAAAAAAACCCACAGTAAACTGTTACTGATACACAGAACTCACCTGCAAAATTATGCTATGTCTAGCAGGAATTGGAAGAGTTTGTTAAGAAGAGACTTTATCTGAACAAAGTGATATATTATCACCTTTGAGTACCATAGCAGAGGTGTGAAACTTATTATTGTTAATGAGAATTATAAACCAAAGCCTCTGGGCACTGGAATGAGAAATACACCATAAAATGCTTATCTGAATTCCTACACAGCTATTTGAGTTTCACAATATTTTTGAAAGGGTAAATACTTAATCTAACATGTTATTTCCAGTTAAGTCTTGAATATCTAACTCTTGCAGGTGCCTCATAGATAATTAAGTAGTTTTAGTGTGATACAGGAAGACAGAAAAAAAACCCAACAAACCAACAATGAATTTTTTACAAAGGCAATAAGAACAAATTCCCCATAACACCAAAAAGAGTATTTTGTACTCACCCACAGGAGACATCTCAGGAACTCCAGCAGTGTAAGGGCCATCCAGAAATTTTGGCTCATTGTCATTGATGTCCTGGATCTTGATGACAAATTCAGACTCTGGTTCCACAGGTTTGTTAGTCAGTCTATCCAGTGCCTGTGCTCGGAGTGTGTAGTAGGCTTGCTCCTCTCTATCCAGCCTCTTTGTAGCATGGATATCCCCTGTGTTCTCATCAATAATGAAAATGGAGCTTGCCCCTTCGCCTGACAAGATGTATTTGATGGAACCATCTCCTTTATCAACATCAGAGTGAAGCTAGTGAAAAATTGATGAGAGAGGAGATTAACTTACAAGAGAGTCAGTGGCAGGGAGATATGTAAAAAATAATTCTTACTTCAAGAAGTAGTACATGAAATTTTATTGTTCTTGCAGAGATAAGCTGAATGTTTATTGTGCATGATGTGTGAGGGACCATTAGAATCTGTCAGCTTGCTCTTTTTAGTAAGATAATTTCATTCATTCCTGGAAAAAAAATAAATCTCATTTTCTGAGTGCATTTGATATTGTCTTACAGTCTTCTCATACCAGAGTTTTACACAGCCATACACATTCACATCTAGTTATGTATGTATGTAGTGTATGGCTAGGCTTCACGAACGAAGATCCAGGGAGGGCTCCACCCACGCTCCTCATCAGCGCCTTTTCTAAGCGCGCTGATAAAAAGAGGATAGCAGATAGCACCCTCGAGCCTGCGCTATGGAGTTTTTTTAGGTGAGACACAGCATGCGGAGAGCTGGACCCACCCTTTAGTCCTAAGGTTCATCTGCCAGGGCCTAGCAAGCTTGGACGCTGGCAGCGAGGTCCTTAGGATGGAGGTTTTATTAGAGTGTCCTTCTCTTAGCTGGAAGGCCTTACAGGGCTAAATGAGCTCCATCTGCCCGGGTTTGGAATCAGAGTTGTCCTTCTCCTAGGATGACTGCCAGAAGGCTAATGAGCTCATCCTACCCATACAAGGATTCTAGGAACATGGGGATCACTCCCCACACTTTACCGTGGGCAATGAGTTTAATGCTCCCTCTGCTGTCGGCACAGTTAGCACACCAGGGGCCACAGCAGACCACAAGTGATTTTCAGACTGTGCCTGACATCTAGTTATATCTATGAGTGTATTCCTCCCTGCATTTAACTACAGTGCTGATTTCAGCTTATTACCCTACTGAAGGGTAAGACTTCAGGCAAGTGTCTTTACAAACTTTATATCAGTGTGTGTTTGTTCATGTATGGGAAACAACATACTGATTTCCTCAATATTTACTGTGTAGAGCAATGAAATATATAAAATTGATGTAATTAATTGATTGCTCACTACTATCTGATGGGCTGGTAACTTCACTTCCATATCTTGTTTTCCATTGTCTAACTACAGAAAATGGAGAGCCTGAGAAAGACCAAGAAGTGTCCTGACACCTCCTGAATTTACACAGTATTGACAGGTGTAGTTTTGCTGGGATTACTTGTAGCAGGCACAGAACAACTGTAACTCAGTAAGTCAAAAGATATTTTCCATTAGAATTGCAAGACAGATTTACAGAAAGAAAATTTCTTCCTTATCAGGCAAGCTGGTTTAAGTTCCAGAGCTGTTTTAAGTAACAGAGTTATCAGTTCCACAGGTTTGGTAGATGTTTTTATGTCTACTGAGCCTCACCTTCCTGTTACAGAACACAAAAAATCCTTTTGAATCTCATATCAACAATGTAACTAATTTGGATATCACATTGAGAAAACACACACACACATAGTATATTTAATATGGTACCAGTTAAAAAAAATAGCAGCAAAATTCAAAGTACTTGTTTGCATGTTAAAGAGTGGATTATTAATTGTAAATAAGTGAGGACAATGTTAAAGATGTTCAGATTCTTTATGTCTCTTATATGTTTTGTACCTATCCTAACTCCATGTCATGTTGAGTTTGGAGGTAACTCTGCTGTCATCATCATTTCTCCCACTAACATGTTTTTCCTCTCATCTGGGAATATGACTAAGATAGTAATCAATTCCAGAGTACATGCAGAAAATTGCTATCACAGGCATAGCAGCACAGCTGCAAAACCTTTCCCTATTCCAGCAGGGAAGTATTCATGATCAGTTTTGAATTTTGCAGCTGGATAAAAAGCTGCCTATTTCTTACACATTATTTCACTTACACAGTCTGGGTATCACATACTTATGCAATTATAGTGCATTCCCTCTTTATTTTAAGACAGAAATGCAGTCTGAGCTTTGGACTGCATCAGAAAAAAAAAAGCACAACTAGTGTGTCTAAATCAGAACACCTACATTAGTTCAAAATATGGCTTATCTTCCCTCATTCTGCTGCTGCCTAACTCCTGAGATACCTAAACAAGCCCAATGTTTCTTTCAATGTTCCCCAAACATTTAAAGTCCTACTTCTCAGCACACTCAGTCCTGTCACTGGGAGCAGATCAAGGTAAAATGTAATCTCACATCCAGGCTCTTTCAAGACCCACAAGCACTGCATATTCCTCATCCCTAATGGCTGGGGATTCTCTTCAGTAAACCATCCCTCTGTTCATCTCACAAATCTGGCACTTGAGACTCTTGCTGCTTTTTCAAACCTGACTGGAAGAAGTACCTATCTCACCCACACAAGAGCTGTGGCCTGTATAAGAAAGAATATATCTGGCTTGTGTTTGATTTTGTTTTACTTTTTTTTAAGACCTCCTTCAGGGTGCATAAGTCTCCTATATGCTATAGAATCAGTGTGTAGGTTCCCCTACACTGCCAGTAATTCTACAGTCTAGACTGAAATGCTGTGCATCACATTACCCAAGAACTATAGTTTTGGGATACAAAGATTCAATGCCTTTGTCTCCTTGAGATGATTCAGTATTCTCTATATCACATATTCTAGCAGAACATTACTCTTTTTTGTGGTGGCTGAGAGTCTCCCTTTCTCCCTCTAAAGGTTATTCCACCTTTTGTGGCATACTTAAACATGTGCTAGGTGAGTAAAAAGCAGATGACAGCAGCATACCTAGCAGTTTATCAGGCAGAGAAACTTCCTGAAGGTTAGGGATGTGCAAACAGATCTCTTCAGGCAGAGAAGGGAAGGAATTCCATATCTCAGCTGGCTTAGAGCAGCATAGTGCTCCTTCATGGGGGTGAAGCAGAACCCATCAGCACATCAGAGTGTAAGACTCACACCTGGGTCTCATGCTGCAAGGCTACACTGCTTCCCTTTCACCTTGTATTTAGATCCAGCTCTATCCTGAATAACCTTCTAGCAGTCTTCTGAAAGGAAAGAAACCTTCAGGGGAGAGGGCAGAAGTGTAAATTCTCAAAGATGCACTGAATAAGGTTTTCATGTACCAGAGAAAGAAGAAATTCTGTAGCTTCAGCATTTCCCATTTGCTCACTCAGTGGCTTGCTGATTAACACACTGTTTTTAAGGAGTCCCACTCAGAGGTCCATAAATCTCCTTATGGGTTCCATTTCAGTGGCTGGTGCCCTGGAGTGAAGTGCTGAACAGAAGCCATTCTTTGGAATGGTGCCTTGGTAGAAAAATGCATGGATCAGTAAAGTGATTAAAAATGACCTTTTTTTATTCCAAGGTTGAAGCTCTAGGAAAGCAAAGTTCTTTGTATCTTTCACTACAATTTACTAAGCCTTTAAAAACCAATGCTGGACAATGCTCAAGTTAGTAAAGAACCATCATCATGGCTAGGCTTTGTGAACGAAGATCCGGGAAGTAAAGAACCATTCTCTATCTATTTACCCCAGGATGGTGATATAAGTCAAGATTTAGCTTATCTTTGGCACTGTAGTGCACTCTAAAGAATTTTTCAACATTTTTATGTGTATTTTAGTGTCAAACTGAGATAACTTAAAAGTACAATACAAGGGAACACTGCAAAAAATAAATTAGGCTGAAAGAAGCCAGATATATTTTTGGTGCAGTGTCCAGATCAACTTTATTCCAGTCCTGCCCAATATGATCCTTCCAATTAATGATCTTCAGTCATTAATGTAAAGGTACCAGTGATTTGCAATAAAGAATAAAATTGTTGGCTGCAGCAGTACAACTCTGCTTCTACCAAATGTGACATCAAACTGCCTGTACTTCCAGCTATTTAGCTCAATATCCTAGGAATTTTCCTTATAATGTTGGCTTTAAAGTACACTTCGCATGTTCTTTTTTGTTGTTGTCTTGGGTTTTTTTCAGTCTGTTTCTTCCCCCCCCCCCTTTTTTTTTTTAAGAAGAAATACATTTAGGAATGAGACCTGGGATTTTTACTTGTTCTTGTGATTAATTTAGCCACAATTAGATAGAATGATATTAGTCCCCAGGACAGAAATATTTCACAGGAAGGCTCCAGAAAGCATCTCTGGTGGTGCCCTCTACTATCACTCCTCCCAGTTTCTCCTGAGTCATTCATGTAGGAGACAGAGCAGCAGCTCAGTCTGTATCTGCACATAGGGACTCTGACTTGAGAAGTAGAGAGGACCAAGACAAAGGTGGTTTCAAATTCTTGTTTCATGAGACATGGAGAATTCAAGGATTCAATGGGTAAATCTTAACATATCTGATTCTGGAACATCCCAGGCAATTTTTCTTTCAGAAGTAGATTGCAATAAATATTGTCAATAAAATTCCTCCCTCTGTTTTCTGAAAGATGAGTGCTATAGGCAAATATGGTTGTATACTTCCAATTAATTTCATCCATTGCCTCCTCCATACAATATCCATGATGATCACTGTCCAGTTTTCCTTGGCTTTCAAGTAACCTTAGTTCCAGTATCAGATTCATGACCCAGTTATTCTATGCTGATCCTATTCCTTCTCTCTTACACTCCACACACATTTAACCTGAAGTTAAGAGTTTTGGTGTTGGGTGTTCCCTGTGTTACACCAGGTATGAGAAAGAGTACAGGAGAAAGAAAAAGGAAGCTGAAAGCTTCTGCAGAGAGATGATGCATTTTTAACAGGATAACTTGATGTTCCAGGAAAGTCAGCAGAGAGTGAACAAATCTAATAAGAAAAGCCACACAAACCTTTGGGAGGCAGAGAGGGCCAGTGCGTATAAGAAATATACTTTTTTTTATGCAGCTAATTTACTGAGTACTCTCTGCTGTCTCTGACCTACTGTCTCTGCTCAACTTAAAAGAAAGCACTTGTATCTTTTCAGGCTCAAATGCTTGTTTGGATATGTGTGAGAGAAGGAAGCAGTCAGCTTCCCTCAGTAGCAATGGCACCATTCCCCTAACTCCTTTAATGAAGAAAATTTTGTCTTCACATTTTTTGTCCCTGAAGCAATATAGCTTAGTATAGGATCTCACCTAATACTTTTATGTTTATGTGGACCGTTAGGATGATAATTTTTCTATACAATAGGTTTTGCTGGAATGAAATAGGTTTCCTTTCCTTCAAGATCCCTAATACTCATTAGTGTCTGGATTTTGTCACTTTGGAATTAACAGATCTGTACAACCAAAGATGATGTCATTGTCTATCACTTGCAATTAAAGTATGCTAATGCAGTATTTTCAATAGAGAAGGACGTTTATTTTTATCAGTAAGCAGAGATACTGCACTACATTAAAAGCAATTTATCTGGCCACCACCAATCTGTCTGTGGTCTGAAGGAGAGGTTTGTTATTTCTCTGATTTTCAGTTCAGGCTCCCTTAAAGCAAGTGGAAGGTTCATATGCCTCTTTTCTCTGTTGTTTATTTTTTTTTTTATCTTCTTCCCCAAAGATCTATCTTTGCAATTGTTCTTCCCTATAGCAGCATGACTAACATTTCATTGCAGAGTTTACAGATTCTTGGTGCAGAAGAAAGGCACAAGGAGAACAGGAGAGTTTCCAGCACTGGCAGGATCACAGAGGTAATGGTGAGAAAGAGGTAGACAGGGCAAGTTTCAAAACAAACTAGGTCCAGAGTTCCCTGAGACTGTAAGAAATGTGCACTCATTTGCAGAACAACTGAAAAGTTTTCTCCAGAAGTTGCCTTGTCTGAGCCCTTTCTCACCCTGAAAGTAACTAGAAAGGGAGAAGAGGAAAGAGAAGTAGATGTTCCTAACTCTGCAGGCATCCATAGCTCTTGCTGATACAAACTGACACAGCTACAGCTTTATTACTGCCTTCTCACTAAAACCAAGGAAGCACTAGGAAGCTAAAAAGGACAGAAGAAGGAACACCAAGCCAGGAGAAATTTTCTTGTCCGTTTTCTAACCACAACTTACTGTCACAGAACAACTGAGAATCGACAAGGGGAGGAAGACACATTTGTCTTCACATACAGCATACCCCTGCTACTCTGGTGAGGCTTAAAAAGGACTTGTGTTGGGTATACACAGATTAAACATGGAATTATGAAAGAAAGTAGGTGATGTGAAACAAAGATTTGATTTGGCTATTAAATCTTGCTCATCACAGCAGCTAGGTTCTTAAAACTTTTATTCTTGGATTTAGTGTTTACTGGGTTTGCACCTAGAAGGTGTTAAAATCACTTTCCCCCCTTAGAATAATCTGTTAGTAATTGGCTTGAATTGTGATGACTAGATATTTTACTAGATATTTGAGGTGGGGTGTTGTTTTTTGTTTGTTTGGTTTTTTGTTTGTTTGTTTGTTTTTTTAATGTAATAGTATCTTTGTTAGCAGGATAACTAAGGGCTTATAGACAATGGAATTAACTCCTTTTAAGTTTTAAGCACATTATCCAATGTGCACACATGCCACATTTCTGCAGCGTTTAAGGGCCTCACAAACACATTTGTTATCAGAGGCAGCTATGAAACTCTCACTCTTGTAAACTGTAACCACATTTCAATATCCATTGCTTAAGACATCTTTTTTAATTTCCTTTTCAGCCTCATTACAGGAGTCATGTGGGACAGAAACAGATTTCTCAACATTTTATTGATGTCAGCAAAGGCTTGTGATTCATATAATTGACTTCACACCCAGGCACAAGTGTAAGCATTATCCAGCAGGTAAATGATTTTTCTTATAGAAGTCTTTTTTTTTTCCCCAAACATTGAGAACATGATAAAGGAGCTCCTGGAGGGCTTTTGTTTGCTTTTTGCTTTTATTAATTTATGTAAAACTATAGCACAAGCCTGGGCTCAGAAAGAAATATGCTGGTCTGTGTTCTGTGCTTTCAGCAGAAGAGATAATACTGAAAACAAGAGAGCAAGTCCAAATAAATGACAATACCCAAACCCCCAGTATTTTTAATCAGAGTTTGAAAAGAAAGAATATACTTATAATGCTACCAGACTTTCCTTGCCACAGCAATGTTGTCAGTATAGCAGGAAACCAGCATAGACAAGTGTGCCACAGTGGCACAATTGCCCACTTTGACTTACTAGCAATTTCATGCACTGTTTTGTTGCCTCCAGACTTTCTCTGTGTCACGCAAGTGCAGAGATCCTTATGTGGGAATACAACAAGGTCTCATGCTGTAGATCACAGAATCACTTTATATTTCTATAACACACACAGCTGGTGACAAGCTTGCTCAAAACCCACTCAGCCTCAGCTAGCCTTCTGTTCTAAGTTGATCGAAACTCCCTAAAATTGTGTGTAGAGTGCTCAGAGCTGACCAAAGATCTCAGAGCTGCTAAAACAACCAAGGAGATGGGCAAAAGGAAAGAAATGCAAGTTGAAATGGGAGGAAACAGCAAGGAATAATAAAAAGTATCAATGAAAAAAAATGCTGAAGTAGTGAGTGGAGCAGATCTTCAGTGGCTGATCAGCATTAGGCAAGAACAGTATTTAAGAGTAAAGCTGCATAACTTTAGCAGCATCTTCTTTCCGTGCTCTAATGAAACAGGTGTTAAAAGGGCTGATAACCTGAATCTGGGCAGGTGTCATTTTGCTAAAAGTTTGTATTACAAGTCCTCCAAGTTCATAAAAACCCCCTAATCTGGAGGGGAAAAAAACATCCAACCAAAGAAATCCAGGGTGCAGTATAAATTGTCACTGATTTTGAAGTGCTGGGAGCACGTAAGAAACAAGAGTGATAGGGAGGGAGAGTGTCAGCTTGTCAGAAGTAACTAAGCATTATTACTCTCATGATCAAACCTGGAATAAGCATTTAGGCTTTTCTATCCCTTCCTTCCCTCAGGTTGTTTCCCCAGTAAAAGGTTCAGCAATGTTGATGGAGAAATTTAGTGAAAAATGCATATAGCCCTTATAGTCTCAAGTGGCTGATCAGTGCTCCAGGAGGATAAATTTATCATTTCAACCACATGAATAGAAGTGAGTGTTTAATTTTGCCAACCTTTTGAAAAAGGAGGGTGAGAAAACAGTGAAACTTCTTTAGTTCCTTGATGGCTCTTGTTCAAACAAAATTCAAAATAGAAGCACTAAAATCCTAAAACTTATACTTCATAACATTCCACTTAGTAGCTAAGTAAGCCCTCAGGGCTTCTAAGTGGAAGGCAAAGTTCAGATGACATGTTCCTCTAGGAATGAGAGATACTGTCATCTAAAGGCTAGTGAGTTGAATAATTAATAGGAAATTCTGAAAACTGGATGTAATAAGAGCAACCATGGCTCATTTTTGTGACTTTTTTTTCCCCTCTTAATAACAATTGTGTAATTCTGTATATGTACAGAATGCATGCATACATTTTAGGTGTATATCTGTATACATACATATGTGCACACACACACGTTTCCTTTTTCTCTCCTTTTCAGATCTCTGCAGATGCTGCACTCACAGATTTGTGCCTTCTCCCCCCTCCCAGATTTAATAAGAACACAAAACACCCTGTGGCAACAGGGAATAGGGCAGCCAACCCATTAAGGTTAGTGCAGCTCCAGGAGAAACTCAGAAGCAGCTGCTGTTCTAGATGGAGCTGAGTGGGCTCATGTAGCTGCCTGAGTGTTCTTCAGGAGTTTTAATGGGCCATCATCATGACATGTCAATCTCCAAAAATGACTATTTGTCATTCACAATCTTAAAAAGACAGTTTGGCAGCTTGGGGAGGTAAAAGCCATCTGTAGACTGCACATCATCACGTCCTAGTTGCATAATATTTATTAGGGGGTGGGGGAACAGCAATACTGCATTGTAGCACCACTAAGAGCCTGCAGGCAACATAACATGAAAAAATTCTTTCCAGTAAGGGTGAGGGAGCACTGGAACAAGCTGCCCAGGAGGCTGTGGAATCTCCTTCTCTCGAGACATTCAAGAACTGCCTGGACACATTCCTGTGTGACCTTGTCTAGGTGATCCTGCTCTGGCAGGGGGGTTGGACTAGATGATCTTTCTAGGTCCCTTCCAACCCCTAACATTCTATGAGTCTATGTGCAGGAGAGGGATGGAAAACAGAAACCTGCTTTCCCCCCCTACACACAGACCCTTCAAGCTTGTCAGAAATTAGCCTGCTAGAATTTAGAGTGGGGAAACAGACCACAGTGTTTGTAAACAACATGCACATTGAAATCCTTACAGACTTGTCCAGTGTTAAGCTCTGGGGTTTGTTTGTTTGTTGAGTTTTTGTTTGTTTTCCCAAGCCACTCTCATCCCATCAGTGTTTATTCCTTGGAGTACTCCATTCTGAATATTTCAGTAACAGCACTGACAGACTAAGACACATAATAGTGGATTTGCTATCTGACTTATCATATGAAAACTGCTTCTGTTTTCACCCAAATAGATTTAATTTCTTGATTAAAGAAACTAATGACTCGAACTTCATTTATGAAAATACCACTGGAGTGAAATTCTATTTACCAGTTCCTGAATGTTTATTCTTAGCAGCTGTATTTGGGTCTCTGCACTTACTTATTCTCCAGAAAAGGGACTAAGTCCTCTTCCATACATACCAAGAGTATTTTCACATGATCCATATCTACTCATAATTCACCATACTACTTGCTGTTTTATACTGAACCAATTCATTTACTGGCCCAGTGATTTATTTTGTTGCCAAGAGTCACTGAAGCTGTAACACAAAATTCTCTTAAACTCACCACTTGCCATTTCAGCAGTGTAATAAAATGGTGTGAGGATGCTCTCTCCCCACATATAGCTTCTATGAAAGTGGCCAGGCTTAAAGAATGTAGCATGGCAAATAAATACCAAAGGCCCTAGTATACTTCACAGGAGAATATCTCTGGGCTAGCAGATGTTCACAGGCTTGGAAAGTTTGTGCATATGAAGCAGCTTAGAGAAACAGAGCCTTCAAGAAACTTCATTCATTCTTCTTCTCAAATTACCTCCCCACTACACATGATACATGTATATATGCATAAATGCATATATATGTTTTTATACCACTGTACATTGTAGAAAATAAATTAATCCTTAATCCTCTTACTAGTAATTTATTATTTTGAAGAGTAATCTTGTTATTTTTAAGTTAGCATTTTGAAGAGTTATTTGGTTTTATGGCCAGAGATTTCATGAATGAACTTTGCCTTATGGCAAGGTAAAGTGGGAAAGAGAGGAGAGGAAACAGGAAGGAATGGATGAAGGAAAAGCTGTGGACGTTATTTATCTTCATTTTAGCAAAGCATTTGACACAGTTGCCCACAGTATTCTCCTAAAGAAATTAAGTGCTCTTGGCTTGGATGGGCATATACTTCGTTGGGTTAAAAACTGGATAGATGGCTGAGTCCAAAGAGTTGTGGTCAATGGAGTTCAATCCAGTTGGCAGCCAGTCACGAGTGGGGTCCCACAAGGCTCAGTACTGGGGCCACTCCTGTTTAACATCTTCAGCAATGATTTGGCCCAGGGGATAGAGTGCACCTTTAGCAAGTTTGCAGATGACAGCAAGCTGGGTGGCAGTGTCAATCTGCTTGAGGGTAGGGAGGCTTTCCAGAGGGATCTAGACAGGCTGGATCACTAGGCCAAGGCCAATGCCATGAAGTTCACTAAGGCCAAATGCCAGGTGCTGCCCCTTGGCCATAGCAACCCCCAGCAGTGCTCTAGGCTTGGGGAGCAGTGGCTGCAGAGCTGCCAGGCACACAGGGACCTAGGGGTGCTGAGTGACAGCTGAACAGGAGCCAGCAGTGTNTGATCTTCAAGGTCTCTTCCAGCTGTAACTGTTCTATGATTCTAAGAAAAACAATAGCCAAATATATATATCTACAATAATGCAAAATGAATGCTTTTACTTTTTCTCTGTTGTAGAAAAGAGAAATAATTAAAAAAAAAAGATAGGAATATGCAGATTAGAAAGTTGTTTCTCCAATATTGCTTTTTCTACTTAGCTGTAATAGACCAGGCCTAGGATTTCAACTGTGGAAAGTGAGAGCATATTAGAGGATCTCTTTTTTCACAGCTAACTCTGAAATCTAAAGAATTATAATAGCACTGAGCAGGAAAAATATTCATACACATTTCTCGTTTGGCTCCCCTATCAATAACATGATATTTGCAAACAAAAATTCATTTGGTGTTAAAGTATTTTCTGATATAACATATGTACTGATACTGAAGGTCTTTATTTTAGAGTGGAAATGATACCTCCCATATTCTCCTTTGTCAAACTGCTCATGTATAGTTTAGAGTGATTATCCTAATTCTGCTTCAACTATCCAAAATAGCTTGCAGCACTGCTTGGCTGATAATGATTTTTCTCATAGGAACCTGCTTCTAAAGCACATTCATACCAAGGAAGAGATACCTGGAGGCTTTAGAGCTTTTTCCTGTTGTTTTTGGTTTGGTTTTAGGTTGTATTCATTCCTCAATTTTCATTTGCTCTTGAAGTTCAATGTTACTTAAAAATCCACTTATGATCTTACCTGGTGTATTAGTAGTGAATTTCAGATTTCGGCCCAGATTCAAAGAGATTTAGATAGGGCAAATCCTGACAGACTAGAATTAACAGTAATATATGGAACTGTAAAGCAGATGAAGTAATTACTAGGTCTTACAGTGTCTGTAGAAGCTCATAAAGCACTGGACTACAGAAGACAGCACGATCTGATCATTTTAATGATGAAAGATTTACAGTACAGAAAAAATGTAATTAACTGGTTCCACAGACACACTAACCTATGGTACCTTGAAACAGTTAACAGTTAAATAAAATTTATGAACTGTTGAAAAGAAAAAAGCAGAATTAACTTGTTGGTCTCCATTTTTTTACGTACTTGCTATTATTATGGTTTAATTCTTAAAATATAGATTCCTATTGTCTTTCTCTATAATGTGTTCTGTGTTTGGGTAAATGCAAGACTTAGTGCTGACTTTCCTGAAAGATTCGTAGACAGCTTGGCAAGTCTTCATCTGATTGTATTGGTTATATGATATAAAATGTTTCATGACATCTAGATATTCCTCAAAGTATTTCCACAAATCTAATCCCAGAACTATTCCCACTAAGATCAATGGGACTACTCCTAGCCTTAAAATGCAAAACTAAGAACTTGACACAATGTCTGCATCACACAGAATTAGCCCCTGGGAATGCCTGTTGGGGACAGAGTCAAAACTGCTCAGAGTTGAGAGTGGGTCAAGAAAATAAAGCAAGAACAGGGAATTTTGTAAGCAAAATTTTACTACAACATTTTAATAGAGTAAATTGTTTCAGATGAAGAGGGGAGCGATGAAAATCTATAGCAGAGCACTAGAGCTTCATTGCCAGTATGACAAGATAACTTGAACAAACAATGCATGACCAAATAAATCTAGTATTAGACATCTTCATGGAGACACTTGTCTGATGCCTTAAAATAAGTTCAATTAAAAAAAAAAAAAAGCAGAAGACTCTCATTTAATTTGCCTTAAAGACAAGTTACTGTTGTCAGTGTGTTTACATTTAATTTAGAATCTCTTTCTCAGCCTGGCTTGATTAAAGACCCTAACATTCCTGTAGTGCTTTCTAGTAACTACTATGATCAATTACTTACACTGCAGTTCAGTAAAGGTAAAGGTAAACCACTAGATGACAAATAAGGTGTTCTTTTTTTTTTTCAGTAGGCTATAGAAAAAACTAATTTCTTTTCATTTTTTTCCCCCTAGTCTTATGTGCTTCACTGAAGATGGTTCATCCCATTGATTTTTACCCAAAAGTGTTTCTAAAATACTGTCCTGGAGTGATTAAAATTTAAGAGTGTATGTCATGTTCCCTTTGAACTTTTGAGTCTGGATGTGGACACTGTTTCTTTAAGGACTCAGTAGTTGAACTCTTTCCCTCTCCCCCGAAAGAATTTGCCGCGCGAAGCCGAGAAGCTGATAAGAGATAAGAACGAAACCTCGCAGATGCGCAGTTGTAAATCATCATCGCGTTGTCTCTGGACAGAGGTCTAGACTGGGCAGCCAGTCTAGTGAGGGCTGTGGGGAGAGGAGGGCATTGGAGACCTTTCCTCAAAAGATTGTTCTTTTGACCCTAGCTTCTGGTCAAACCAGGACAAATACATATCCATCCATCTCTATATACAGACTAGTTAACAGCCCAGTGTTCAAAATTTACTCCAAAGTGTAGGGAAATTTAACCCTCCAATGAAACCTCTCTGTTAGAATTCCCTAAGTTAGGAAGCCACCTTTATCCATGTGCAGCACATCAGGGCTTGCAAGTTGGTGCTAAGCAGATGCCTAAGCTCCTTGCAGAAATAGAGCCTTAATCCCTGTGCATGGGAAGAGTGCTTTAAAGAAAAGCAATCTGCATCACATAGACTCATTCTAAGAAGCAGAATGGAGAGCTTAAGTGATTCTATTAAATAAATTCACACTTTAGCTGTTCAGAATAAGCTGAAGGAGGATATGAACAGAAAATACGGACATCTGAAAGTCTGCATTTAGCTGTTCAGATCATTTCAAGTGATCCTTGGCAAATAAATGCCTTAAAAGGTTTTATTTCTTCTCAACATTTATTTTTTTTTTAAACATTCAAATTTGCAGGTCCACCAGGGCTTTCACATCTAACCAGACTGATCTCAAGATAGTAATTCCTGTTTTGATAGGCATTTTTACTCCATAAGATTAAAGGCTGGGAAAGAAATTCTTCTAATGGCCATGTTTTGTGCTGGGTTTCTGGAAGATATCAGAGGGGAAGGAGAATGTATTAATATTTCAGAACCATAACAAACTGCCCTAACATGAACAATAGTAGGTTAATTGTAAAGCCTTCCTGCTTAGATGGATTTTAACACCAGGACAGTGCTCTCCTGGTGCCTTTTCCTGCTTTGGTGAGTAGGATGAGTGTATAACAAAGACAATCCAATCAAATTCTTATGCACTCATTAGACCTCATTTCCTTACATCATAGTTTGACATTTCAAATTATGAGAGAAGATATTTATGGATTAAAATTGACATTCACTCATCATGTAAAAAAATCCATCTATATGAGTTTTGCCATGCACAATGCTGATGTCAACTCAGGATTCTTTATTTTGTCTCTTTGTGTTTTCACCAGAACACATTCCTGCTGTGTTTCTTACTGTCATTAAATGCTGGCAAGACAGTCATTGTATATGCCATTGATAAAACAAGTGATGAGAAAATACTGAAATGTCAGGTGTTATTTGACATTGGTCATGGAGACTTGCTGAATCTACATTCAAATTGTGCAGACCTGTTTCTAACTGTGAAAGCCATCTGGTTTCTACTGAACATTTTTAAAGTCTTCCTTCACAAACACATTTCTGAAGGTTCCAGTATTTCACATGTATTGAGAGCTTTTGATTTGCATAAAGTTCCCTCTGATTATCTGAAACACTGTGTCCTTTTGCTCCTGTAAAGGACATTGCATAGGGTCCATAACTCAAATTCTTAGATGGTCCCCGATGAAATTAGAGCACTCTTATCTAATGATCATTTCCATGTTGTTCCCTTTCTAAGTGAGCTCTTGTTCAATAAAATTAGAGCCCACAATGAGTTCCTTATGAGAACATTCCCTGCTTCTGAAGCATTATGATCAGCATGAAGGTAGAGGAATTATTAGTATTGTGGATTTCATTAGCTGCAAACAAGATCTGTCATCTGAATTTACTGTCATCTACCTCCAACGTTTCAACTCAGATGACTGTTGCTAATCTATCTGTCATATTTCTTGTGCATACATCAAGCATCTCCTAAAGGGATCTTTTGTTATAGTATCTGATTGTTTTATTGTAGTATCTGATCGGGTTTACAACCAAATCTGAAAACAATGAATTACTCTTGGAGATTAGAGCTTAAATCACCATAATACTTGCCTCCAGCATTCAAGACTGATCTTTGCTAAGTTTCACTTGACACAGCATGTAAACTTCTCTAGCAGATTGTCTGAGCACTCTCAAAGCTTAATTGATGCAATTTGCATGTCTCATCCTGGCAGAATTGTGCATCATTTCTATCCTCTTGGACTAAGTGATCACAATCTAATCACTTTGTGTACAAAGCAGATGGAAAGTTTCCAGCTCCTTTGCTATCCCCTTACACGTATCCATATTAAAGAAATTCTAATTCGACAAGCAATCTGACTTTTCTGTATTTTTATAGGATTACTCTCTCATTGACAAGCCTTCTGTCACCAGTTGTGATGTTCAGAACTTTATACTCAAGGCTTCTTCACTTTGGTCTCACACCTTCTGTGTGGTCCATTAAAATGATCGCTTAATTTAACCAACTGTGCTAGATATCCCTCCCGAGGGAAATTTTATACAGCTTGGTGTAAATCACCATGGCTCTGTGCATTGGAAGGAGAGAGCAATCTCCATTCATTGAGGATCTGCTCCTTTATTTTTAATTAATTAATTAAATATCCATTCATAAAGTTCTGAGCCTTGTGCATGTAGACACTGACAGAAATTTTATGTCCTCTAAAAAGAAACTGTTATTTTAAATTCAGTAAATATTTACCACATAGTAACCGTTTCTGCACATGAAACAGAAATTTCTCATTTATGTTATTTTTTCTGTATTTTTTTCCCTTCAAAAATATGTAAATTTTCATTTAAATACAGTGGAAGTTTAGTATAAAGTTGCATTACTTATGAATAGGTGAAATCTACCCTGTGAAAATAACACAAACAAAGAAAAGCTTCTGTAGAGAAAAGTCACAACAAGCAGATCAGTCAAACTAGTGAAGATCAAAGATGCAAAAAATACAAATATGATTAAAATCAAACTTAGTGAAGTTAATAGAAAATTCTCTGTAATATTCTCACTTGTAGTTCACAGCAGGAATTTATATTCCCTGCCTGTCTTCAGTTTATATACATCTTCAGAAGTCATGATGTTTCTTTGGCTGTACTCTATTCCTCACATTCCTAACTGGCAAATCATTTGTCCTCCTAATAGTCCCACAGCTCTTCTGCTCTTCTGGGATTTTGTGGTTGGCTGGTAGTGACTTGGTTTTTTTTCCTGCATACATCCCTTTTATTACTACTTCATCTTTTGTTCTCTCCATTAATCTCTATTTGCATTTGCTCAGTAACATTTACGAGAAGGCAAGAAGATTGTCCAGGGATTTTTGTAATTTGTTTTCAGAGAAGAATCCATGAGCAGGATGTTCACAGAAGTGATCAAACACTGCTATACAGCACTCATGACAGCACAAGATAAGGGATACCCTTCAGTCTGCTCTGCAGCTACTTTGAACAGAGCTGGAAGACTGGAAAGCAGAAGCAGTGGCTATACAAGAGAATAAAGCAACCAGAATGCACTAGTGAATTATCCAATTCTTACCATATTTTATCAGCTCAGTAATACAGCCATTTTTTTGTGTCCACATATACACAAAAACAGTGGTACAAGTGGAAGGATAGTAGCTGTTCAATTACAAATCTACTGCATTCTGTGTTAACTGGCACAGAACAAACTGAATTAACCAAGTAAACCAATTTGACCATGAAAAAAAAAAAAAAAGGCATTTAGGCAGTAAAAAGGCTTTCTATTAATGTGCTGCATGCTGAAAAGTGGTATTATGAAAGCAGCAAACCCTTCCTGTGACTTGTATTTCAAACAGACTCAGTGGACAAATCATGTGTAAGCTGTTCACATTGCAACCTTGGCTGTCTTGTAAAAAGACAAGCTCTTTCTTTCCAGGAGATGAATTATGCCTCCAGTTACGTAAGTAAGTAAAACCCCTGCCATCTTCAGATTCTGTTCTCAGTGTAAAAATGTACAGGCCCCTAGCTTACAAGTGGGCTGTGCAGGTGTAAGTCAGTGGAACATAACAAACACGTCTGTGGATGACACTCAAGAAATAATAGAACACAGTTTGCTGTCTCTCAGCTGTGTTAGGCTCAGCAGGACTAATAGCAACAATAAGTAGGAAAAAAAAAAAATTATCACCAGAACAGGCAGGTGTGACTCAGAAAGAAAATTCATCTACTGAGTGGTGAAGGATAATTTTAACCAGTCATTTTTAAGAGCAAATTTTCTCGTATTCTGTAGACAATCAGTCACATAGTAGACCAAGGTATTGTATTTAGTGAAAGCACTCAGGGTTTCTAAGTCAGTGTGAAGACTTGTGGCCCTGAGCTGCCTTTTTCATTTTGCCTTTTTTTTTACTGCTTCTTCTGAAATCCCACACTGCATCCTGAAGGCATTTAAATTTTCAGCTGAGGCAAAAAAGAACTAAGAGTATTTGAATGTTTTCTTTGAGCCCAACTTTACAGCAAAACATCATGAAGGGTCTATTGATGAATGAGACACACATGAAGAACAACAACTTTGCCTTTGCCTTCCAAAACATCACTCATAACACAATGTTATCCTCTACTCAAAATTATTAAGAACTCTCTTAATGATTTAGGGTTTAAGAAAATGCATCCTATTTTATTGTATTAATTCTGTTGTGCTTTGATTTTGAGGCTAGATTAGGAAATCATTGACTGTAATGTTGATCATTAGTTGCATTTCTATTTCCAACAGATCCAAGTAATTATGAGCAACAAAAATGATCTGCTTTCACCTCTTTACTCTCTGCAAAATCATTCATATCAGTTCTGTCAGAGTTCTGTTATCAGTAAAGGTTATTTACAGGTGCAAGAATGTTTAACTCCAGGAAAATCTGCAATATTGCTGATCACTTTGTTCACTGTAATAAACTTAACTCTTTTGACCTTGCTGGTTAAGCTGCAGCATGTTTTCCCTCTATCTTGCTAATTACCTTACCAAGTAATTTTCTGGAGAATTGAATCTGATCCACAACCTGTTAGCTCACCCTGCTACAGTCCAAAACTCTGTTCCAAACTGATATTTGCAGATTAAGCATAGTACAGAGCATACATGAACTGGTCAGAACTGGAAGGTGAGCCAATCTAATACACAGAAGACCAAGTTATTTGAGAAGGAAAGGTAAATATCTCAAATATCTGCTTGGTCTGCAGATACAGACCAAGATACAGAACCTTATATATCTTATATATATATATATATATATATATTATATATACCTTATATATCAGAATGATCTGTCCTCAAGGTGGACACCCTAATCTTTCTGTCTCCATCATAACCTAATTGCCTGCTTCACAGATATTTGCAAGACAAACCACCTGGGTCCTCAGTCTCTATCATCCCACATGAAAACCAATCATTGATTACATTTTGTTCTGTTAGAATTAAAATTGGCAAAACAAAACTTTTCTGGAAAGATGATTTTGCCATCAGACTAGGAGACTGGACTGTTTCTTCTACCCAGCTGTACTTGCTGAAATAATAGAAGAGAGGTTGCTGAATGTGATACTGTGGCTTACATAGTATGGAACAAGATCTAATTTTGCCAAGATATTAAAATTAGTGTGCAGGAAAAAAAAAATCTTATCTAACCACCAATAGACTGAAGGAAATAGTGACACGAAATTATGAACATCAAAATACCAACCTAGAAAGAAAGGTGTCTAATGAGTTTCAGAGAGAAAACTTCCACGTGTCCTTATTTCATCCCTTAAATCTAAACACAAATTTATTTTGTAAGGTGTGGGCTGCCTTCGTTAGTGATAGACCAGAACATTAATCCTTTGATTTTCAGCTCTTAATTTGGAAGCAGTCTGGACACAGCCCAGTTGCTGCCCTGACAGCTGCACATATTCACATCCTTCCATCCATCTGCTGAGAGCTCAGACGTGCTTAGACGCCTCCAGATCTGCATGTTGCTTTTTTGCTTAGCCACACTCTATCTTGACCCAGTAATTCTTGGACTCTCTATGGATGAAAAGCTTTGCTTTCCTGTCCTGTGTTGCTTGGTTTTTCATGTTTTAGGCTTTTTTTTTTTTTTTTTAACAAATCCTGAATTCTCTAGGCCTTTCCAGTAAGGCTTTATAAGAATTAGTTGCATCTTTCCTTTTCTATCCTTTGCTTCCCTGTTGCCAGGAAAGGAACATGAAATCACTTTTCTGCTAGATTTTGTATTGCTGGTGTTTGGGTTTGTACTGTCTTGTATCACAGATTACCTTGTTGTGTATGGCATCTTCCTCTTTTGGTTACAAATCAGCTTTACTTACCTTTTTATCCCTTTCAACTGCATCTGCTAGTTAACAGCCCTAGTCTCCTGCATATAGTAACCTGGGTGTTATTGGATCTCTGGCTAGCTGCCCTCCTTTCCCATCTGTGTAGCTCCCATTAGTACCTACAAGGCCTTCTTTCTAGAAGCCCTGAGTGGTGGATTGATGTGACTCAAAGCAATGTATGCCACATATACATCCTTAGCATTTTGCAGCCTTAGCAAAGAGTTACGAGAATCATGACCTATACATCAAATTGTTTTACCTTAATCTAAACTAATATTTTCATTAGTTTTTCAGGGTTTTTTTCAGCTTTACATCAGGCTTGAGAGAGAGAAAAAATCAGCACACTGCTTCATCATGGTCCTTGCATTCTCACACTTACTCTTAGGGATGCCTTTTCTTCTCTTAAACTTCTGCAGTCTCTCTTTTCCTGCACTAAAATCATTAAGACCAGAACCTTTACATTTTCTTTCAATCTTAAGAGAAATCTGAAGGTGAGTGTTGGCCTCTTGTCCCAAGTAATAAGCAATAGGACAAGATGAAATGACCTCAAGTGCCAGGGGTGGTTTAGGTTTGATATTAGGAAGAATTTCTTCACCCAAAGGGTTGTCAAGCCCTGGCACAGACTACCCAGGGCAGTGGTGGAATCACCATCCCTAGAGGGACTGAAAAGACAGTAGATGTTGTGCTGTGGGACATGGTTTAGTGATGGATTTGGCAGTGCTTTTTGGTAACCTTAAAGGTCTTTTCCAACTTCAATGATTCTATGAGTCTATGAACTGAATACATTGTCAGTAAAAGTGTGAATAATTCCTCAGTGTAAGATACTTCCATTGTTTCCTATACATATACACAGATGCACACACTTATGTGTACCCTCCATCACTCCAATTACTGCTGGTTTCTTCCAGAAGAATTCCTTTGGCAGAGCTTCATTCAGTTTATCAGTCAAATAGACAAAATAAATAAAACTTCTTAAACAAATAATAGTTAAAAAATGAATATTTCCTTTGCTCTCCAAGTTGTTCAAGAGGGATTGATATGCACTCAGGAGTACACTTGATTCAGCAGAAAGAATAAAGCAGAAAAGCAATAAGGCTTTAAGATCATCTGAATAGTAGTGGACATGAGCTTGCAAAGAAAGAAAGAGACATAAATTGTGCAATTTGAACCATACAATGAGTCAGGAAATAACAGCTTCACTTGTCTTGTTTCCTGTGTAGCTGAAAGTGTGAGTAGTTTTGTTCATGGCTTTTTGTTGTCAGGAAGATACTGAAAAAATAGAGGGAATAAATAGAAGAGTAGGAAAGATTATCACAAGACTACAGGAATGACTCTTTTAAAGTGAAATATTTATATATATTGCTTGGCTAAGCACTAGTTAAGTGATGAAAGGTGGAAGATGGATGGGGAGGACAACAGTCTACATATGCATGAAGATTATGAACATCCAGGAGCAAGAGGAATTCTTTAACAGTTTTTAATATAAACACTATGGAGCACTATAGCCTGCAAGTTAAGAACAAAAAAAAGAGAAACAACATAAAAATATGCCAAGTGCTTTCCCAAATGCCTACTCTGCCCATATAATGTGAGTAAATTGTATAAGAAAGGCAAGTTAAGTATTTTGCTAATTTATGGCATTGCATTTATACCAGGATTATGGAAACTTAAGAAATGACCATCTGCTTTTCCCAACTGTGTTGGAAAACTTTGCATTGTCACAGAATAACAACCTAAACTTTGCCTAATATAGCACCTGCTTGCCTCATAAGGAAAATGAATTGCTTGATTACCTAGTCAGCAAGGTTATAATTTGGTACCACAGTTTGAAATGTTTAAGCTTATCATCCTTACACATGTACCCAAGGACGAGATTTTTCCATATTTTGGAAGCATTTCAAATGGAAAATAACTCTGTGGACTCAATTCTTCTCACACACACACTCCACAGCAACCAAATTTGCTGTCTCCAAAGTCCTCAAGGTAATTTCTCATGATTTGCAGAAATAAGAAAACTAAATGGGACAGTATTACTATGGTAACACTTTGTGGAATTGATGCAGCAAAATCTCCTTATATCACCTGGAACATGACAGTAAATGTATTTCTTACTACTCAGAGAAGGCCAAAGAATCTGCTGTGATGTAGGTAGAACATTATGTAGGACCACCCTTAGCTGTTCTCCACATATAACATATTCACCCATATGAAACACCAAAATGCAGGCTTTCAGTGCTCTAAAAATACTACACAACTACGTTGAACAAAGGTATTATTTTTTTCTATTGCAAAATATGGAATATGTTGCTACCTGTTGTCAATGAGTCTTAAGTATTCCTATCCTACAGAAGAAAATATTAGCTAAAACTTCAATCTTGAAGTGGCCAAATAGTTGCATTCCAAAATTAATATTCTCAAATGGTCTACTAGGGTCAATAAAACTGATCTCAAGATTCTGGATTAAATCTTAAGTTACTCTAGAAAGAGTACAATAACACATATTAGTAAAAATGTGCCTTCTTGATTTGTTTAGAACTACCTTCTGCTCCCAGGGGAGCATTCTGAAAAAGATTGTGCCTGTAAGGCATATTTTGTATTTTCTAGTGCATTAATAATTGCACATAAACTACTGTATGCAAAAGAGCTATATCCATCTTGGTATTCCTATTTACCTGAAAGATAAAATAATGTTTATTCTTCACTATAATGTTCATTATTTATAGAGTACTGCTACTACACTACATGCTTTAACTCCATGTAAATAACAATAGCACCAGCAACTAACTGAATATGGAAGGAACAATTGACAGCACTATTTTTTTTCAGCTGAGTCAAAAACATCTGCAAGAATTAATCCTAACTCTATTGTATATTTTTTTATGAGTGTATTTATTGATTTTGGTGATCAGCATCTTTTCTGTTGTCAATGAAGTTTCTTCATTGGCTAAGTTTATATTTAGCCTTGGAAGGTTAAGGTGGTTTCCATTTATGGATTGAGGTCAAGTGATCTACAGTTTTGTGTTGACAACTTATTTTTAGTATGGTGTAAACAAAAAACCTCTATTTTTAACTGCCTGATCCTCCTTCTTACAGCCTTGAAACTCTGACAGTTTAAGTATCATGACTTCCTCAAAATTCTGCTCNGTGGGCACAGTTATTGCACCAGGGGCCACAGGAGACCACAAGTGATTTTCAGACTGTGGCTCATGGTGTAAGCTGGTATTAATATCACTACTAGGGTTTGGACAACTGGGACAGAATTAGAGTTCTCCTAACAGCCTAAACTCCACAGCTTTTTCTAAGAGCTACTTGTCTGTAATTTACATGACAGTAAGTATCTCTTCCAGTGCAAAAGTGACAGAGAAGTTGCTGGTAGCATAAAGTAGCTAATAGTTATTCTGTGAGAAGTGAGCAACCTAGTGTATTAAGTTCTTTCTTTTTGCAGCAATTCACCATTAGCACTTAACTCAGTCACCTCTTCCAGGGAAATGCACAATGTTGAGAGAAAAAGATTATACTGCAGAGGTTTTCCAAGACTTATCACCTGGAAAAGCCAACTTACTGGGCATGAAAGAATTACTCCCTGATTTGCTCAGGATTTCCAAATACACTATCCCTTAGCTGTTAAAAGTTAGCACTGAAAACCTGAAATATTTACACTGATATTATTTGATTACTAAAAATAAAACAAACCCAAGGAACTTGAGAAGTGAAGTTTGATATTAAAAAAAAAACAAAACCCACAACCAAATATAAAACAACAACAACAACAAAAAACAAACAAAACCAACCAATCAAACAAACAACAAATCCACCACCAACAAAACCCAACAACAACCAAACCAAACTACCCAAAAAACACAAACACAACCCAAAACCTCCAATAGTGTGGGCCAAGGAAGAAATTCAGCAGAATTGTGACAAAGCAGCAAGAGTCCTGGCAGCACTTTTAGACTGTGACACAAGAAAATACTGAAGACATGGGATGAATGCCCAATGAGACTATAGAGAAAACTATGTCTAACAGTACAGGAATAACAAAAAAAAAACCAACACAGAGAAGGTAGTGTGATAGCAGGCTACAAGATGTAAAACTTGCAAGCATAAGAAGTTTGATCTTTTGAAAACAATGGCAGAATATCCTTTATCTTCACTGGTCTGAAAGAAGTAGCCTTGTACTAACATAGATATCAAAAAGATCTGCATTTATGAATTTCAACTAACTTGTCATCCATAAAGGATGGAAAATAGAGGCAAGAAAAACCTCCCTGTTATCTGTTCACAATGCTTAAAAATACTGCATGATTCTTATTTTCAGAACAAATAATATCCTATCTTCATAGCCAAGAACACCAGTGACCTATTTTTCTCTTTTCAGGATGCTGACTAATATCTCCACATTTCTCTGGGTTCTGCCATTGCTTCTTCATCTTCTATTACCTCTTGTTTTACAAGACCACTGCCTCAGGGCAGGGCTTGTGTTTTCTTGCACTATGCCTAGCACAGTGGGAATTTGGGTCAAAACTGGACTCCTTTAGCCCTTGAATAATGCAAATACTCACAGTTCTTGGTAGCTCTAGTTTTCCAGCACTGTATTTCCAGCATCATTAATACACAGCTGTGAGACTAGAGGATGGAGGTAAAACTGGATGTTGAGTGACAGCCAATAGCATGAACTGGAAGACTAAACACAAACTCAGCAGAAAGGGGAAGGAATGTTAGAACATGGCTAAAAAAAATGTGATTGACATCAATCTCATCCTATCATGAAAATAAGGCATTTTCTGATAGCTAGCCAAGCATACAGGAGACTTGCATCTACATATCACAGCAAAATTAGCTTTTCTATTTTGTCAGAGACCCATAAAATACAGTTTAAAATAATGCCCCAAAGAATTTCAGAGCAGAGAAGTGCAGGTAGGGCCTATTAGCCTACTGAAATACAGAATTGGTGTTAGAGGAATGAATAAATAGCATGGCTGTGCCACTGAGTAAAAAGCTGTGCTGAGGGCTACTTAATTTAGAGATGTTGTCATCACCTTCCCTAACCTTCCTCTTCTGTAATGCCACATGTTAAGGATCAATGTTCTATATTATACTACAAGATCAAAAAGCTGCACGTTCTGGTTCAGCATCTAACCATAAGTCTCTCAACTCTATTATCACTTCTAATAAGGAAATTACACACAAATTGTCTTTTAGCACTTGAGCATGTGGAATTGTCATCACTTTAAATCCCTGGCATAAAACCCATTTCTGGATCCGTTCAGCTCTGTGAGACGATGACTTCCTATAAAGAGAGCAGGGGGAAATTACACTATAGCTGTGCAGGCTAATGAAATCAAGCAGGAAAAAGCAGTAGATTTTTAGGTTATCCCTTTGGATAATTCTTCCAGTGTGCCTTAATCTCACCATTCTCCCCTAAGATAATTTAGCCCTGCATGCTAAGTAGGAAACATTCAGATTGTCAGTCAGCTCTCAGTTATTCAAGATAATCCAAATAAAGTAAAGCATGAAATAACACAAAGCCCACAGTGACTACCCAGTAAAGAAAAATAACTGCTAGTGATTGCATAGTACAAGTTGAGATCATAGAATCATAGAATATTTTGAGTTGGAAGGCACCTTTCAAGGTCATCTAGTCCAATTCCCCTGCAGTCAGCAGGGACATCTTCAACTAGAGCAGGTTGCTCAGAACCTCAAACAATCTGACCTGGAATGTTTCAGGGATGGGGCATCTACCACCTTTCTACTTCACCAAAATCTGTTCAATCCACAAAACAGGCAAGCAGTACCTGATTATTTTGTCTGTGCATTTGCAGCACTTGTGATAGAAAAGCATTGAAAGGAATGGTGTGTCCCATTTTACTTCACAGGTCATCTAACTTCATAGCACAGAACAACAAATAGTTCCCAAGATGGATAAGTATCACAAATATTGCAGATTTGTGGGTTTTTTTCATCTTTCATAAATGGCCTTTTGGGAGTATATAAAACAACACTGCTTCAAAGATGATGCTAAAAGTAAAGGTAATATAAATAGTAAGAAAGCAAAAAATATATCCAAAGGGAAGTTTCTCTAAGTTGTTATGCCACCTCTGTTTTCCAAATAGTCCATAAAGAAAGATGAGGACTAGTTGAGGTTCTTTTAACCCAAAAGTACTTGGGGGTTGGGGGAGAGAAAAAAATTGTGCAGAGCTGTAGCCACTCTCTGTTGGGACCTTACATGCAGAGAAGATATGAACATTTATCTTGAGAAGGATGATCAGAGGGGAAAGACCCCCAGGATGAGGCTGGGGAGAGAGTTTAGTTCCCTGTGAATTGCCTCCAGAGGCAGCAGGAGGGATAGACCACATCTAGGGAATTCCACCTGCCCCACCTCCTGCTCTGTTATCTCTCAATGAGGCAGCCTAGCTTCTTCTACCTACATTTAACCTTCATAATTTCATCCCAATGCTCCATTTCCTAATGTGTCAGTAAAGATGCTGTGGTGTAGATTCCATAGAGATGAAAAACTATTTGGGTTAATTTCACAGATTCATAGAATCTTAGAAAGTTTTGGGTGTGAAAGGACCTTTAAAGGTCATCTAGTCCAACTCCCTTGCAGTGAGCAGCGACATCCTCAACTAGAGCAGGTTGCTCACTCAGAGCCTTGTCCAACCTGACCAGGAATGGTTCCAGGGATGGGACATCTACCACCTTCTCTGGGTAGCTTGTGCCAGTGTTTCACCACCCTCAGCATAAAAGATTTCTTCCATCTAGTCTAAATCTCCCTGTTTGAAGCCATCACCCCATGTCCTATTGCAACAGGCCCTGGTAGGATGATTGTCCCCTTCTTCAAGAACTAGAAGGCTGCAGTAAGGATTCTCCCTGGAGCCTTCAATTCTCCAGGCTGAACAATCCAAGCTCTCTCAGCCTGTCCTCATAGCAGAGGTGTTCTGATCATTTTTGTGGCACTTCTCTAGACCTGCTCCACCAGGTTTATGTCTTCCTTGTGCTGAGAACTATTCAGAAATGTGATTTATATTCAGAGAGCCTCAGTTCTTTCATCACTGGTGAAGTTCTCTCAGTTTCTCAGCATCTGACACTCCTGCATATCAGTCTGGGTTTGATGGAGTGGTCAGCCCTTTTGCAGTGCTCTCCACCTTAAAACTATTTTAGCAAAGACATTTATTACCCAAGTCATTCAAAAAGTCATCTGCCACATCTGAAACTGTCATGCTATGATCTAGAAAAAGGGCTCTACTTCTACCTACACCTGTATGGCTTCACCTAAGTTCACACCACAGATAAACATCATAAGTGAATAACTCTGTCACCTTATTGACACATTCACCAACACCTTTAAGAAACAAATCACAAACACACAAAAAAAGCAGTATCCACCCTGTCCAGCCTCCTTCTTTCCAAAATGGTGAGGCTGGGAAGAAAAAACACCCCAAAGCCTCTCTTTGGTGACAATAAAATACACTTATTTTTCTGCTGGAAAAGCTCTTAGCCCATCCTGCCTTGGCACAAACACAAACATTCTCTTAAATACACCAATCATCTAGAAAATGCTTACGTTCACTGCATTTCTTTAATGCTTCATTCATTCTGTATTACTCTAGAAAATAATAATATGCATATTGTGCTATATTAAAAATGCAGACCTCGAGTTTTCTTGATTGAAGGCTTTTATGCACTTTGGTCCATGTTTGAAAACTGAAGCTAACAATCCTTTTTTTTATCTTAAAATGATTACAAGAAAAACAAACAGGCAGGTAAAATGAAATTGGAAGGCAAAGAGTGTGAGCTCTAACAAACTGCATGCTCTTATTCCATACATTTACCCTTTTATTTCTGGATTTTACAATCTAGAAAATGGAGATTAGGATTTATGCTTTCCTTCCCCATATATTATAAATAACAAAAACATGCAGGGCACCTGACAAATTCCAAGTATTATTATTGAGAAGTACCTGAAAGCCTCTCAGAGCTAAATATCAGCTTCTTGAGTTTGTGTTCTATCAAGCCTGTGTCTTTTTCTGTTTTATTTTTGGTCCTCAATATCTTGTGGGAAAAAATTGAACTCTGTGAAGAGCTTGAAACTCTCCTGGTCTTTAACTCTACCTGGATTTAGAGCCACTGGAAAAGGAGCTTTGGTTTGGATCTAAACTAAAATACTGAAGCCAATCATCAATCAACAACTCACACGAAGTTCACAGCCTTGTTTCACTTCAGTTTTATCTGTGGTTTCATTTGATTTTATTCTAGTTTTCTTTTTTTTAAAGAAAAAAGAAAGGATTACTGGCTGAGCCATTATAATACTTTTGAGGAGACTGACCCTCTTGCAGCAGAACATAGAAAATGAAATTTGGAGCAAAACTCCCCCCCAAAAAAAACCCCAAAAGCAACAAAACTACCGTAACCCACAAATGAAAACAAACCATGGATGTCTGATACTTATGTACCCCCAAAAAAGATACCAACAATGTTTTAAAGCTCTACTTTAACTGCACACCTTTTTGCCAATCTGTGCCCATCTAGACTTTAATTGTATACAGCTTTTTAAATATTCAATATATTAGCATAGACTCTTCCCTAATTTTAGGCATTTAGGCATTGAACCTTTAAAAACTGCTCTGTGTTACTATTTTTTTATGCCCAGATAGATCCCATCAAAGTCACTGATATGGAAAACACAGAGTAAAGTATTCCACAAAACATATTACCAAGCAATAGTAAACATTTTCCAGCAAACAGAAGCTGCCTATGCTTGTAGCTAAATTAGCATCATCCTTTACTGCCTCATCTCTTATGTGGCATGTCTAGGAGATAACAGCTTCTATCTGAACAGGTGAATGGGCTGAAGAGTTAAATGCTTCAGCCCCTGAAGTGAACATAACATATGCTGTGCTGACAGTCAGGAGAAAAGTGTACATGGTTCAGTCCACAATCTGATTACATGTTAAGCACCTCCCAAGAGGCACTCCGAATTACTCAGGATTGAATCCAAGATGATTAAAATTCATACCACAGAGAGGAAAGACCTACATTTAAAAAGAAAAAAATAATAAAAGAAGAGGGGGGAAAAAAAAGGCAAAAAACCTTCAGTTGCCTCCGACTCCTATTAGTGTACAACTAATGGAAACTTCTCCAGAGGTTTCTTCAGAGTGATGTGAGAAATGAGCCTCTGCTGCCTTCACATAAAAACCAGCTTTCTTCAAAAAATAAAAGAAAATAAAAAACCAAACCAAACACACATAAAAAAACCAACAAAAGAAGCCCTAAAAGTTTCTGCCATTAAATGGAGATCAGGGATGCAATGTACCTCAAGGATGGATCTGAAGTCTTGTTAAACAGATGTGCAAAAATTGTTTTAAGGAAAACACTCATCTTTCTGAGGTGAATAGGAATCCTGTTGCATTATTTCAAAGGAATAGGATTTTACCCTGCCTGATCATGTAATTCAAGTGTCAGAATGTACACACCCAGGAGAACAGAGGTCATGCTGAACATAGAGTTAACATTGGTATTTCATGACTCCTGAATGATTTGCCATGTAACACTAATGCTCCCCAAATGCTGCCTTCTGAACAGAACTGCCTGGGGCTTTCCTAAAATTGAATAGTGGCAGGGAGAAAATATTCCCTCTTGCAGCTCCGTTTGCCTGAGTGTTTCTGAAGCATTTTTATGTCACAGCCTTTAAAATCTGGAGGAAGGTTGCTCATTCCTGGATGTGCAGTTAGACTGGCACCCTGCAAAGCACCGTGCAGCGCAGGAGTGACCTCCCCAGGAGCAGAGCACTCTGCAGAACACAAGGCAGAGTCTGGTGGCTGCTTCCACTTCACTTGATGAGAGGAGTGAGTTATACCAGCTCTTTCCTTGCTCTAGCTTCTTCACCAAGGGGAAAGAAAAAGAAAAGGAAATTAAGAAAAAAAGATAGGAAAAAAAAAACCACCCAAACTTTCTATCCAAATCTCAGCCTTCTCAGTCCCTACCTGCCTGCAAAGCATTCGAAACAAGGACAGCAATATTTTTAAGGGGAGAAGAGGGGGAGGAAGACAACTGCTGCTCACTTCAGAGTGGTGCTCCACGTAATATGTTAACATACAGAAAGAAAATCACTTCTTCACCTCTTTGCTCCCCTGCGTGGGAATGCAGCTTCGGTCATGATTGCACCTCAGGAATCACACAGTAAAAAGCCTCTCCAGTGAGAAGGTTAGGAACTTGGCACGTCTTATCTTATAAGATGCTCAGCAAGGACTCTGCTTGCAGGAACATTGGCTTCCTTTTGCAAGTGCAAATTTTTATCTGCTTTTCCTACAAAATGAATTGCTGGTACAAATATGAGTTCTTGAGCCAACAATTCGTACTGCTGATGCAAAAAGCAGGCTGGGCACAGGCTGTTTCAGGGGAAAAGAAAAAAAGGTTTTGCTTTTCAGAAGATATCTGCTTATGAATGCTAGGACTTCTGTAAAGGACAGTAAAGAGCAGACTGTGAAGCTAAAAATAACCACACACATGCAAATATCATGTACTCTAGCGCTACCACAGCATCTTTGGTTGTAATAAAGGAATCAAATGAGTATGAGAATTACTATAGCTCAAAAGCAGTCTTCAGTTAAGTGTTTAAAATCACTTCTTTTCCAGGAGAGATTCTAATTTGCAAGCCACACTTCCCTTTTTATCACTGGGCAAGAACGCCAAATATTCCTTTTTCCAGAGGCACAAGAGAAGCTCCAATTTGAGAACAAATTTGCCTAAAAGACAAGTCTTACTAAGCCAAGCAGCAGCTGCATGGCAGCAGAATGGAAAGTGCTACATAACCTAAAACTTAAGAGAAACTTCCAGGATTGCTGTAATAGGAGGTGATATTTCTGATTCAAGCACAAGGGCTCAGTTCTGGAAAGTACCAGCTTTCAGAAAAGCACATAAACACAACCATGGCTGTAATCATGAGAGCAGCTCCCCATTTAACTTGATTATTCAGTTGGCATGATTAAATTCTAAGTGCTTAACTGTGTTAACACAAACATCAAGGTTTTTGTCTCAGTAGGACGAATTAAGCAAGCTGAAATTCATTGCACTCGCATATTTGACGCAGTGGATTGCAGATTACTTCATCTCCTTCTCTGTCAGCATGCCATTTTGCCAAAAGCTGTCACTCTTTTGTTTTGGATGCATTTTCTATATTTGAATGAGAAACTCAATTTATTAGTTCTGATATTACACAGAAAAATGAGGTTTTCTTCCAGTAAGTTGATTATGCATCAACGTTACATAGAAATAGAAGAGTTCTCTGTTGTTTCTTTTGTTTGGTTGGTTGATTTTTCCCCTTCATAATTGCTGAAGGAAGCACATTACCCACCAGCAGAAGAATGAGCCACAGCCCTAGATTCCCAGCTGTGCTCAGTGTGCTCCACGTGCACACGGAATGAATCCTTGGGGATGGCCTGATGCAAGGGCTTGCTCTGCCCTGGCTGGGTGCCCATCAAAAGGAAGGTAAAGCCACAATGCTCAGCTATGCATGGAGAGCAGCAAGGTCCCCAAGGTGCCAATCTGCCAATGGCAAAGCAAAGCAGCAAGGCAGACATGCCTTCCTTTTTACTTGTCACACTCCCAGATGCCTGATTCTTTCTCTCATGCCTTCAGTAGTGCTGAGCTTTAGGGAGCAAACAACACAACTTCTATTTTCTGGGACTAGCTGTTAGCTCTTATAAAAGAATATTCATCATTATGTTTCTCGGTTCTGATGTAAAAAGAATCTAATATTAGTAATAACATATTTAGTAATAAAATAATTAGTAATAAAGTATTTCCTTTGTACCAACAGTGTTAAAACACTTTTGTTGTCACACTCTTTAAAGAAGCATAGGTAGTAAATGGAGCTTTTACAGAAAACTACAAGGGGAATCAGGACTATAATCACAGAGTCATTAAGATTGGAAGAAATCTCTAAGATCATCAAGTCCAACTTATCACCATCATGCCACAGAACCATGTCCCTAAGTTCCACATCTATATGTTTTTTAAACCCCTCCAGGGATGGTGACTCCACCACTTCCCTGGGCAGCCTGTGCCAATGCCTAACAACTTTTTCAGTGAAGAAATTTTTCCTAAGACCCAATATAAACCTCCCCTGGTGCAGCCTATGTGTTGCTGTTGTGAAGTGCAGAGCATTTTTCTTTTTCAAACTAATTTTACCCTGTAGTTTTATCCCGTCCTGACTCACATCAATCACACAGAGAGAAATACAATACTCAGGTTGCATCATGTCAAAAAGCAAGCATTGGCAGCCTCCAAAGTTTGTTGAAATCCCCTACCTTTCCTACATAGAGTGGGTCTGTACCCATGTATTCTTCCAGCACAAAGAATTGATTCCACACCCAGCTGCGCTTGGTTCTTGTCCTCCCTGATTGAAAGTAGGGTTTTGACTTGGACCTCGAGAGCTCTGCTTGATTCATCCCAGAAAGACACAGGAAAAGAGCTAGTATCTGCAGCAAATGGCAGAACTCCACTTTGCCCAACTTCATCTTTTTTAGTTTTGGGGGGATTTTCTCCCGTGAAAGAAAACCCGTGACGAGATCAGGCAGAATTCCAGGTGTCTTTGTAGCTCTAGCCTCCGGCACGGTGTCAGTTGAAAGTCCAGGGAGAATAATATGTGGAGTAGTCAATTGGAACAAGTCACCACTGCTGAGTAGCCTTCACCAAAGAAATGGTGCAATAGGTACCTATCTGGGAAAAAGACAAAGAACTGTTGTCAGAATTATAATTAAAAAAAGAGTTCAAATTCTTTACAGTTTTCACATAGCTCATCAAAAATGTTTATGTATGATTTTTCTCCTCACCAACACAGTTGAGTTGACATAACAAGTGTCTGAGAGTTTAAAGCACGTTCTTGGATGGCATCACTACTGCTAATGCATCTCTATTTATAGATATAAAGTTTTCCCATGCCTTTTCTCTTAGTCTCCCCAGTACAAATCTTTCTCTTTAAAATAATCAAAGGAAATGTAGTCATTTACAGTGGTTTGGTTTGATTTTTCCTTCTCTTTCTGCTACAGTCTGCTTCACTTGCCATTGCCATGATATAATGGCACTCCAGCCACAAGCAGGAAGCTACATTAATGGCAAGGACATATGCTATCTTAACTCTCTTCCAGATAACTGGGAAGTACAATAAAGGAGTATAAAAGGAATCAAAACAATTTGATTTATTCTTAGTCATAGCACACACCAGATGTTAGGATTTCTTCTGATCTGAATCTGACCTGCCAAAAAGCCCTCAGAGTCTCCCCACTCATTTATTAATACATTCCTAAAGCAAATGTCAGGCATGGTAAGAAGCATGTTAGACTAGTTTATATACATAGATACATGCTCAAAAAGGTGAGAGGATAATGGGATTTTCTGTTTTCAATGAAACCTTCATTGAATGATTTCTCAGCACTAACACACACGTTTTTTAGCTTTCTGTTCATCCTATCCATTTTTATTTCAAAACCTTCATAATTTAGTAAGTGGTAGAATTCACATGCACAAACAAAAATGGCAAAATTTACCCCCTAAAAATGTTTTTTTTTTCTCCGTCTTTTACAGTTGTCAGTCTTCTTTGGTCAAGTAAATATATACACTTAATCCAGTGTTTTTAGATGTATAACTGAAGTTTGTCAGAATCAGACATAGTTACTCCTTCTGAGTGCATCACCTGCATTAAGCCCAGGTAAGCAAGGCTCTCTCTGAAATAGGAAACCTCCTTGTCTGGGTGAGTGATGAGGCAGTCAAGAAGAATTTAAGTAGTGCCAAACACAAGGTGAAAATGAGGATGAAATTAAAAGAGATAACAAGGCATTCCTTTGGACTGAACCACTGCTACTTAGGAAGTCATGGAAGAAAGAAGATTTCATCCTTCTACATTTAATTAATCTAAAAAGGCTAGACGTTAAATCAGAGGCACATTAAATGCTCTAGATGGATTATCATTATATCCCTGCCCTCTACCATTAAAACTGAGTGAAATGTGATCTCTGCTCTCTGTTTTCAGTATGTCAGGCTCTTTTAGCTGCAGAACTCCTATGCATCATGCTGCCCAAGGTACCTAGAGGGCAGAAACATGAAACAAATAAAAAGCTCTTCTGATTACAGACTGTATTTAAAGCCTTTTTAGAGTAATCCCTTCTGTGCTACTGCCCTGCACCAGAAAGGCTTTGCTTAGAGACTGGTGGGATAAACCACAAACCCACTGAGCATGTTTGCAAAGCAGCAGCAATTTGAAAGCTTCCAGATGTGAAAATCCAGTGTCTCCCTACAGGCAAAATAAAAAGAAGAGGCAACATCCTACCTAAAAAAACCACCCTAATTGCCATGATGTGATGCTGCAGTTAGAGAAGACATGTCTCCAACATGGACCAAGATTCATTTTTCCAGAGGGATTAACAGGCAGGTGTCACCCTTGCTAGCACAGCATAGTTGAAGCTCATCAGTCCCAATCAGTCATAGCTCAGTTTTGACCTAGCCCTTTGGGTAAATCATGACCAAACAGCATAGTAATTACTGAGCAGGCTGTCATCAGTGTGAAGGAGAGGAGCTGTACTTCCTCAGTGAGATGTTCTCTTCCTACTGCTCCATTCAAACAAGACAAGCCTTGTTTGTGGTAGAAGCTGTTCATGCCCCCTTTGCATTCCTTCTCTGTATCTAAGTTACACCAGGTTAAAGACATCTGATATTGATAAACTGTCAGTTTATTGCAGAGAGGCAGCAGATTGTTATTTAACACAGATAAAAATACAAAATGGATTTTCTTACGAAATGTCAGTAAAACACTTGCAATATGTTAGAGTCTTTCTACTAAACAGCCTGAAATGTCTTGTTCTTGCTCTGAAAAGATATCTCAAACCTAGAATTGCCCTAACCTTTTATCTCAAAACGTGTTCTCTTATATCCTTTCTTTTACACCTGCAGGAAAAGTATGAAAGTCACCATATGGAGTGTCATGGTCCTCAGCCACCCTTCACAGCACAGAAGTGAAAAACACACCCAAAATACCAACTGAAAACCAGTCCATATGCTAGACAGCACAATCTGATGAAAAGCAGAATACTCACATGCTCTGGAAAAAAAATAAATAAAAATATTGTTGTCATTTACTCATTCTCAAATACTTTCACCACATAGTCTCCAGAATTTCAATTATTTTTATTCAAGCTGTGTGGCAGCACTTTCTGCTCTGAAACATTCTTCCCTCCCTTCCTCCCCTTCTTCAAGAGAAGTCTTCCTATCCCTCTTTTAGCTCTTTTTTTTTAAGTCTTTATTTATAGTTTTTTTCAGCACATTGCCTTATGAGTGTGACACTTCCCAAAGCAAAAGTGTCTGCTATTTAAAAATCTTTTCTGTTTTGGGGATAATTGCTTATTAAATTGCATTTTGTTACCTTTATTGCTGATACAGACATATATATTTATATGGATGTAATGTAATTAAATATATATTTATGTCCAAGTATAACTAGCATTTCAACATCACCATCGTACAAACTTGTAAGTATGAAGTCACTAAGTGTAAAGTCCACAAGTCCACATAAGCAACATCACAATGTTCATAAAACTGAAAACTACGTTCTGTTGGTGGTTTGTTTGTTTTTTTTTCTTTAATCAAGGCACAAGTTCACTGTTCAGAGTTGCACTTGCAGCAGTGGCTATGACTAACACTGACACCAAGAGAGAAAATGCAATATCCTCATTCCAGTGCCTTCTCTGTCATCTGCATTTACAGGCAAAGGCAAAACTGACCTGCAATCATGTCATGTATTTTGGGTTTAAAGATGCTGCTTTTTTTTAATGAATTTGTATCAGTTTCTACACAAACAGGACTTAGAGTACACAGAAGTGAGAAATATTTGCACTTGTAGCTGGTGTCATTAATTACCTCTGGACATAAGTGCACCTTTGTATCTTGTTTCTCTGTCTCCAAAATACTACTCCCCTCTCCAAACAGGGGTAAAATGCAATCATATCTCCTCACTCATGCTTTGCCTGCCCAAAAAGTCATTCAGGCTTTAAAAATACAATGATTTTTTTTCTGCTGCTATATTTAAAGCACTAGGCTCTACCTTTCACACCTAAGCTTGTGTTCCTTATTTACTCTGCACATAGCTGTGACAATCACACATATGTATAAGGTATAGAAACTGGTGTGTAATTCAAAGAATGTTCAGTCATCTGGACTGTGTAAGCAGTTTGTCATTCCAGAGCAGTAACATGCTGTCTATATGAATAGCTAGAAGAAGAAGAATAAAATAAAATAATAGTAATAAACAACACAAAAAAACACCCACCCCCAAAAACCCAACCAAAAACTTCATCAAATATATCCACTAGATATCTAATTTCTCGTGTTTGTGTTCTTAAATAGCTGCTAGAGCTATAAAAAAATCAAACTGAAGAATAAACATTTGAAAAGATAATAACATCCTTATCCAACATACACCAGAAAACTTACATTTTCTCCCATCTGCTGTAGAAAACTTGAACTATATTTAAGCCACTGTCTAGTAGCAGAAGTGTTCTGGTGAACAGTGCTAATCTGAAAAATGTTACTACTCTACTTCGCCCAAACAATCTGCTCATGTCAAAAGGGCACTATTATGTACTCTCTCCAAGGGACAATCTTGATTTGTTGGAAACATCCAGATCAAGATGGAGATCATCATCTTTAAGAATTAGTTCTCCTCACTGCAAGAAATTAAGAGTAATTTACACCCACTGAAAATCTCTCTGAATATTTTCCTTCGCTCCATAATTTCTACAACAACACATCCAGAAAGAAGAGTTCCATGCTGTTTGTGTGTAGCAGTGAGCACCAGTAGATATGGACAAAACACTTCTTCAGTCTCTGAGATATCCTTATGGAAGCCCTCTTTATCCATCCCTGAGGTTTCCTCAAGCCTTGTAGGGCTGTTTGCTGAAGGCTTTTGGGAAGATCTTCATACCAGCTCAGGCACAGTCTGANCGAAGCCTAGCCATACCATACCAGCTAAGCTTTGCAGCCAAAGTGCAAGTTCCTGCATGCTACCCAGTTCCAGCTTAATCTATGAACCTCTTCAACCCAACAGGGAATTTTGTCCTTCACTGTATACCATCCTGAAGTCTTTCCAATGTGCAAAATTCTTCAGAAAGGAGTGGAAAAATCCAACCCTTTCCTGTTACTAAACTCCACCAGTCTGGATGACATTTCTGTGATTTGAAATCTCATTGTCAGTTCAGGGCATCCATGGAAGGTGTAACTGGAGAGTTTTCCACTTCTCCTTCTCTGCCCTTATTATTCTCCTCTCACTAGATTGCTTCTTTTTGATGATACCATTGCAAAATTTACTGTGTAAACTTGGACCTCACTGTCTCTGAGAGTGCAGCCCAGACAAGCTAGTAAATCTTGCTTTAACTTGGCCAATAGTGCACACTCATCCCATATTTGGGGCTGTTTTCTTTACTTTAGTCATTCAATAAAAAAGAAAAGACCCTGCATGTTGAGATAATTCTGAAGGTGGGTGACTGTTGCCACAGGATCTTGAACCATGATCCTTTAAACACAGTGGAATCAGCAGGTGAGCCCCCTGACAGCTGAACTACCCTCACTGAAATATTTATATATTGACATTCAATTTTACAGTGCCCATGGGAAATGGTGTCACTTTCTGTGGCAGAAAAAAAAAATCCCCTTTGTTATGAGCCTGCAGCTCCTCTAGGTCACACATCCTAAATATCACAGGAGGCTCCTTCACAGACACAGGAACTCTGTGATCCTTGAGACAAAGGCTTTAGAGAAGATTACATGTCTAATTATGGTATAGATAGCAATGTCTCTTTATCACTTTTTTTTCAGGGAAAGAACAGAAAAATAGGAAAAAGGAGGATGCGTTGGAGCAAGTGAGGTGGGGACCCTTCCATGAAAGGAAGCTGTGTGAGTCAAGGCAGTGTGATGAAACCTATTAACTCCCTGTGCCAGATGACATTACAGCTACAGACCACAACCTCCTGCAGCTAACTGGCCTAAATATTCACATGGGAGATCTGTAAATGTAGTGCACATCCTGCAGCCTGCATCTGGTTACCAAGCAAAAAAACCTATCAGTGCTCCAAACATATGGCACTGTAACACTAAACTGGCTCAAATACCCTCTGACTCAGGTGAAAGAACCTGATGAGACAACAGAAAAACACTAGGCACACTTCAATTAAAAAAAAGAAAAGCATAATGAAAGCTACCTAACAGCTTTTGGTCTTCCATGCTGTTGACCATAAGACTGTGTGTGGCTGGAGTGCTAAGTTGTTTGGGTTGTAGGTAGCTTTCTTTTTTTTTTCCCCATGAAAAAAAACCCCAAACTTTTCTTTTAAAATATTCTTTTCTCTGCATGAAAGTGCTTTGTTGGTTTTTCACCTTGCTATGGTACATTTTATAGATCTCAGTTGCTGAAGAGGATTATGCTAATTTGATCAGGTATTGAAAAGAAACGTCAGCAGTATTTGTATATCTGTGACCAATCAAGTCCAATATTTAAATATTCACAAGCTCAATTTCTGCAGCCTCATTTAAGCAAAGGAACTTCACATAATACCCAGGGATGACTTTCCTGCAGATCTGCTGAATTCCCAGGGGAGGCACTCCTGCATTACTGCTTACAGTTAAGCCTGGTTGACAGGAAGCACCGAAGTAACCATCATCTGTTTCATGCAGCCTTCCTCAGCTAGAATTTAATGATTCTTATTGCCATGAGAAAACAATACCCAGCAGTAGCAAGAAACTGTGCAAGAAAAAAAACCCCAAACAACTTGCATGATAAACTAAAAGAAACCAAATGGCTCACAAAAGGCCTTCAGTGAGGAACCGCTGTGCACATCAGATATTGAAGCCAATTGCCAAACACTTTCACAGAACCTTACTAACCAACCTGTCACTAAAACTGGCTCCCAAACAGTATATTCATTTGCAAACCATTGGAAGTTTAAAATATTTTCTGCTTTCATTACATGTTGGAGTCAAATTGTGAGTTGAATAACTTTCAGAAAAGGCTTAGGCAGGTTTGTGGCAAAGTAGAACCTTCACTTAGAGTAGAACAACCTAGGGGTTTGCTTTAATAATGATTTTCTTGAGTCAAGCCTCTGACTGATGGAGTGTCATAGAGAAATATGGACATAACATGCTCGTATGGAAATAGGCAAAAATTACATGAATGTTATATCCATTCTTCTCATCAAATAATTCATGGATAATCTGCAGTTACACAATTGCTTACAATTACCCTTTTATATGGAAATGCAACGATGCTTTGCTATTGAATCAATAGCAAATATTGTATTTTGCTATTAAATCAATAAAAGTAGACTTAAGAGAGTTGTGAGACTCTCATTTGACTCTTAACACAATTCTAATGACCTACATCAGCCTTTAATTACAGTAAAGTCTCCCATTATGAGGGTGAAATGCCCTCTGATTAAAACTACTGTCTTTAATGGCTTTGTGCAAGAAAATATTCTACTGATGTTTGTGTCTTTATTCACATTCATGCAGTGGTAGCTCAGAATATTATCTTTGATATTTCCCTACTATTACAAGTGGCTTTTAATCTATATTAAGTACTCAAACCCAAAGATATTTCACATACTTCACATTAGAAGTTGTCAGAGCCAGCTTTTACCACCTTTTCCTCTTCTTCCCTTGCTGTGGATTTTATAGCATTTATTGTTTTAAATCTTACTTAGCCTTTCTTCATGACCCTAAAAAAGAAGTCTGTCTAGATTAGATCCCTTGGTAGTTGCAGGCTGGAAAGCTAGAAAAGTGTATACAAGGACTTTAAACAGTGTGTCACATTTGGTCCCTAGATAGTTCCTTAGGATTTGTTTAGTGGTTTTTTTGTTCTTTTTTCACCTCAGAGATGATAACACACCCATTGCACTGAACTAGCTCTAATGAGGCACTGTTGTATTATTCCTCAACACCCTCGCATCACTTTTGCATCTTTAAAACAGTTATGATATAGCTAAGAGCAAATCAGCATCATTTCCCAACTGATCTTTTCCTGTTGATGTGTTGTACCTTCAGAAGCTTTATATTAGCGAAGCTAAGCAAACTTAATTTACTTACACAACTTTCATGATATTGCCCACCAGAATAGCTCTTCACCTGAGATGATGTAGAGCTATCTGTTTCAGAAACAGATTAAGTATCTGGCTTTCACCAGGAGCAATTCCCAGCAAACTTCAAATAATGTAACAGAGGAACAGCTAGTAAATGCAATAAGGGCAGAAAAGTAAAGTCACACATCACTGCCAGGGAGAGGCTGTTTCAGAAACTGGCATTCTTAAGAGTTTGACTCCTTTATGTATTTACTTATTTGTCCTGGAAAAGCAATTTATTTTCTGCAAAGCTGTACAATCACCTATGTTCCAGCTGAAAAATGGCAAGGCAGTATGTCTTGTTAGAGAGACTATAAAGTATATGCTGCCCTTTCAAGTCTCCGCTTTGACTTGAGAAGTTATCTATCACAACACAAGATATTATCCTTGTGATGGGAAAAGATTAAAGTATCAACATTTCAGTTCCCAGAAGCAGAGTGCCTCACTAGCCTCTGCCTCCCATCCCTGCCTAAATCCTCTGATTTGCTGGGGAAGACATCCTTTGCAGAATCCTGGCTCACCTGAACTACCTCACCTTTTGAAAGCACAAGTATCAAGGCTAAACCCTATCTCAAAAAGGGATGTTTTCCCCTCTGTTCAGCAACCACAAGTCTGAGGGCTCAGATCACAAACCACTTGCTACCAGTGCACACAATCTCTGATAGGAAAGCAAGACCTCCCCGCGTGTGGGGATGTGGATAGATGGGGGACAGGGAGGAGGGGGAAGGGTCAGCATCAAACAGCCAAGCACTGCAGAGCTTAGCTTTACCAGCTGAATACTAATCCAAGAAATAAGCTCCCATCATTTCAACATTTGCAAACTCTAGAACACCCTTGACATAAAAAGGAGGAAAGCTCTGGGAAATAACTCAGGAAATTTCCTGGCTTCTGTCGTCTTCTGCTCTGTAGCATCAGTGCTGGGCACTGAGATCAAGGGATACAGCCTCTTTGGTGAAGCAGAAAGGACTAAGACAGTCAGGACTTGGTGCTGCCTGTATTTTGCAGAAGTCTGTGGTCCTCCCTTCCCCCACCCCATCTCTCCGCTTCTCGGAGAGACTTCTCCGAAGAGTCAGCGAGATCCTATTGTTCTCTTATTTCTCGGAAGGTGCACACAGGCGAAGAGCATTATTGCTCTTAGATGCCACGGTTTCCCTGACACAGCTGGTGCCGCCGCTCCCGTCGCCCTTCCCAGCAGCGCTGCCCGGGCCACCCGCAGACGCTGCCCCGTCGCTCCCTTCCCTTCCATTCCCATCCCCGTAGATCCTTTTCCATCCCCGCAAGACCCTTCTCATCCCCGCAGGTCTCTTCCCATCCCTGCCGGTCCCTTCCCATCCCCGCCGGTCCCTTCTTCTCTTCCCTTCTCCGCTGCCCCCCAGCCTCAGCCCCGTAGCCAAGCAGGACCAGTTTAGGGATAACTGGGAATGGTGATATGTGCGTGTGAGGGGAAGATGAACCGCACACAGCTCTTTCCCGCAACTCCTCTACCTAACACGACGAGGGAAGGGGGAGAGGGAAGCAAGGACAGGCACAGGTGCATCCGGCACTTACCTGCTCCCCCCTTCTCCCTCGGCTGCCCAGCGCGGTGAGTATTTTAATCCTAAGGGCCAACGGTGCTTCCACGGCGGCCAAGTGCTGGCGGGATGCTCCCAGGCTGCGCCCGCCTGGCATGAGGGCTGCGCGCCCGCCCGCGCACCCGCCCGCACCCGCGGAGGTAGGAGCGCTGCCGCCGCCTCTGTTCCGCTCCTCCTCCTCCTCTTCCTCCTCCTCCTTCTCCTCCTCCTCCGCGGCACGGCAAGGCACGGGCAGCTGCCGGGCACACGGTGGGAGAAGTGGGTGCCAGTGCCAAGCCCAGCTCCGACTGGGTGCGGATCGTGGCTGCGGGAGGAGGAGGAAGAGGAGGGAGGGAAGGAGGAGGGAGGGAAGGAGGGAGGGAAGAAGGCAGAGGAGGTGGAGATGCTGCTCTGGGCAGGGGATATCGCTGCTCCGGCTGCCGGCTCCGTCCGAGGGCGCGCAGAGGAGGCACCAGGACTCTTTAGTACCTCCTGAAGAGCCAGCGGTGGCTACTGTGAAAAAGGATCCAGGGAGCAAGCAGCCTGCCTGGCCCCACTCCCACCCCCCTGCCTTTCCTCCTCCTCCTCCTCCTTGACAAGATATACAGATGGAGTCTTTTGGATAAAAATCAGGAGCCGGGCTAGGGGGTGGGGCAGGAGTCAATCTATCTCCCTGTTTGCATTTGAAACGCGGAGCTGAAGGAGAGAGTTCAAGCTTCGGTTTCTTTTTTTATTTCCAGCTCACACACACACACACATACACACACATACTTGTCCTAGAAGCCGCGATCGGTTGCGCTCCTGAGGCGTGAAGGCAAAGTCGAAAAGTAATCCGAACTTGCGGGGTCCTTGCTTTATAGTTTCGCCCTTCCACTCTCCACACTCTGCCCTGCTTCCACTGCCCAAATACACCTCCCCTTCGTCCTCCTTCTTCCATCCTCCATTCTCCATCCTCCATACCCCATCCTCCACCTCCCGTCCCGTCAGCCTGGCCGGCGGTGTGGAAGGGGAATATCGGGGAGCAGAGAGCGATCCGGGATCCCCTCTCCTGGTCCTGGGGTCCGCTCTCCTGGTTCCGGGGCGAGGCTCTCCTAGCACAAGACATAGACCTGCCACTGATCTCCTCAAGGGACCTAGAACCCTGCTGCCTTCTGCTTAACCTAGTACTGCTATCCCTCTGTTTAAACCGGGGGTGGGGAAGGAGGGAGGACAGACTAAAAAGTAAATGAATATATGGAATTAATAAGCCAGGTGCTTTCAGAGAAGAAACGGTGGAGAGTGAGCCCGTGCTGGAGCTCTGCGCAGCAGTGGGAGGAGAAGGCGCAGTGTCAGGCTGGGGCTGGTGCCTGTCAGCATCCCCGCACAGCTCCGTTATCCCGATGCTGCCCTGGGAAACGGCTTTGGGAGCTGCATATCTGCTTTTGGATGGGCTCGGTCCGGCTGGGAAAGGAGCAGCACAAACTTTCCGCCTCATTTCAGCATTTGGGTCTGCAGAATGAACTAGATCTACGACTGAAAGGTGACCAGCCAAGAGTGAGGACACCTTAAAAAAAAAAAAGGCAGAGGTTCCAAACGTTGGAGGAGTTGCTGAACTGACATATTCCACGGACAAAAATATTTTTAACACCTACTGTTTTTAGAACAATGGAACCTACCAAGGGCAACTGCAAGAAATGAGCCTGGGACAAAGTCTTTTGATTTACAACTTGACCAGGAATGCATTCTCACAATACTATGAGCAAAGTAATAATGTGCATTTATAATTACTTTTCATTCCCGTTACACATTATACTGTGAAATGTGGTGTCCACAGTAATAAAGCAATGTGAGGGTAAAGACACTTGTTTCAAAAATTAACCCACAAAATAATTGGTTTAGATTGTGAAGGATTTTTTTTTTAATCATTTTTTTTTTCTGAATTTGTTTGTATTTCTTGAATATGCAAATGCCAACATGCATGGGTATTGTAATAAAAGTAATATCTAACTGCTGTGTGCTCCTTGTCATTTTGCTTCATTTTCAGACATGTGATTTCCAATGTCACCCTTCTAATCAGGGAGAGGCAATTGAGCATCATGGCATTTGTGAACTGAAGAAGTGGTTTAAAGAGAGCAACTCGAAGCAATCTTCATTCTCTAAGTTGTGGAGAGTCTGAGTGCATGGTTACAACTTAATAAGATGTATTCAGGCAAGAAAAATCCTGAAACATGATTGCACACTGTTGCCTCCGATTGTAATTAAGGATTCTTCTTTCCTTTGTCCTCCTTCCCCCAATCCCTAATTCGTCTTTCACAAGTTAATCAAAATAAGACTCTTTGCACTGATCCTCACAGGACAAGGTTCAAGGACAGATTATCTTTTTCCATCACTAAATATCACAAACACCTCTGCTTTATCTTCTTTCAAATTCATTCTGAGATGTAACCAGCACTTGGAAACCTTATCTTTTCCTACTTAATTCAGTAGCTATGACTTCAATGGTGAAAATAGAACAGTTTAAAAAGAGAGGAAAAAAAATCTCTTTGGGAATAGGGTGATACAAAATAAGAATCTACAAGGGTCACAAGCTTCATAAACTTTACCTAACATCTTTAAACTTTTTCTTTGCTCCTTAGGTTCAAACCAGGGACTAAACAGTTGTGTAATTGCTTCAAATCTTTATAAAGGAAGGATTCATTCTCATTAATTTTGATTCTGATCCAGCTACTACTAATGAAGAATTGGAATAGCCAATTACCAGCCAATTAAAAAGCTTTCATGTGTAGACCTTCACAGAGTATTTCATGATGTTCCTACTAACTTAACAGACCTCTCTCAAGGATGTGTTTTATGTTCCAAAAAATCTATATTCTCTCAAGCAAAACCCTTCATTAAACTGTATGTCTGTGAAAACCTCTGAACTTATTTTTACTATGTCGAGAACAGGATAGGTTTTTGTCTGATTATTTTTCTAAATGCTTATTCTGTCATATGAAAATAAAATGTATTAAAACCTTTGACATCCATGGGGGCAAAGCAGTCCAGTGACTCCAAGCAAAACATGTGACGAAGCAGGCCAATTTAATTTCATTCCACAGGCAGAGTAAAATATAAAGAAGCAATTATTCTTAGTCACTTTTGGCAATCTACCATTTTTAGTAACATAAGCAAATGTATATTTTTTTAATACAATTTGTTCTTGACTGTCTTGGTTATGGGTTTTTGCCAATGAGTCAGTCCATTCCAATACATTGACTGGATCATCTTGGCTGTATTCCATACTTGCAATGCTGCTGTATTTCTTTCTAATGTGTTTTTGTCATGCATTTCCTCATCTTGAGAGGTATGGGTGTATTGTTCACAGAGGAAAGTCTACAGTTTGTAAAAACAACCATTGGACCATGCTAGACTGTCTTAAGAAGGCCCTGTAAAGACTGACTGCAGGCATCAAAGGATGCATTGGTACTGGCACATTTCCCATAGTCTGACTTCTGAAAATGTCAAGGATGCCTCCTCAGAGGATGAGTTGTATTGCTGTTCCATATAGTGGATCCATACACATGTCTAAGACCACAAAACCCGCTCTGAATCCTCCTCTCAAACACTTCTTAGACAGTTAGAGCTTTTGTGTCCACTGCTTAAGGAGGATTTTCACCTGAAGCTGAAAATGGAGATGGTTTATAGTTGTCTTCGGTCCCTTGAACCATTAACAGTCTCTCAGCATTAACATTTCTAGAGTACAGATCTCATGAGGAGCAGTTGAGGGAAATGGGGTTGCTCCCCCAGCTCAGGAGAAAAGGAGGCTGAGGCCTTATCTCTATCTACAACTACCTGACAGGAGGTTGTAGTGAAGTGGAGGTCAGGCTCTTCTCTCAAGTAACAAGAGGAAACAGCCTCAAGTTATGCCATGGAAGGTTTAGATTGGATATTACAAAAAAATTCTTCCCCAAAAGGGTTGTAAACCCTGGACCAAGCTACCCAGGGAAGTGGTGGAGTCATCATCCCTGGAGGGATTGAAAAGACATGTCGATGTGGTACAGAGGGACAAGGTGTAGTAGTGGCCTTAGCAGTGTTAGGTTAACAGTTGGAGCTGATGATCTTAAAGATCTCTTCCAACCAAAACAATTCCATGATTTCTACCTGGAGATGCTTATGCAAATAAATAAATAAATAAATAAATAAAATAAAAGCAATATCTGGTACCTACTACTTGGCTGCTGGTAACTCATTGACTGTGTGGGCAGAAATAGCTTCCATTATGCACTCCACAACAGCTTGCAGAGTTCCTTCAGTATGAGACTGTCTTATGCTCAGAGGTAAAATGCTAACTTTTTCCTTGCTTTTCCTATAGATTTATAGTACTATTAGGCTTTCGTCAGGTAAGTAGGAGAGCTTGCAGTTTAAGATCTTTTTTAAAGGAAAACACTTCTTACCATCATTAGCATATGGCTACCTTGTACAAATACTAATGCCTCTGGAAACAAGGACAAGGACTTCTGCTGTCCAGAGACATTGTTTCCAGGTGGCTATAATTTGGATGTGAATTTCTCACCTTCTGTATCCTATGGGATGTTACTGTCCATTGCTCTGGTTACACTAGCTCTGATTCAAATCTAGAACCAAGCATTGCTTGTCTGCAGTCTTCTTTTGTTCTCATTTCCACAAATAGCAAAAGGAAAAACAAAAAGCCTGTTGAAATTGAAGACAGTCACTGCCTTTTAACAAGATACTCAACACAGTAATGTCTCTGCCTTTCTCTGTCCTTCCAGTTATGCCTTAATTCCCTATTTAAACTGATTTTTGGAGGCAATTACACTACTGTCTGTATTCCAGGAATTTTCCCACCCCCTCTGGAGCCACAGTAATTACAGGGACTTACCTAATAAGCCCCCCAAAATTCAGCAACTTGTTCTTTAGAAGATATTTTGCAGAACATTCTCTAAAGATATGGCAGCATAAAAGACAACAATATGAATCTAATTGCAGCAAAGAGCAATAGTGGTGATTCAGTTGGTTCTCTTTATAGATCCACAACCACCCATTCCACTTGGGAATTGTAATCCTATCATAGAACAGAATCATAGAATCATTATGGCTGGAAAAGACCTCTGAGAGCATTGAGTCCAACTGTTGATCCAGCACTACCATGCTCACCACTAAATCATGTCACCAAACACAATATCTTCATGTTTTTTGAACACTTCCAGGGATGGTGATTCCACCACCTACCTGAGCAGCCTGTTCCAATGCCTGATAACCCTCATGGTGAAGAAATTCTTCCTAATATCCAATCTGAACCTCCCCTGGTACAACTTGAAGCCATTTCCTCTTGTCCTACCACTCATTACCTAGGAGAAGAGACCAAGTCTCACCTTGCTACCACCTCCTTTCAGGAAGCTGTAAAGTGCAAGAAGGTCTCCTCTGAGCATCCTCTTCTCCTGACTAAACAACCCCAGTTCCCTCAGCTCCTCCTCATAACATTTGTGCTCTAGACCTTTCACCAAATTTGTTGCCCTTCTTTGGACACACTCCAGCAGCAAAATGTCTTTCTTGTAGTGAGGGGCCCAAAAGTGAATGCAATATTTGAGAGGTGGCCTCACCAGTGCTGAGTACAGGGAGACAGTCACCTCCCTAGTCCTGCTGGCCACAATATTTCTGATCCAAGCCAGGATGCTGTTGACCTTCTTAGCCACCTGGGCACACTGCTGGCTCATCTTCAGCTGCTGTCAACCAACACTCTGAGGTCCTTTTCTGCTGAGCAGTTTTCCAGAGATTCTGCCCCAAGCTGGGATTGTTGTGGCTGAAGTGCAACACTCAGCACTTGGCCTTGTTGAATCTCATCCCATTGACCTCAGGCCATCAATCTAAATTCAACATTATCAGTTGAACATTACTGTCATGGCTGCACCTATTTCCCTCTGGTTCTTCTGTATCTTCTCCTGAGTTTCCACAACCTCTTGATGGCACATTTGGCCCACATATACTGGCAAATCTGGGTAACTGATATATTTGGAAGAATGGTAGTCTTCTTCAGAAGTAAATCTAATTGATCTAAGGCAATTTAACTGTAAAAGTAATAAGAAGTTACTGTTGCCTAAGGTAGTAAATGTGAATGTAGATAAAAATGGAGTTTATGTTGTCAGGAAGAACAGAGAAAGGCAACAGAGGGAGTTGTAGGAAAGGAATCTGTAAAATTAAGATCTGTAGTTAGAAAGCAGGCTTGTTTCATCATAAGGAGGCTCCAAAAATAAAAGATTCGGCCTTAATGGGTAATTTACTAGTTACACAGCAGTAAGAACAGCACAAGGAGAAATCAATTGAAAAACAACTGCATAGAAAAGATTTTGAAAATCACACAGGAAGAGGGTGACAACTGGCAGGTAGGCTGTCAGAAGACTGAAAAGAGAAATGGAGGATTTCATTATGGCCACACAGGAACAGGCTATTTGTACAAGCAAGGATAGATGGCTTAAAAAAGCCCTAAGACCAGAAAGCAGGCTATGTGGCCAGGCTCCAGATGCTATTCATCATATCCTAAGTGGATGTACCAAGCTGGCCAGCACTGAGATAGAATATGGCAGGACAAAGCTGCAAGAAGTGTAGATTACCCATAGGGGAAGAAAAAAAAGAAGAAGAAGAAAGGATCCTCAGCAACCAGAGAATAGTGCTGAGAATTAAAGGATTAAAATTATTTTTAAAACCTTTGAATTAAAAAAAAAAAAAAAAGGGAAAATAAAGCTAGGTATAAGAACTAGGAAATGAGATATAAGGCAATTAAGAATGATTTATATTTTTGTTTGTTTCATTCAAGGAGATTTTTCAAACAGAAATGCTAGGAAAGGCATAGTCAGGGCAAAACCAGAAGAAAATTCATTTTGTGAGGGGTGCAAATGAGGTACCAACTACTTGTGTGTCCTTGGACCTGCACTAAGTTTGCAATGGTGGTTGAACAGTACCTTGGTAACAGACCTCACATGGCTATGTTTATAAGCATCTCTTGATGCTTTAAGGACCACAAAAATTATCAAAGTGCTGTGAGGACAGGCTGAGAGAGTTGGGGTCATTCAGCCTGGAGAAAAGAAGGCTCCATGGAGTTCTTCTTGCAGCCTTTCAGTGCTTAATGGGTTCTAGAAGACTGATGGGTATAGACTTCTAGCAGGGCCTGTTGTGACAGGACATGGGGTGATGGTTTTAAACTAAAAGAGGGAGATTTAGAATGGATGGAAGAAATTTTTTATACTGAGGATGGTGAAACACAGGTACAGGTTGCCCAGAAAGACATTAGTTGCCCCAATTCCTGGAAACACTCAAGGTGAGGTTGTTTGGGGCTCTGGGCAACCTGCTCTAGTTGCAGATGTCCCTGCTAACTGCAGGGAGGTTGGACTGGATGATCTTTAAAGGTCCCTTCCAACCCAAAACATTTTACAGTTCTATGATTCTATCATTTTATGAACACAATTGTAAAGAAATAAATGCAGAAACCCTTGTCTCTCAGGCTCTTTCATGCAAGCAAGATCCTGCTGGTGGAGAAGGAGTATCACCTTTTTGATAACCTTCTTTCTTCTCTGATGTATGCAGAAAACAATTAGGTTAGCTAAGTTCTGCTGGATATTAAGCTCCTTTCTGCAGGGCATTTACACTGTGGCAAAAGCAAGGCCAATTTTTCAGGGGAATTGCAATCTAGACTGAAAACATTTGTCTGATCCTATGAAAAGTTATTACATAGGAAGTCCAACTGACTTCAGGGAGTTTTGCACTCTTCAGGGGGCAGTTACTATATAGCAGTCATCTGAAAATCTGCAGCTAAGTTACTTGTGTAAAATACCAATATAGACACAAAAAAAACCACCCAGTATCTGCCTATACACAGCAAGAAGCATCACTTCAGGTCAGGGTTTATACTCTGCATCAACTATACAAAATTAATGTGAATCCCTCCTCCACTGACCTCTAAAACCCAAACCAGATTTCAGTGCTCCAGTGTTATTTGTCAATACAAGCTTGAATACTTGCATGAACAAAACCAGAGATTACAGCTGCAATTTTAGAAGAATTTCTAAATAACTGGCCCAAATTATGTATACTTGTGCCTCATGGCTGGTGCTCAAGATGCTCATAACCTTTCCTGAGCATTAGCTAAGTAAGCAAATTTGATTTCTATGTTTTTTCCCCTGACCACAGTAATAAGTGAACAACCAATCAACCAAAATCCAAAGACAAAAAACAAAGGAAAAAACCTGCCAAACACACACACAAAAAAAACCCCTCCAAGCACCAAATATTTATGAAATGTACAATCTAAACATTATGAACACAACAAATACTACAAGCAAGAAGCATGCTGGTGACCCTTCTTTTTTCACCTTCAGGCAGTCATACTTTTCATGTCTGAACATTAACTTACATGCTAAACTCCTATGCCTGAATATGTAATGGCAAAGAATTCTGAAGTGGCATGCAAGCAACTGTATGGGAAGCAGATGGAAATATCTTCTAAGTAAACTAGAGAACTCATCATCTTGAACTGCCCACTCTCACAATTACTTGGTGTGAGTGCTGAAGGAGACATAATTTGATATGTCAATTTTCTACCCAGCTAATGTATCCATCAATTTTTTTATTCCTTAGGAGTGACAATTCAGACATTACTTTTATACTTAAAATGTTAAAAACATTATAAATCCTTTAATATTACCCAGCTTCTATCTGTTCTTGGGATAGATTCTGCATTCATTAAAATCAGTGGAAAAATATATTCTGATGCAATGAGAATCAGTTTTATTAATAATCTTAGACACTGTTGGTTAGAAAACTAGCTCAGAGCATGGAGCCAAGTACTTTGTCCCAGTCCTATAGTAGGTAGTGGAAATCTTTGTCCATTGCTATAAAGATGCAAGTCCCAAGAATAAAAATAAAGGTTGATCAGTTCCTATTTCCTCCACTTCTACTGACCAGTGTGTATAAGGAAAAAAAAAAACAAACAAAACAAGAAACAAGAAAAACAAACAAGTAAGGCTGAGTACAGAGAAAGAAAATAGCAATTCTCTGAAACCTGCTTCCTCCTACACTTAGCAGGTTAATGGTATAGTGCCCTAGCACTAGAAGTAAAAGCCACTCAATCCCCTTTACTCTTTCAGTTTATTTCTCCCAGTCTGGCCTTTGGAGACATCAGGCATTGGTCACTAGGATGCTGTGTCTAATCATTCAACACCACTCACCTTAGTGTTACCAGTCCTACAAGCCTTGTTTATTTGACAGCAGTATTGTTGGTTGGTTTTTTTCCTTTGAGTCACTGAAGTTTATCATATGTATTTCTGCTGTGAACTTTCTGACACAAGGCATTTTTAGGTGAATCTTGAGACACAAAGCACAAGCACCCTGATCTCAGTGTGAGGTACCACCATACAGATCAATATTAATAATTTACTACAATATACACACATAAGTCAGTTACTTTAAGTTGTCTCACGTCACGGAGCTTGTGTTCATCCTCACACATTCATATTGCTTTGAACTTAATGACCATGATCTGATCAACCCAAATTCTGGAGGCACTGCAAGATTTCTTCTTCAGGATTCTATCCCTATCTTCTGTGTCTAAAAATTTGTACTTCCATAAAGCTTTATTATCTATAAACGTATATAATGCACTTACCTAAAGCACCTACGTAATTGAATAACTCTACTAGACTTCTTTTGAGCAGATTTTATTTCATTTAACCTGATTTTCTTCAAAATAGTGGAAGGCTGAAAGGAATGTCTTCACGTATGGGATGCAATATCCATCCTAAATCTCAAGGCCAACAAAAGAATAGGTGCCTTTTGAGCAGCAGATGCCTCCAGGAGGATAATATACCCACCAGTTACTCAGCTGCTTCATCTGTCATTTTTATGAAGGCATGTCATGGTTGGACAGAGCAAAATTGCCTGTGAAAAGCTATGTGAGGAAAAAAGGGAGAGAGAAACAGGTAACTGCCTCTTCCTGAGTGCTGGATGAAATTAATGTTTATGGCAGGGTGGGGGAGAGCACACAGGAAAACAAACATAACAAATAACTTTACAAAATATATCTTCATACACTATCAGTCACCACAACAGCACTAAAATGCTGCAGTCTCTCCACTGCTGCTACTGGTTGTTTTAAAAGATAAATTAAGGTGGAAATTAGAAAGCAGCAGATGTGAAACCATCTTAAGCATAAATTCCTTCACACATCTTATTAAGTGTGGTTAAGTTTTCGGTTGTCAAACACCCTTTGGTTCGGAGAATAAAAGCAAACAAGGGAAAATTTAACTGTTCTTCAGTGTTGTAAACCCACTGAGCTCTGTAATTTGTGGAAGATTTGTTTTCTGACACTTTCACCAGAAAAGGGAAGGAGAGAGGGGTGGCAAAAAGGAAGAAAAAAAAGTGTTTTTCCAAAAGCATTCTGACCCATAAAAAGACCCAACTGTGTGTGTTGGGAAACATGTCCAAGGGCTTCTCTCTTGAAGCCTTTTTTTCTCTTTCAATAAAATGTCAGTACCTCTTTGAATAGATATTGTCCTTGGCCAAGACCCTAGTGAAAGGCAACAGATGTTACTAAGATTGTACCCAGGCTCTTCTCTATCCTGTGTCATTTCTGAAAGGGAAAAAAAAAAAAAAAAGAGAGAGAAAGAGAGAAGAAAACTCGCTTTAAATCACTGGACCATTTTGTACTTCAGCAAATCTGTTTGCACATGCTCGACTGGCCTGGCAGAAAAGGCTGAGCCTTTTGCATTCAGCCCGAGGTCACTCCTAATGCTCTGTTCAGTGGTCCACACTCCTTTCACATGGAGCAGCTGCCTCTGATTGCTAGAACAAATTGAGGTGATTCAGGCCACCAGCAGGGCCATGGTACAAGTGCTTTTCACCAGAGAGGGAGGGAAAGCCTTAGAACAGGACCAACTGGGGCTGCCCACAATAAACCGTAGGATTAGATTTGATACACTCAATATTAAGACATTCTCTTGCTGAAAAGTAGGCCATGGTGACATAAAACACAAGAGAGATGGACTGAAAGAGGAGGGGAGGAAATGATGTTCAAACATTTATTAAGTTACACCTCATTATTTAATTGGGGAACATTTCAGAGAGTAACACTAACGCTTCAGGCTTGAGAGCACTGTGCTATTTAACCCTTGGCAAGGATATTCTTGATGTAGGTGTGATTCAAGACCAGTTGTGTGTCCCCTCCCCATCAATATTTGTTGAAACATTGCCTGCAAGTTCTCAAAACTGTTTCTGAGAGATCAATTTAGAGAGAGGAATAATCACTATCACCATTTCCTACCATTATTCTCAACCTGTTCCAGTGACTGGAAGCTGCTGAATAGCTCTTATCCAAATAGGAGAAAAAAAACCCAGAAAAAAAAGAAATTAACAGAAAAAAAAAAAAAAGGAAAGAAAAAAAAATGAAGATTTGGTATTTACCTCTTTGAATTCTTTCTAATCTACCAAATGAGATAAGAGCACAGAGCAGGCATTAGCAGGGAAAGATGAAGGCATAACCCTCCCCCTTTCCCTGGTACAGCCAAGCTTCTGCAATTACTTGGTTCAGTCCCAGATATCAGATCACAGTATTTTCTGCTGTGTGAAGGATCAGACCAACAGCTCTCTGAGGCTGAGGCCAAACAAAACAATACAGTGCTGCATTAAGCCACGATACCAAGCATTTACCACTTCAAAAGGAAACACTCTTTGATGCCTCTGAAAGGAAAGCCAAATCTCTACGGATATATAGGTAATATTAACATACTGCCCCCCCCCCAAATGGATGTTTATGTTAATTTATAAAACCATGGATTTAAGATCAGGGGAAATTAGGAATTACAGCATTTACTCTGGCTCTGCATTTAGATGGAATGGCTGGTTATAACATATGGCCTTTGAAGTACATTTATCCATGAGGTAGCTTGGTAAGCTGGAGAAGGATGGAAAAGGATCTTGCTATTTACTCTATTAGCAGGTATAAAAAGAGAAGCTAAAGGAAGAGATATATAAAAATCTGCCCATTGACTCAAGAACACTGAGATGTAGAAAATAATGTATCCAAATGGTATGCTAGAGTCTCTGATACATGACTTCACACATGCACACAAAACCATCTTTTAATTCCTTGAACTGCAGACACAAAACAGAGTTAAATCTCAATTGTCCTTTATTAGTATTATATCCTATTACTTGTTTCTTTGGTTTGCTTTTTTTTCCACACAAAAAAATAGAAAAAAAAAGAACCCTGTATGTTCAAAGAAAAGTTGTAAAACATAAGATCAGGCAAAGCTTATATCTTCCACAAAAATTTACTTCTCTTTCCCCTTAAAACAATAAGTAAATAAATATGTCTATCATGAAATCTACTTCATAGTGCTTCTTAAAGCTTTCTTTTCTTTAAGGCACTGGATATACTGAGTATGAGTTTTCAAGAGCTGCATTAGAAAACTCACTCCTGTTTGTAATCCATGTGGTTTCCAGCTAGGCAGGGAGTGGAATTGTGTGTTTCAGTGTCACTGGCAACAAAGTCAACTGAGACATTCCTCTTCTCCTTCCTTCCTACCCTGGGACTGCAGCTTACCCTCCCTCCCATCATCTAGGGTGGCATCATGTGTGTGAGCCTACATTGTGAAGCAGATCAATTCAATGATTCAAGTTACATCAAGCAATAAAAAAAGGAGAAGATTCCAAAGTGTTTTCTTTAATACAGATTGCTTCCCTCATCAAATTTGCAGCACAAGTCTGTATGTAACTATGCAGGAAAAAAGTAGGGATGAAGGCAGAAGCAGGCAAATTGAACTTATGGTTTAAGTTTCCTTCAGAATCTTTATTCATATCTCTTTGAAAAGCTCAGTATAAAAGTTATTTAGATGTATCTTCTAGTATATTATCTGTTTTTTATCTCATTCTGCTAGTGGAGTATATCTTCTTCTTGCTGGTCTTTTCCCAAACCTCTGCCAAGTCCTAGTTTCCCCAAGTACAGATACTGAATGAGAAAGGGGAAGGAATTAGACCTTACCAAGTTCTTCAATGACAAGTTCTGGAGATGGGAATGGGGCCTTGTGGGATTAATCTGACAAGAAAGATCAGAGTCACTTCAGCATGCTCCTGCCTACGCTTGCCAGATTTGTACAGCATGCAAGCAGGAATGTCTGACTGACAGTGTCAAACACTGCTGAGGAGAACAGTAGAAAGGGTATGGGCATTTGCCAGTTGTCAGTCTGAGGTGACATGCACTTTAATAAGCTAGGCACTAGGGAACAGAAATGGACTGAACTCATGCTTTGAAGGAAGCAAGTTCTTATTTGGCCTTCTACATGATTTCTTTTTCTGCATCAAAAATATAAATAATAATGAGTATGCAAAAGCATGTGCCTGGCCTTTCTGGGTAGCAAATGCTATTTAAGGGACTAATATCACTTTCCATCGATTCCTTTTCAAGGTACAAGTCAGTGGATGGAGCCATTTGTGGATGGAGCCCTCCCCGGATCTTTGTTCACGAAGCCTAGCCATGAGGATGATGATGATAAGTCAATATTCAGATGTTCACAAGTTTTTGGTGATATCTAAACAAAAAAAATTAAATATATATAGACCTCAGCAAAATAGAACCTAAACCTCAAATAGCCAAGCCCTTTAAATTTAAGCAGATAAACTACTAAAGAAAACACATTTTAAACCCCACCACCATTAGAGAGAAGTCATGGATGGAGTTTGCTGTGGAATGTTTTAATAAAGGTACTATCTATATCACATTAATTATACTCCAGGCACTTCCAATACCTATAGGAACAGGCAAGAACTGTGCAAAGCTGAGTCTGATCTCCTAGGAGCATGTCTGTGGCTCCTAATTGGTATCACTGACCAAAGGTCCATAAAAACCTCTGATGAGCACAATATGAAAAGGAAAAAAAAACCTACAGAGCTTATTGTCACAGAGATTGTTACATTATTAAAGAGTTAATACTACTTGGGATAGTTAACAAAACACATGATAGAAGGAAATAATTTAAACATTTAAAATTTCAAGAGCCTTTTGAAAAATTTCCTCTTTTGAGGATGTTAAGCAATGAGAGGGGGTGATGCACAGTCATGTTATGGATTAAAAACTAATTAGGAGAAAGAAAACAGAGTAGGAATGTATTCCAGCTCACAACTCAAAAGTGAGTGTCTTCACAGAGCAGTGCCAGAGCAAACCTTATTTACACCAATCTACATTCATTTGCTCTCCAGTGTCCTGACAAATTACAGGGGGGAAAAATCAAAACACTCCTTCAATTCTTTCTTCTTTTTCATTAGGACTGGATATTCAGTGATGTTCTGGTCTGAAGGATGCAGTGTGTTATAGTGTTGTCCTTGACTACTTACCTGGAAGAAACAAGTTATAAGGAAATTACAATATCAGCATAGTCTTTCTGTAAGCTGAAGGAAACCCAAGGGGGGTGTTCCACTCTGAAGGGGCTTCTTGTCCTGTTTTGAGCTAGAACAGAACTAGTTCTCCTCAGTGATTTCAGTTTTCAGCTCAGCCTCTTCTCAGTGAGGCACTTTCTGAAGGTAACAGCATGTTCTCACAGACAGTATCTGCTTCTAGCAGTAGCAGTAACAACACTTGATGGAGAGAGTTACTACCAAGGGTTGGGCCGCAGCAAGGTTCTTGCTTAGATTTGCAGGCCAAGGTCACTGCTAAATCTTGTGTCACACATTGGGGTGCATTAAGTAAGAGGTGGCACCTGCAGGGAGGAGGAGACAGGGGAAGTGACCCTAATCTGACCAAGAAGGGATTCCATCCCATGGATGTCATGTTCAGTTGAGTTCACAAGACTGTTTGGCCCTTTGGGCCACCAACTGTAGTTAGTTTTCTACTGAAGTTAGAAGCTTAACTAACTTCTCTATAAAGTAAAAATCTTTCTACTGCCCAGGAATCTACTGTTCTCTATCTTCTTTAAATGGAATAGAGCCTGATAAGACATACAGTGAATATAAACTTAAATGCCAACAAATCAGGAACGGAATCAAGGGTTTAGTATCAACTAAAGCATTTAAGGCATATTTTCACAGATAAAGGTATTCACTCATTCCTACTTCTGAAATATCCTTTTAGTCTTTGGGCAGTATCTATAAGATCCATCAAAAATTATCCAAAAGAAACACAAACCAAAAAATTATGAAGGTTTTTGATCTTGGTTTCCTTTTAAGCCCAGAATAAAGAAACGATTTATGAGCGAGAGGATTAGCATATATAGAAAGTTACACTGCACTATAATCCCCACATAGTGCAATAAAACATCAGAGAAGTAAAATCAGAACATAGATGCAAATTAGTTGGCTGAAAATGAGATGATGGATAAAGGAGGTGATGCTGGTTTTAGGGAATGAAAAACAGCTAAGGGTTGGAGTTTGCTTGCACATATCATTATCCCTTAAGCATCCCTCACATGATTATGAGAGTTATGGTAGCCCACTGGTTCACTGAAGTTCACTCTGAGTTCAATTGCTAAAACTTTTCTTCATCTACCTCTGCCTGGAGAACTTTTCTAACACAGAATATCAAGTTCTATCTTTCTAGAACAACAATTCCTTCACACAGTTTTGCCCAAGAAAGAAGGTTGTATCAATTGCTGAAGAGTTTAAAATGATATACTGTGGAAGTGAGAAAGAGCTAGAGGAGTTGGATGATATAAGGGTAAAAATATTTCTCCTACTATGTAACTCCATGCTTCCTCAAAGCACTTTTTAAGCATAGCTAATTAAACCTTACTCATCAGAGTATACATATATGCTATTTTTCGTTTGTGAATTACCCTTTACTCTTTTACTTGAACAGTCCAGACAAACCAATGCTAAAAATTCCTCCTAAAACTTCATTTCATGCCTTCAGCTTCCTTTTTGATGGAATAATATCACCAACATCTTGAAATGAAAAGATTGCACTGTTGTTGAATTTAAATGTAGTTCTTACCTGGCAGCAGAAATGGTGCTCTCACAAGTTCTAAAATATGACACTCATATTATTTTAGTTTTTTATTTAACCTTCTTATTCTTTTTCATTTGTCATTTTTGAGGTTTGCCTATTCCATATTTATATATCTGTAAGTTTATGCATTTGTGTGTGCATATATATATTTATGTGAATAATTCCTTCACTGCTTATTCAGACAAAACCCTCACTGAAGACAAGAAGAGTTGTACTAGCCATAAAGTGAAGATTTAGGATACAGATGTCTCTCCAAGATAAAATGTTCCATAAAGTAGTATTCCTCAACTCCTCCAGGCTACTTAGGCTTGAAGATATACCTCTGGGTTGAACATCACAACAAACTCCAAGAACAAGCTCCCTTCCAGCCCAGAAGTTTTCATTAATATATTAATTTACAGTCAGTATATTTTTGACTTCCCTTCATACTATATCTGGTACCTCTTTTGGTGTTATTCCAGTTAAAAATAAACAAGGGAGGAGAAAAAACCCACAGGCTGTGGATAACGTGAGACTAAGGCATCCTGAGAGCACACACCTCTTAAAATACTTGAATTGCAATTTTGGACTACTTGTGCTATTTGCAGTTTAGGAACACTCTTCTCAGTTTGTCTAGACTTCAAGTGTATTTGTGATGCTTTTCAAATCTGGAGACAGTTCCAAAGGTGATATAACTACTCAACTGAGTTGGAAGTCTCCAAGCCATTTTGTGCTCTTTTAGGACATTCAAATGTGTCTGAATGTTGTTTCAAATCACAAATTTATAGATAAATTCCACATTCAAAGTCAACTCCTACAAAAAACTATGATACAAGGTATATTAAATCTGGTGCTAATTAATGTATCAGCTGCTCTGATGTAACAAAATAAATTTGATTCAGTTCTTCCCTTTGTAGAATAGCTGAGGGTTATACAGATTTCCTGAACCTATCATCAGACATAGTAAGAACACTCACACAATTACTGCAGAAGAACTCTATTATAGATTGACATCCAAAAGTATTGAAAATAAGAAGTACAGAAGAAATTAAGTGAAGAGTACATCATAATGTAGCAGGAGAAAACTATCAAGAGGAAGAGGAATAAGCCATATTTTAAACATACTCCAATCTCTCAAGACTTAAAACATAAAACAGAAGCCATGCATATCCATTTAATACATTTAAAATTAGTTTTATTTTCCTGAAATTCGATTCTGTATCTTGTTTTGGTCACCCAAGAAATATTTATGAACATCCTCGAGCCTTTTATAGAAAGTGAGATTAAGAAGTTTGGGTGTTTGGTTGTTTGGGTGGTTTTTTTTTTTGCATGAAGTAGAGGAAGAGGTAAAATATTTTTAGAGTTTTCTAACTTGTGTTGTTTTCTATTGATAAAAAATTTCAGCCTCAAAGAACCTAACCAGTACTTTTTCTCATTGTTCTATATTCAGTAAACACAGCAATCTTTACACAGAACTGGTCCCACGCGGCACACAAACTAAAGTCATTCTTCAGATACATCATGAAGACACAGGCTTGCTTTGTCCCAAGCATGATCTCTAATTAGAGAGATTATGGCAAAAAGCATTCCACTAGTGCTTGCTACATGCCACTTCAAAAGAAAATACATTTTAAAAGAGCATTTCTTCTCAAATGAAAAGAAGAAAGAGCCTACAAATCTGATATCTGATGAGGTTACAACTTTCCTTGAGACATGAAGGAATTGAACTGGATATCAAATGCCCTCTATGCTTTTTAAAATCATAGTCATCTATCAGACACTGAAATCTACACAGAACAATTCAAGGCACTCATTTATTTTGCTGTAATGTGGAATGAAGAAACCACAAGTAAAAATGCATGGTAATACATTTAAGAGATAAAAGAATGTTTTAATGAAGTGTACAAATAGCCAACAGAAATCTTGTGTTTGCAAGAAGAAAAACACTCGTTAAAGAAAATAAATAAGAAGAAATAAAAGAGAAGCTGAGGGAATGCTTCTTTGTTTATCATGTAGAATAACCCCCCTTAATATCTACTGTAAATTTTTAATTCCCTGGATATCAAATAATAATCATTGTAAACTGGGAAGACACTACACCTCTTAGCCTCATGGCTGGCTGGAAAGAGTATTACAACATGTACCTGAAACTGGGTGCAGGGATCATCATTACTAAAACTAGTTTTAACTCTGTGGAGCACTGGGCTGACTTGATAAATATGAATTTACACTCTATCCCTAGCAAAGCTATTCATACCCATATGAGCTAGTTGGCAGTAAGAGTGCCAACACTGTAAGATTTGCAGGTTTGTGAAGATGCAGATGGTGCTTCATTTATTAAAATAAACCACCTTGCTCCTTCTACCTTTAGTTCTCAAAGCAGATTCTATGCATCTGGGGGATGCATTATGAACTTTGCTATCAAACCCTAGAATGTAAATATACATTGAAATTAAGGAATGCAAGAATATGAAAAATTAAGTCAGTTGCTTGGTTCATCTAATATTGACCAGCAGTTCTGAGATGTAATTAGAAACCAAAATGTAAATTCACTTTTCAAGTCAGTTCACTTAGTTTGGAGGAAAAAATACATCAAGCTGACCTGCTGGGACTTTACAAGTAAGATCAATAAAACCACACTATTCAGAATTACTCTCAATGCTGAATCAGCACAAGCCCTATGAGGATGACTGTTAAAGGGTTAAATTAGAATACATTATTTATAACAAAATGCATTCACTGGCCTGCACGTATAACTTCTCGAATGAGTGGCATGCAATTGGGATATTGAAACAACTCTGCAAATAAAGCAAGCCCCCTGAAATCTTCCTGGTTTTTATCGTAGAGCACCTAACTCCCTGAAGTGATTTCATTGGGATACACATCTGCCCTACACAAACCAAAAAGTACATGGTCGAGGCAGCAAGCAAACTTCTTCCCTGCCCACCTCCCCACACCTCCTTGGCAGTAAGCAATGGCAACTAGTTCCTGCTTGGCCTGGCAGGTGTGTTGCCTCAGTTATTCCCCCAACTTTCCAGGTGCCCTTGCAGAACAGGTATGAGGCCCTGCAAGTGCAGCCAGCCAATGAGGAATATGAATCATCTGGCTTGGAGGCATTCTCAAGATTAAGGAAGCCCAAGCCCAGCATCCAAGAGTCATAGTTATAGGTGAATCCCTTCTGAAGGGCACAGAAGGCCCTATATGCAGACCTGACCCACTTCAAAGGGAAGTTTGCTGTCTCCCAGGGACCCAAGTTAAGGATGTGGTAAGAAGGCTTCCTGCCCTCCTACAACCTATAGATTATTATCCATTGTTAACTTTTCAGGTGGGGAATGATGATCTTGAAAAAAGGAAAGTGAAGACTGTCAAGAGAGATTTTAGGGCCTTGGGTCAACTGATCAAAGGAGTGGGAGCACAGGTAGTTTTTTCTTCTATCCCCTGTGTTGCAGGNCTGAAAGGAGTGGAGCATGTGCCCTAGGAGGACAGGCTGAGAGAGCTGGGTCTCTTCAGCCTGGACAAGAGGAGACTGAGAGGAGACCTCAAGAATGCTTAGAAATATGTTAAGGGTGAGTGTCGGGAGGAGGGAGCCAGGCTCTTCTCAATGGCATCCAATGTTAGGAGAAGAGGGAATGGGAGCAAGCTGGACCACAGGCAATAAGGGTGGTGGAACACTGGACCAGGCTGCCCAGGAGGCTGTGGAGTTATTCAAGACATTAAAGAGCCACCTGGACACATTCCTGTGTGAGCTGGTCTAGGTGATCCTGCTCTGGCAGGGGGGTTGGACTAGATGATCTTTCTAGGTCCCTTCCAACCCCTAACATTCTGTGATTCTGTAAATGTAAACATTGAACGTTTTAAATTTTGTCTATTTCAGTACATCAGCCTCTCCTCTGCTTCACTCTGAATTGTTGTCCTTATTGCTGATGAACAATCTCTCAAAACATACAATGTTCTACTGGGCAGAGATCCCAGCTAAGGATCCAAAGACTGATAGAAGATTGTTCCAAGCCATCCACAAGGTCAGCTGTCTGGAGCACAACAGCAAAGACTGATACCAAGAAAATGTATTCTCCACTCATCTCTCATCTGCTTGAGCCTGAGAATCAGAATTGCAGCTCCATAAATTTATTGAATCTCCTCTTTAAAAAGGATTGCGTAAACTGCAGTTAACCTGGCCTTGGTTTTCTTTAGAGATTGCTCTATAACTGTTTTGCCCTCCACTTTTGTTTTGACCTCTATTTTTGTGTCGACTTGGGGACATTCTGCTGCCAAATTCACACTGACACTTTTTTTGCAGCAGCTTGTGATGTATCTGAACTCTGTAGTGGAGACACTGCTCAAAGCACAGGTCCAGAGTTCTCATGTAATTCTCTCATGTAATCTGCTTTCAAGTAGACTTCAAGCCCTTGCCACGGTTTCTTTTATGCCTTAACCAGGACTACATTTGCTTATGGGAAATATCAATAGAAATATCATTTTCCCAAGAAATATTATGTTGGATAGAATGTTATTTGACTTAGTTTCCACCATAGCATCAAAAGAGGCAAGTGACATTGCATCATTGGGTACAAGGCAGGGAGAGCCCACTTGTGTTTGAATAGCTGTTTTGGCACTTCATGATGTTCCTTTGGCTTGTAATGCTTTTAAACCATTTTGGATACCTACTAGACCTCATTCTCTTGGAAAGTTTTAAAGCAAACCATATCTAAAGGGGCATGAACACCTTCCTCCACATCATCAAAATCAAGTCAGTTTTACTGGGTGGATCTGGCAGTTAGATTTTGATGAAGAGTGATTGGTCCCAGAGAAAGTGTTTCAGGCTATAAATATCACTCATCAAAAGCTTGTATATTAGCAATTTTGTTTAAAGTCAAGCATGTACCTAAGGGGTTGTATTCTCCCAAGTATCAAACATGTTATGTTTCTTCCTTAAAAATATTTTCCATTGAATATATGATTAACCCCAGAAACATCTCATGCAGTGTCTCTCTAAGTCACATCACTAGCAAAAGACTGACTGGCTTTGCTTTTCAGATAGAGTACTGATGGCTACAGGCTTGTCAGAGGGGACCCTCTTTAAGAGTGATCTGCAGTCCTTTAAGGAGATACTTGAAATCAGCACTGCTTAAGAAAACCAACAAGTTGTGCTTAATATTAATTAGGAATATTAGCATGATTTCATTCAGTAATTGCTCCCGCATAAAAAAATGAGAGAATCCAATTAGTTGTACTTGAAGCATATATAACTTCCAGCACAGAAATTACCTGCTTAAAGAGGACCATGTGAACTGTTTTGCCTCAGAGAATTTTGTCACAAGCTTGCTCTGAGCTGCAGGTTCATTTATAGACTTCAGAAAATAAAAAAGACACTTTCCACTTGTGTGAAACTTTCCACCTAAGGCTCCAAAAGAGCTTCCTGACACATTTGGTTCACAATCTTTGCAATACAGAAGAGCACTGTTAGAATCTTACAGATAGGGAAAACTAGGAAAATAAAACTTCCTCACATAACTTATACGATAATAGAAGTCCTTAGTAGAAATATAGACTGAAGAATGGATTATTTATATACATGTAAGCCAGGTGACCACATGAGCAGATTTCCATGTAGTTATTAACAAAACTTAAATGTGTTTTACCTTTGTTGGGAAAATTCAGACATGTCTTTGAGCACACAAAAAATACCTGTGTGATATACATGCTGGACCTAGTGTTACAGCTAATGCTACACATCATTTCACTTGGTTTGTTCAGCCTGGAGAAGAGGAGACTGAGAAGAGATCTCATCGTGGTCTATGATGAGGTGAAGCAGAGGGGCAGGAGCTGAGCTCTTCTCTCTAGTGACCAACACCAGGACTTGATGGAATGGCATGAAGCTCTGCTAGGGGAGAGTTGGGTTGGATATTAGGAAAAAGTTCTTCACCCAGAGGGTGTTAGAGCACTGAAACAGGCTCCCTGGGGAAGTAGTCATGATGTCAAACCTGACGGAGCTCAAGAAGCATTTGGAGAACACTCTCAGGCACATGGTGTGATTTTGGGGGTTTTCCTGTCCACAGAAGAGTTGGACTAGATGATCCTTGTGGGTCCCTTCCAACTTAGGACATTTTATGATATCTCTCACCATTTTCTGAGAGACACAGAAGCCAGGACAGGGTCCCAAGAGTGGCCAGAGGACATCTAGTGGGAGTCTATCCCACTCCCCTTAGAACCACCAAGCAGCCAGCTAGTGTATTGATTGCTTAGTTGCTGCACCTTGCTGAACAACAGCAACCTTGTTGCTGAGAGCATGTGATGGTCAAGTTTTTCTGAACTTCAGTAAGAAACTGGAGGGGAAAAACATCTCAAGCTGTATTTTCAGTCACTGCATTCAGAGTATTCAGAGGATTTTGCATGATGCAGTGTAACAGATCAGTCAGGACAGGGTAACCCATGGGGCATAATACAGATAATTTGTCTAGTTGTATGATTTTGAGTGTAACTTAGGACATTATTTTGAAATATGCATGTCCTAGATGAATGGATTAATAGGTTATGAAATATTTTGGTGGGGTTTTTTTTGTCTCAAGAAAGAAAAATATTGCAGTGAAGTCACTCCAAAGAAGGGAACTCGGGCCTAGTATTAGATTTTAAATGTGATGCCTAGTCAAGAAAATTCCAGGGCAGTCAATAATCTTATTCTGCTTTCATACAATCTAATTGGGCCCAAAATTATTTCTGAATTTCTCTGGCATCACCTGAAATAAAAGAAAGGTGAAAATACTTGACTGTGTTCTCTAAGAGAAAAATATTACCATGCATTTTTTCCTACTAAAAGAGAGATTCATTCAGATGCAATGCCCCAGCACACTGTATTTCCAATTCCCTCTCAGAAATATACACATGTACTCACTCTCACAAGAGTATACAGAAGCTACAGTCAGATTTATGTCTCTGTGGAGCAATTTGAAAGAGTGCGATCCAGAATCTAAGCTGAACGTTAAGCCTGGAGGAGCTGTTAAGCAACAAGGCTTTGCTGATTAAAACATGAACTTTGTTTTCACTTATTTAATTAATTTTGCATTTGGCTGTTTTATGTTAATTAACTCTTATGCAATTTTTATTAAATTTACTTTAGGCCTTAAATGAATATTTCAAGTTGCTATTGACAATTATTGACTCTCAAACCCATGTTGAATGTATTGCCATGTGTAATACCCAGCACAATTATGGAAAAGCAGAGTTTCTCAGAGGTCAAAGTCAAGGAATGGAAGCCAGGAGGTGGAAATCCAAGTGGAAATCTGCACTGTGTAGGCTGAAAAACTATGACTAGTTCAGATGAGCATCATGGCTCCCTTCAGGAAAAGAAGCAACTCATAAACTTTCAATGCTTGGAAGAGGAACCCTTGGAAGACCTAGTGAGATTTCTCAAGCCAATACTAGGCTCATAAAACTGAATTAATTTGAAAGACTCTGCTTTTTACTGTAGTGATGGATAGAGTGAATCACCTGGAGGAAAAATCCCAAACTTAGATTTCTGTCTTCTCATTTGTATATGGTGATGTTTGAAGTGTTTCAGATTTTGTAATGCCTTCCAGAAACAGCTTCTGCTCTGCACACAGAGTTTGACTGGCAGTTGTACTACAACACTGGGTAATCTTTTAAGTAATAAGTACTATCAGTAATGACATTATTAAAAAGCATTATTATCTTAGCTTTGCAGTGCAAGAAAGGCTGCAAAGATTATCATAGTTTTACAGGACAGAAGTTATCAGTTGAGTATCCAATATCCAGCTTAATTACACACTTCGTAGGTGAGCCAGGGGTAGTGTCTCCATATTTTGGTCATCCTCCTTTCTGTAAAACTGCATAGGCTGTTGAGATTACCTTTTTCTTTTTCTATGTTTAGCACCAACAAAACAAGACAATTAAAAGGCAATCTAAGACACTAGAAGAGATTTTTTGTTTAGTTTTCCACACTGGTATCCTGTGAAACACTCCATGCAGCCCAAGCACTCTGATCTGTCACTGTTCTTGCTTCTCCTCACATTACTTTTTAATATTTTGAAAAATGCAAAGCTGGCAACCAGAGGGAATGAAGTTCATTTTTTCCAGTCTTAGAAGCATTAGGAAAATTATGTGCATTAGAACATTTCACATCTGGAAATGTTACTAGCAGATAGTAACATCTGTTCTAATTATTTTTTGCTGATTGGTATGCTTGGTGAGCAGGGAATGGGCCTGAAATCAGCAGTTTGTTTTGTAGGCCAAGCACTGCAAGTAGAAATATGCCCTGGTGGTCAGATCATCTAAAAAAGTGAGGTGAAAAAGTCCTCTCCAGGGGCAGAAGGACCTGCAACTTTGGCAGAAGTAGCTCTGATCAGGATGTTTGTAGAAAGAAAGCTAGCTGGGAGGACAATGAGAAATGATGCCAGCCATGCAGTTAAATGACAGAGGAAATATAGTGACTTTTGTCACCTTGCTTTAGTCTTTTTGATGAAAATAAGGTATGATGTTCTTTTGTCCCTCCAGAAAATGTTACTGTGTTATAAACTGTCCTGTCCACTGACCCTCTGACAAAAGAATAGTTACTGGGTTCATAAATGTGAGAGGTCTTCTAGACTTAGAGATGGATACGGTCATGAAGAAGCAGGAAGATGAAGAGGAAAATAAAAGTTGTATTTTTAAGGCCTTCTCTAAAAAAAAAAGAGCAATACTCTACCATGGATTCAGTGCTTGGACAAATGTATGCAGATCAATTCCTTTAGCTAATTTAGAAAATGGCAATTGTGTTATAAATGTGATAGGGATTCTTTTGTTTATTTGTTGGTTTTCTGATCACTCCAGGAATAAGTCTGGGAAAAATTGTTAGAGAAGTCTGTAATCATTCCTATGTAATACTGTAATACTTCTTCCCTATGTCTTCCTTTTTAAGGACTTTCTAAAGTCAGAAAAATGGTTTTCCTTCCCACAGAAAAATAGGTAAAGAAAAGCAGCTCTGTAGAAAGAAATCTGTTCAAGGACCTCAAGCAAAGCAACGATATTATGGCAGAAAACAGACTGCAGATCTGAGTGTAGATAAAAGGATATACAAGAAGTTAAGTTCATGCAAAGGGTGGTTTTTCTCACACAGCTATGTGTTTCTCTCTAATGTTTCTGATTCACTGGCTGAACATGGATGAGGAATAACCTGAAGGTCCATGTTCTCATTAGTATTGCTATCTACAAGAGGTAAAAATGCTGGTTTGCACTAAAATCATATTCATCATTAAAAACATGTACAATTTCTTGTAGGATCTCAAGCTATTAAACTCAGAAATAGGACAAATGCAATTTGTTAAAACATTAAACTCAAAATAGTGATCAAGTTAAATTCTTACTTAATATAATGATCTGGTAAGGCTTTACTCATCCAACTATGGTGCACAAAGGCAAAGACAAACATCATTTACTTTAGGTGCTTGTAGTCTCTGGAAGAAAACTCTCTCACCATTCTGTAGTGGGGGATAAGTGTTTTAAGTTATTTGTGAGTGTAAATTCCCCCCCTGGAAAAAGCACTAAGGATGATGAAAGATTATAGTGTGTAATTTACTCACATCCATATCCTCAGAGACAAGATACCTTGAAATGCTCACCCATGTAATCTGGTGTAAGATTATTATGGAAGTAATAAAAATAATGGAGGATATCTGTTGTTTCATATGTAGAAACTCTTCTTTCACACATTTGAGAATCTCCTGGCCAGCCTAAAGTGTTATACTTTTTATCCCCCTGTTGTTTCTGACAAATCATTAAGTAGCTTTTTTTTTTCTGTTTCTTTTTGAGGTTTGTTTGTTAGGGGGTGGTGATGGTGGGGGTTTTTTTTTGTTTATTTTGTGATTTATATTTCTCTTTAATTATGTGCACTTTTGCCCCACCTAGTGGCCATCCCCTAAATTGCCAGTTCTGCTTGTTTTTCTGAGGAGTTCTCCCCTCTCAGCCCTAATCTGCAGGGTAGATCTGCCCCTGCATACTGAACAAAAGCAGCATCTGTCCCCTGTTGTTACCATGAGTATATTAGGGCTATCATTATTTCCACTGACACTACCATCTGTAACGTGCTCTGGGGCAAACACAGGCACTGCCACTAGCTTCAAACCTCAGGCAGGTGCTTCATCACACAGGAAGATACATGAAGCCAAAATATGCTAGACATGAATCCAAGTACTTGAGAAGAGACAGAGAAGGAGAGAAGGGAGAGGACAGCCAGGAAATAAATGCTCTCCATGTGTCTCATCAACAAAGAAGTGTAGACTAGGTCAGGTGCATTACTCAGTCTAAAGGAATAACAGGGATAAAAAAAAAGAGACTCATTTTATTGCATTAGGAAATCTGAGAGTCTATAACTTTTTATGGACTTTTATATCTTCCCTTTTTTTTCAGAAGTAACTTACAAATATTGGATCCAAATTAAAGTAATAAATAGAAAGGTTTTTTTTTTCCCTGCCTTCACTCATTTGTTAAATAAAACAAACCACACACAGACACAAAGATAGGCAGTAAAGACAAAGTATTTTTTTCCTTTTGATGAGTTTCTCCTCTCTAAATCATGAAACTTTCATGTAGAAGTCTCTCTTCCTCTCCTTGAACCATTTTTCTCAAGGAAACAGAACACTCTTCCTGGATTTCCTTGTCACATACCAAGGCACAAGCACACAATAGAGATAAATAAATCTTTATCAGAAACCACAAGCATTCTAGGGAATAGTTTTGGTGGGTTGGTTGGGTTTTTATGCTGTCTTTAGTGGTAGGAATACAAAACCACATAATTCAAGCAATCTTCTGATTTTTTTTTACCTGCAAGACATACATGAAAAGAATACAGTTCTGTTCTTGTTATAAACCAGATATTCACAGAATATCTGCATTATTTTACTTGTTTATTACAGCACTAGCTAGATGTAGCCAAGACTGGAGCTTCAGCACCATCTATTCTGTATTCATACAGCAAAAGTGAGCCACTATCAATAATAATGTACTTTCCTTCCAGAATGAAATGTCTCTACAAATTCTACTTCACTACTCTCTCTGTAAGGATGTTAACAACATCAATTTCCAGAAGTCCCCTAACATATGAGCAGCTGCAGATCTGCACTTTGGTGTCATTTCTTCGCCACTCTCTTTCTCCCTTCCCCCATGCATGGCTTTAGGAATTTACTCTCTACCTTCCAGAAATGGAATACATTGCTGCAGGCAGAGTTCATCTCCTGAAATCTGGAATATGCACACACACTTCCATGACTGTATAATAACACATGTACACATTAGTAACATTTTCCCCACTGTTTCATTTGCTCCATCCAAACACTGGCTACTAAAGCTTGCACTCTTCTCACTAGAGCTTGCACTCTTCTCACCAAAGCTCTTTTTTTCTATAAATACATTGAATCACTCAACTCACTTGAATCACAGTAAGATATGGAAGAAAGGACTGGAATAATTCTGTGTCATGATGTATAGACAAAGACTGAAGTATTCTGGCTTCCTGATCCACTAATTGTTGCAAGTCACCCTTCAGTCACTCCTTTATGCTCTACAAGGATGTTGTCTCATCGTGGGAGAGGAGGAGGAGGAGGTATCAAACGATGCTTTTGTACTAAGTGGTCCAAAGCTGTCTCTATCAAGACTAAGTAGGTCATTTATAAGAGCCCTAGCACACATTGTGTTTTGCAGTGGGAGTTTGAAGTTGAGCAGACAAGCAGCCATCCAGACAGCAGCCCTGCTCACACTGTATATAACACACTATTTTGCTCAGACATTCCTCTTTTAAATAGGCACAAAGCATCTTTAACATGTCTAGAGAGAAAATGATGTTTTCACTATGGTTCCTCTTATGGTAAACATTTTGTAAGCACATCAACACAAGAAGTCTATGATGGTTTTTAGGGGGCATTTGTATAGGCTTCTAAAAAGTGCCTCTTTAAAACCAGAGCCTCAAAGAGTTAAAGCAGTTTGAGCTCTTCTAAACTTGCCACATTTGTCTAGGGGAAGTTTCAGGGGTGGTTGTCAGTTTTAATTAGAGCTGGCACAGTGATTGTGCACAATGTAGTAGATTATCAGGGCTACTTGTTAAATTACAAAAGGCTGGCTAAGCTTCAGAGTGAAGCTAGTGTCCGAATTAGCAAATTTGTTAGTTTATAGCTTATGCTTCCCAAAAATAATTGCTTTCCCCTCATTTCTTTTGTGGATTGTGTTCCTTATGTGAGAAAACTACCAAGCCTGTAGATCTCTAAGTTAATTTCTGTGAATTAAACTTGAGCTCACAATAACAAAACCAAGTAAAATGCCATGCCCTTTCCTATGCCTTATCTATTTTTAACATTTCTTATTTTTTTCTGCTCAATTCATAATATACCTTTTGCTGGGGTATGGCATGTTTTCACCTGAGAAGCTCATTTATTGTGAGTTCTGAGAATAAATAGCGAACTTAAGAAAAAAACTTAGCTGTAAGAAGTGATATGTATGGATGAAATCCAGTTTTGAGGGAAATGGGGTTGTTTAGTCTGGAGAAGAGAAGACTCAGAGGAGACCTTATCTCTCTCTACAACTCCCTGAAAGGAGGTTGGAGCAAGATAGGAGTAGGTCTTTTCTTCAGGGTTAGCAGTGAGAGGACGAGAGGAAATGGCTTCAAGTTGCAGCAGGGGAGGTTTAGATTAGATATAAGGAGAACTTTCTTTTCTGAAGGGGTTGTAATGTCTTGGAATAGGCTGCCCAGGGAGGTGGTGGAGTCATTGTCCCTGGAGCTGTTTAAGAAATATTTATTTACTCTACTTAGGGACATGGTTTTGTGGTATGTTAGTGATAGGGATGGTTGGACTTGATCTTAGAGGTCTCTTCCAACCTTTGTGATTCTGTGAAAGAGAGGGAGGAGTAGCCCACCATACACCTTTTCTGTGAGGACTGGTTGACATGAAAGAAAGCTCCTCCTGCTCCAGCACTGAGGCTGAGGTCCCAGATCCCTGTACCAACATGGCTTGCAAAAGACTAACCTGGCACTGGACACACATGAAGCTGAAGCATGGGCTCCTGCATCATCCTCCATCAAGGCAATATGCTGATTTTCTTGCCTGTGGAGTTAACTCTGGAGGCAACACAGAGCATCTATGGAAGCTAAGGAAAAGAAAGACAAGGACCAAACTCTCCAGTTTTACAAGTCTTGAATGATAATTCATGAAGCATCAACTATCTACTAACACTACTGATGGTCATTGGAAAGTTGTAACCCATTTCCTTTTTTAATCTCCAACTATTAGCTTATATTCAAAGATAGTTAAGAATACATTGGATTAGAGGTAAAATATATTTGCAAATAAATATATTTACAGGAAATCTATCACCAGTGAATGATTTGAAGGTTCTTAAGGTGTGGTAAGCAATTGTATCTATCTTGCATCTTGGATTCATTCATTGGGGTTTGGTCTTTCTAAATCAAAGGCTTTCCTACTTGCATAATTGCATGTAACTTCAAGGTCAATGGAAAGTTCATTATTAAAGAGGAAAAAAAAAATTAGAAAGGAAAAGAAAAAATATCAAGTCTTACAATCTGAAGCAAACAAGTGAACCAATGACTCCCTGACTCTACAAGAAAATTGCCAGAAGACTCCTGCATACAAGTACCCACCTGAAAACTCCTAAGGAATAAGATAGGAAGAGGAGTCAAAATCCACCTCCTCTCTATCAAGTCCAGCCTCTCTATTGATTTTCTGGTTTGTATTGACACCTGTGGAGCACAACAAGGACAGCTTGAGACCATTCCAAACCTGATATGCTGTAGGATATACCTTCCCTCTCTGTAGTCATAGAGTCATCTCCCAGCTATTACATGAGCAACAACCAAATGCTTTACTGAGGTCAAATGATTCCCAGTAGATGCCAAAGGGATGAAAGGAAGGGAAAGTGAAGAGGTTATTTCTTCTTCTCTCCCTCTCTTTCTGCTTTCTCTCCCTCCCTCCTCCTTCTCTTCTACTGTCTTTCTCATACACTGTGGTGACTGTCAAAACAGCATATCTGCACTAATATATTCCATCTAGAAATAATCTCTCACAAAGTGCCTTATTAAAGAGTAAACCTGTATAATGATTAACTTCATTAGGCAACATTCTTCCCTGAAGGGTCCTGTTTGTAAATGAAATCTTCAGACAACCTCTACCTAGGGAAGCAATATATCTGCTAGGAATATTGCAAAATAATGACAAAATAGGATATACCAACCTCTTTAGGTGACTGAGTAATAATAAAAATAAATAGAATTATCAAAAAATATCCTCCCTCCCTTTTATTTTTTGGGTACAATCAAGCTGTTTACACTGCATGGTGCAAAATGACCACGAACTTAACTACAGTTTACAATACCAAACCACTCTCACTCAAGTACACTTAACAAAATGCAGAATAAACACAGTGAACTAGAGAATCCTTGGTTTCAAAAGATTGCCATGCATTGTGTATTCCAGAAATGAGTATGTTCAGTGGTCATATTGATTTACAGTGCCTCTATTTCATTTTCATGAAATCCTGACTGATTTGTTTACTAATTCTATCAAATGTAAGAGCACCAACAAAAAAAATAAAAAGGCTTTTCTGAAAAACTTCATTTAGAGAGCTGAATAAAGCCCTTTGTGGAATGGGTAATAAAGAGCTTATTTATACATATTTAATGTCTGAAAATATCTGGATGCCAAGGCTCAAGAAAGACTTGTTTCACATTAGAGTAACCTTCATTTTGGAGCAGGGCTTAAGCTCACAGTGGGCAATAGAGCTATCTTGTATTGATGATGAGCTGTACTGAAGGGTCCTTGCTCTGAAGGAATAAAGAATGTCTGCATTGTGCACACAGCCTTGTGCTGAGTATTTACATTAGCCTATAAGGGTTTAGACTCTAGTAAATAAGGATTATCTAGTGGATCTGCCCTTGCAGAGGTTTGGTGGTTGGGTGAATAAACTGGCTTTCTCTGTTGCTTCCTTTATTGCTGATTTTCTTTTCAGCCCTCAAGAATTCAGAGATGAAATATATTTTGAACCCTTTTTAGATAAACTTGCCTCATGCCCCACAATTCATCCTGTATCTCAACCTCTGCAATTTGCTCCTTCTCTCTGATTTATTTTCATGTAAGCCTCTTTCAGTACATTTTTGTTCTGTTCTGTCTTAAAACGATTGCAAAGATATTCCATTTTCAGAATAGTCTATTAGCTCACGCTACAGAACAGGCATTCTAAGAGAAAAATCCTGATTATTCAGCAATGCTTGGAGTGTTCCACACAGGTCAGATGATGTCATCCCACTTGCCTTACTCTTGTGATTATCTGAGCAAGGAATTCAGGAGAAGGTAGAAGACAATCAGGAGGAAAGCATGCCTATTATGACATAATTTTCCCAATTCTTTGTTTGTTTTAAATAAATTGATCACCTTCAGGAAAGTATTGCTTTCCTTTGATTTTTGCCTACTTTTGATTAAACAGGTTTCTTTTTTATTTTCCAGTCTATAGTTATTTTACACTTAGCATTTGAAAAGTTGCAGAGTACTCACAAATTTCCTATGATATGCAACAGAATTTATTCAGTAATCGAAATGCAGTGATTGTCCTTCGAGTTCAATACTTGCTCACAGTTGTTGCATGTTGATATCAGAGACAATTTGAAATTACACTTTCCTTACCATGGGGAGAAGGTATGGCTTGAATCATCTCCCATGCAGAGTAAGGCATTAACCACCACTGACATTGTCATTAACTCCTGGCTCTTTGCTTCTGAGCTATATTTGGAATGCTGTGTAGGATCATCTTTCAAGCATCCTTGCACCATTCCTTGCAGGTACATTTGTCTTTTCCTCTTCATTTCCCCCTTTTCATCATCTCCCAGTGATGGGGCTAAATGAAAACCATTTCAATGAAGAATAGAGTTATCATTCCTCAGCACTATCTTAAGTACCTGAGATTTCCAGATGATTTCTTTAATCTTTGGATGGACAAAAAGCAGCTTTGTCTCTCAACTCAGGCAAGAGCTCAGGTCTGCTTCTGCCTTTCCAATATGGAGACTGTTATGTTAATTAATTTCCTCATTTTTAGCATATAGCAGAGGTTTCCAATCAAAACAAAAATGTAAGAAAAGACATTATATTTAAAATTTGACAGCCCTTAAAATGACATCAACAGCAGCTATTGTTTGGTATGCACATTGAGGGTTGTAGTGTTTGATACTAATCAGATTTCCATGGTTAATGTAGAGTTTATCTCTGTCTCTGGATACCATTAAGTGAGCTTTAGCAACTCTTTGTTGTTCCAAATATTTAAAAAGGAGATAATTTATTTAATTTTCTTTGAACTTAATGAAATCTGACAGGTTTAAAAATTCCTTTAGTAAACTCTGTTTAGAGATGATAAACTTCTTGCTCCTGTACCTTTTTTTGGTAAATGAAAACACACTCATGTGAAAGCTCCTAAAATTACAAGATATATGATTGAGGTATGATTTGGATTGGTTGGATTCTTTGCATTTGTTATTAATGTGAGATGTCTACTTTTCTCCATGTTGGATGTTGTTTGATAAGCTTATGTGATTTATCTATTCAATAAGCTTATTGATTTATTGATTTGATAAGCCTAACACCTACCATCTCCATCCACTCTCCAAATACATGAGTAACTCAATAGCTAAATTCTCCTTTTGAACATCCTCTCCAGTTTCCATCAGGTCACATTAGGAGAAAATTAGACTTATTAAGCACAGTGTAATTAATGCTAGATTCAGGGAGATCAAGGGCAGTAATCACTGGATGTGATCCAAGGAGTTCTGTGATGTTTCTTCTCATCAACACCTTCCCTGCTACTTTCCTAAAAACCCCAGAGGTTTCAGAGCATCACTTGTAATTTGGGAATAATTCTGACTCTTTGAGTGATGAAGAACGATGCACAATCAGAAAGTAGAAAGTGGAGATGACAGATTTATTATTATTTATTGTTTGTTATTATTCATTAGTGTTTATTATTATTTTATTACTTATTATTTATTGTTGTGTATCATTATTTATTAGTGATGCACAGGCACAGTCTGAAAATCCCTTGTGGTCTCCTGTGGCCCCTGGTGCCATAACTGTGCC
>VWZO01002554.1:0-24693 GCA_013396975.1 Bucco capensis | reverse complement strand
GTCAGCCAGCCAGTTCCTTATCCACTGAACAGTCCACCCAGCAAATCCATAGCTCTCTAACTTGGCCAGCAGAATGTTGTGGGAGACTGTGTCAAAGGCCTTGCACAAGTCCAGATAGATCACATCCACAGCTTGTCCCTTGTCCACTGAGGTAGTCACAGTATCATAGATATGTATTTATGCGTATATATGTATATGTATATGTATACTTATATCATCTCTAAGACACATGACAAATTATCTCTAGACAGTGAAGGAAATAGGCTAACATACACAAGGAGAACATTTGCACATTGGGATCATGATTTCCTGCAGAATGGAGGCAGGATAGAGAAGGATCCTGAAGACATTTGTAACATCATATCATACTGGTACTTCATAGCCCAAACATTCTCAGTCTGCACATATACAAACCTACAGTGAGACCCTGGAGCCCTAGTCAGCTTCGGATCCAAATTTTATCTAAGTCTACTCCCTTTTAATCCAGAGTTTTGGCGAGGATCACTCTCTAACACCGCATAAAAGAAGATTGTGCTTTGGAAGGTTTTTCTAGCAATCAGACATAGGGGAATTCAGTGAATTTTTAATTTATTTTTAAAACGTGTGTGTGTGCATACATGCTGGTATCTAGCCTGATTTTGCAAAACTCACCACATTTTACAGTCTGAAAATGAACACAATACTATTTGCATAACATCTGCACTGCTTGGAGGGTTGGAATACTGCAGCAATTTGATCTGTGCTCTGTAATATTCAGGCAACTACTAGAAGTTGAGCTAATTTAATGTTTGGCTAAAAGGGGAGATTTATTTTTACTTTTTCCTTTATTATTGATGCTGTGTCATGAACCACTTGATGAACTGCTTTATTTTTAAGCACGTAGCTGTAAAAATATTTGCCATATATATCTTATCAAAGTGAAAGGAACTTTGAAAGACGCTCATTTCATCTGTGTAATAGGTGACTGTTTGCAGCTATATAGTGTGTGCTCTGATTTGACTGATTTTACACAGCTGTCATTCCCCAGCCTATAATCTGAATGCCTGGGATGTAAGCATAACCTTTAATGAACAATATTCACATGCAAAAGTTGCTAATATAATGCTAGCATAGCAGCACCTGCCAGCACCTCTACAATTAGAATTCTGTGTCAGCATTTCAATTATAAAGCACCTCCTAATTTAGAGGATCATAACTTGACAGTAAAAATTCATTCTGTGTTGCAAGTTGACATGTAAGGTCTCAGTTCAAAGCATTTTTGTTAATACAGGTTTAAATTGCTTTAGGTTGCTATGAAGTTGCAGGAGACTTTAGTGAATAAGGAAGACACTCTGAGGATGTGTTTTCATCACTACTGTAACTCAAGTGCTTTGAAAGGGAAATCCACAAATGTTACAGTTGTTAATGTGCAATTAGGATCAGTGACTGAATTTATTTTATTTTTTATTATTATTCTTCTTATAGCAGGAATATCTAAGCTTTAAAGCTCCCCAGTGTTATGTTTTTTTTTTCATTTCTGGTTTGGTTTTTTTTTTGAGGAATGTGTATTTATCATTAATGTTAAGTATTATTTATTGATTTCTTAATATATTCCTTTTCAAATGCACCAATTCACTGCTAAAACAGATCATGGTATCACATATGGACTAAAGGGTCTCTCTGTAATGACTGATCACATACTGATAGCATTTCCATGAATTACGAACTTCCCAAGTGGTTATTGACACAGCTAAGAAATTACCATCTACTGTGTCCATAATCTCCTTATTCAAGTTGCCTATTGCTTGGCCTTGACACAGTAACTGCTAACTACTTCTCAGATGTAGCACTATCTATTGTGGAAAAGAAATCATTTTCAGAGTGTGACAGGGTTAGGATCCACTGAGGGAGATAAATGACAGGGATTTTATTCTATTCTTAGAGGGGTGGTTGTAAAAGAAAAAAAAATATCAATAACAACCAGATCAGTTCTGTGACCTTGCTGAGAATCTTCCCCTCCACCACTATTTCTAGCCCTTTCAAGCTGTCTTCAAAGCCCACAAGGACTGCAAAGCATTATGAGGAACTCCTAGAGTCCAACAGCTACATGGAATGATGTGCAAAGGTTCACACTGCCTTCTTTTTGTTGCCTGGTGGAAAAAAGCATCTGTGCTGACAGGGAAAGTAAATAGGAAAACCTCTGAGCAAGGCCAAAATGTTTTGGGCAGCTTGAGATGCTGGAGGAAGGGTAGCCTGCAAACCACAACAGCAGAAGAAGCTTCTCAGCAGTAGTCAGATGCCAGCTGACACAACAGAAGGAAGGGGGATGACATCCAGAGGGACATGGACAAGCTTGAGAAGTGAGCCCACATGAACTAAATGAGGCCTTTTCCAAGCACACTGATAAAAAGAGGATAGCAGATAGCACCCTTGAGCCTGCACTATGGATTTTTTTAGGTGAGACACAGCATGCGCAGAGCTGGACCCACCCTTTAGTCCTAAGGTTCATCTGCCAGGGCCTAGCAAGCTTGGACGCTGGCAGCCAAGTCCTTAGGATGGAGGTTTAACCTCTTAGCTGGAAGGCCTTACAGGGCTAAACGAGCTCCATCTGCCCGGGTTTGGAATCAGAGTTGTCCTTCTCCTAGGATGACTGCCAGAAGGCTAATGAGCTCATCCTACCCATCCAAGGATTCTAGGAACATGGGGATCACTCCCCACACTTTCCCGTGGGCAATGAGTTTAATGCTCCCTCTGCTGTGGGCACAGTTATGGCACCAGGGGTCACAGGAGACCACAAGGGATTTTCAGACTGTGCCTGGGACCCTCACTGTAATTCAGTGAAGACACCAGGTCTTCCACCATCTTTAAGAGGTCATCAGTACATACCAGAGCTCAGAAGACGTGTAGGCCATGATTTATGTCATTTATACACAATTCAGCCAACATCATACCATATACTATTTCTTCTCCTGCTCTGTTGTTTCACTTAGAAGGCTTTGTAACAACAACAAAGGTCTGGTCCTCCATATTATATTAAAGACACAAGATTTTACTTCAGTCTTTCTAAAATTCACAGTTTTTACTTTATTATTTTGTCTTCTTGACTGTGCATAATGGCATGGTCAGAAGACAGGCTTGAAAGAAATTTGGGCTATTAGATAGTTGTGCAAAAGATGTAGATCCTTTCTTATGCATATAAGCAACCTCGTCTAGGTGATCCTGCTCTGGCAGGGGGGTTGGACTAGATGATCTTTCTAGGGCCCTTCCAACCCCTAACATTCTGTGATTCTGTAAACTCTATTACTTGTTAAGATTAACTTAATTCATGTATAGTCATCCTTTGCATAGCTCATTGAAACTTGAACATTTTTTTTACCTTTACAACAGATTATGACATTCATGCCTATCAGACAGTTTGAAACTATCTTCAGTGCTTACTGCTGTTACCTGCTTTTGAATAATCCAGAAATAAATGATAAGTATAGAAAATTAGAATCTCTTCCTTTCACATAGACAACTATGGTTTAAAACATTAGTGTCGTATGGTAAAATTACAAAAAAAATAATAAAAAGAACATTTCATAACGTAGATCGCAATTGCCACATATAATATATAGCTAATAATTGTAACTTTCTTGGGGAAAGATCATTAAAAGTAAAAAAAAAAACCCAGGGAAATATTATTATTTAGTATGTTTATCAAGAGAGCAGAAAACAATGGTATGTAATATATGCACAACATGTAATAGCAAGAGACCTCTCTCTTCAGGAAAAAAAGAAATGCTATTTATTTCAAACACAATATATTTTCCCTTTGAGGACCTAAAAAAAAATAAAAGGTCTTCTTAAATCCCTGTCATTTCAGATTTTGTTGCAAATATAACATACTGACTGTGCTGGAGACTAATTTCTGTATCCAAAATCAAACTTTAAACCATTTATCATGTAAAATGAAGTGATTGCCACAAAAACAATGTTATGGAAATAGTAGTAAAAAGTATATGAAAATCAACTAAAAAGAGTGTCTAACACAAGTCTCTGTCCCTTTTATGGCTCAATGCAAGAGTGATGTCTTTCATACCATGACCATGTCACATCTCTACACAACTCCACTTGTTTTGTAGCTGGCTCAGATTAAAATTTCTCCTTGCTTTTCCCATTTTACTGTCCTCTCTCTTAAGTTCACACTGTAAAGGTGAGCAGACCTAACTTGAAAGGATATTTATTCACTATGTAGAGAAGCAGTGACTACAGAATCAGCCACATCATATGTGTAGGAAAAAGGATAAATTCAGATTTTATTGCCATGTCTTTAGAGGAGACTCTTGAGATAGAAATATTTGCTTCATTGTAAAACTCTGTGTGGGTCTTATAAGGTTGTGTATTGATTGTCCTCTACTATGACTACAGCATAGTTAGTGCCCATACAGTTATCAGAGGTAGGACTTCATAAATTGCAAGCAGGATGAAGCAGTACAGTATATTTAATTCCATTTAATTTCATTTCATTTCATTTCCACTTTTGAAGAAATTACAGAAATCACCAAACTACATAATAAATTGATAATGTCTGACAAATTCTTTCTTTCTGGCTAATAATTCAGTGGTTCTCCTGCTATTACTTAGTGTTTCATCCTCCCCAAGCACACAGATTGTTTCTTAAATTTCTTTGGAGTGTGGCTTTCTGAAGAAAGCTGTACACCATGGCTGATGGTGAAGTACTCAGCGAAGTGTTACTTTTGCACATTGACCTGAAATTCTTAGTACTTACATCCTGTTCCTTGCTGAAATGCAAAAAATACCATTTTCTGTGTTGTGAGTCATACAGGTGTTCTCATTTTCTTCAGCATGAGATTCAATTTGTCCTACAAGACGTGATCTGACTCATGAATAGATTTCTAATTGCCTGTGATCCCAAATTACTTTTCATCAATTGCCATTAAACAGTCTTAAGTGTTTTGTTCTGTTAACTATTATTTATTTTGATCAAATTTTTTGTTCTTGTTTCTAGGATTGCCTTTACTGTACTTGTTACAGTCTTTCTCTTCACACCATCTTCTTCCACGCTCTTCGTAAACAATATCTCACACCTTCATGTCTGCGCCAAACACCTGAAATCTCTTTTCTTATTTAATATTATATAGTGTGTCTGTGAATTTTTGGTTTAATTCAGGTACAGAATCACAGAATGTTACGGGTTGGAAGGGACCTAGAAAGATCATCTAGTGCAACCCCTCTGCCAGAGCAGGATCACCTAGACCAGCTCACACAGCAATGTGTCCAGGCAGCTCTGCAATGGCTCCAGACAAGGAGACTCCACAGCCNCTGCCTCATGGGCATCCTCCTTACATATGGTAACACTATCAAAAGAATGATTCCACTGCCATTTTTTTTTTTATAACAGGTTTGTACTCTTTTTTTTCTTCCTGTCCCCCCCTGCTTTGCATTGTAGTCAGTTAAAAGAACATTTTTTAATGTTCTCTGGGAGTATATATTCTATTTGTTCCACTTTTCAATAACGTGCTTTTTCCAGCTTCTCTTTCCTTTCTGTGACCATGTCTTGATATAGCTAGTTTTGTGCCACTTCTCTTTTCCTCTTTCATCATAGATGAGCTCAATGGTAGAAGTTAAGTCAACAGATGCTGACAATGTAACATCTCTTCTGATAAAATGCTTTCCCATTACAAGCTTTGTAGCATCTCCCTCCTCCTGTACAAAACCAGTGCTATTATTTTCAAAGATAACAAATTCACTGTTTTATAAAGAAGCAGAAGTTCAAAGATTGATCTCCTGCCTTTTTTTTTTCCTGTATCAAATTGTTCAAAATAGCACATCCAGCCACTTGCTGAAACCTGTTGGGTATTCCACAACCAAACAGGAATGTATACACCTCTAAAGTACTATTAAAATATAAAGTACCCTAGTTTGTATGAAAGTTTTACTACATTCACAGAGGAGTTATTCTTGGTATAAATGCACTTAATTTACCCTTGTATATCTAACTCTGGCACAAATTCAAACACAGACAAAGCATTGCTTAATGCAGTCTCAATGAATATCATAACAGCTTTTGCCATAACCATAAAGAAAATGTGGCTTATCACTTACCTTGTAGTGAAAATATGCCAAGTCCCCAGTATATCATGCCTTGTACTCTACAAAATGTAGTTCTGCTAGGTGTCTTAGGAAAAGCAAAACTGTATGATAACTATATATATACTCCTTTACCATTCCTGAGTGGTTACACTTCGGAGAAGCAATATCTGTGAGGAGCAAAACAAATGATATTTTATTATTGATAATTTTAGTGGCTATTACAAATGTATTCCTTGCAAGACAAACATTTTCCTCTCTAAATAGCACAGTAAATATTGTTTGGTACTGTTATATGAAATTATAGTTGGAATTGGTCCAGTACAACCATATCTGGGTGACCCTGCTTGGACAGAGGGGTTTGAGAAGTTGATCTCCAGACATCCTTTCCAACCTCAATCATTCTGTGGTTTCTGATTTTATGACTACTGCAGAGAGGCATAAATCCTTCAGTGAATCTAAGCTCCAATTAAAAGTTGTACACATCAACTGTCAGTGTAAGCTACTGGAATTCAAACTACAATTTCTCATTAATGACACAAAAATCCTGGGCAGATTGTAGTATTTGATGAAACTGTCATTTATCTAAGACACAGTAAATTACTTCAAGGTGGTAATAAGATAAAATGAAGTATGTAAGAATATATACTTTATCTTCCTTTACTGTTGATGAATAATAGAGCTTCAAAAGTGTATTTTACAACTTTTCGGTATGAGGTGAATGCTGGTGATAGAGTACAAACTTTATACTTAAAGATCCTGGAGGTTTAAATTACTGAAAATTATTTATTTATTTTATTTTATATTGTATGAATGCAACACTTCCTTGATTTTTTCAATGATAAAAAGACTTTATTAAGTGCTATGCATTTTTCATTCCATCCATGGTCTCATTTATGGACCAGGAACCCAACACACAAAGGACTTTCCAAACTTGCAGCAAAAAACCCCAAATACTCTTAATTTAAGCCTTAAATTCTTTTTCATGTTATTTGTTATGGATCAAAGTTCTGAATTATGCCAGTTTAGAAATTTATATAATCAAGATTTTCTCATTAGTTCTTTTTATTGTCATCATCTCTCGTAACCTAGAAATGGGATTAAAGTCTGCAGAGATTTTTGCTTCACCTTTCTTAGATCACTGTGTGTTTTGGCTGACATGAATTTTATCTGCATAAAGGGAGGGAAAAGAAGAACTATGTACTTACTGCTTCTATATAACTCATGCAATAAGGAAAAGAAATACTTGAATAACAAGCACTTACAGCATCCTATTCCTCTGTTGAATTGTTACTGATTCACCTCCAAAGACTCCTTGGTGTGATCTGATTTAAAATGTACTTTGAAGCAGGTACAAGCTTGTCTTCAGCTAATTACCAAGGAACAACACACTACCATATTTGACAAGTTGCACTATTTCTAAGTAAATAAAGTCTCACTCTCCTGTTTTGTTTTGCTTTATGATAAAACTAATCCCGACCTTAAGACATGTGAATAAATCTCATGTCCAACAGCTTGCTGAAGCAGCTTCTGAGAAGCCACCCAGTCATTTATCATTTTCACAGCTGATAATATCTCCTGTGAAATGATATCAATTAAAGGCAGGTAAATAAAACAGTGTGGTGAGAAAGCCTGTTAGCGTGTCAATGTAATTAAGAAATGGGGAGGAGAGGGAAAATACTAAAGGAAAGTCTGAACAACTTTTCGGTCCTTCCAGAAAGATGAATTATGTCTTGTAAAACTTGTGAGAAAATCTGCTTGGTACTGGTCAGAGCCAGATTGGCAAGTCCATTGGTTTTAGTGGGGGTAGTGCATGAAATAAGGTTTTTTTTTCAGGAAGGATGAAGGTTGATAGCAATGTAGAGCCAATGAAGGGCTGTAAACAGCTATGACTTATGCCTCACTCTCTGCTATGTGAGCTCATCCCTCCTAGATCATCCTATTGGATAGATCCTACAGGATCTACCTTCTGGGGTTTGGGAGGGAGCATACTTCTCACTTTTCTTCCTCTTATGTTTTGTAACATCAGAAAAACTCTGTTTGCCTTAATAAAGAGGAAGTTTGTGGTGGGTTGACCCTGGTTGGACATCAGGTGCCCACCAAAGCTGCTCTATGAACTCCACCTCCTCAGCTGAGCAGGGGAGAGAAAACACAACAAAAGACTCATGGGTTGAGGTAAAGACAGAGGGAGATCACTCACCAGTTACTGTCATGGGCAGAACAGGCTGGACTTGAGAAAAATTAATCTATTACCAATCAAATCATAGTAGAATAGTGAAAAAAATAAAAATAAATATATAAAAAAACACATTTCCTCCACTCCTTCCTTCTTCCCAGGCTTAACTTCACTCCCCATTTTCTCTACCTCCTCCCCTCCAGCAGCACAGGGGGACAGGGAATGGAGGTTGTGGTCAGTTCATTACACATCATCTCTGCTGCTCCTTCCTCTTCAGGAGGAGGACTTCTCACATTCTTCCTCTGCTCCAGTGTGGGGTTCCTCTCATGGGAGACAGTTCTTCATGAACTCTTCCAGCATGGGACCCTTCCACAAAGTGCACTCTATCAGGAAGAGACTGTTCTAGTGTGGGTGCCCCATTGAGTCACAAGTCTTGCCAAGATACCTTCCCAAACTTGGGCTTCTCTCTCTCCACAGGGCCATATGTCCTGCCAGAATCCTGCTCCAATATGGGCTCTCCATGATGCTTTAAGGCATCTCTGATGTGGGGTCCTCCACAGGCTATATAACGTAGACAGCTACTCCACCATGGACCAAAATGGGCTGCAAGGGGACAGTCTGACTTGTTGTCTTCACTACAGGCCACAGGGGAATCTCTACTGTGGCACCTGGAACATCTCCTCCCCCTCCTTCTTCACTGACTTTGGGGTCTGCAGAGTAGTTTCGTTTGTATGTTCTCACTCCTGTGGCTTCTTCTGTTGTGGTTGAGGGTTTTTTCCCCCCTTTCTTAAATATGTTAACCTTAAATATGTTAGACCTCATTGCTCTCTATAACTACCTGAAGGGAGGTTGTAGAGAAGCGGGAAGTCTGTTCTCCCTGGTAGAGAGTGATAGGACNGTTCTATGATTCTATGTTATTCCAGAAGTGCTACCACTATCACTGATGGGCTTGTACCTTGGCCAGTGATGGGTCCATCTTGGAGTCATGTGGAATTGACTCTTTCAGACATAGAGGAAGCTTCTAGCAGCATCTCACAGAAGCTACCCCTCTAGGCACCTGCTACTAAAACCTTGCCAAGCAAACCCAACAGGAGGGAATCTCCAGCATCCTTTGCCAGGAAGGTATTCAGCAATTTGACTGTCATATGGTTTATTCATATATTTTGGAGTCTAGGTACCAACTACTGAGCTCCAAGGCCCTAGAAATAATTACAGATCAGTGCAAAGTAATATTCCAATCAAATGCATGGAACTGCTTATAGGTACTTGAGCAATTTTATCATAACTGTAAAATACTGAGGCTGATTCTGATGCAGCTCAAGCACTCAAATGTATTTTACTCTTTACCTTCATCACAGCACCTAATATACAACAGTGTAAGGTCTCATTTAGCAATTTGTCTTTCAAAACTTACTCGTTATGAGGAGGCAACTAGACTTCTGCCTCAATTTATCATTGTCTAAACGAATGGAGTATAACGTAAAAAAGAGTATGAAAGTTTTAGGAGATTCCAGCAAGCTTAAGATGCAGAATCAGATCATATTTATCTAGGGCTTAAAGAACATGGTGAAAAGAAGGTCCTGACTACTTCCAGCACAGAAGAATATTAGAAATTTTAATCAATATAGATGGTCCTTTCGAAGCTTGTGCTTCCATTGCTCCTGAAGAAACATACCCAGAAAGTAGGCAAGGAGTTGTTTTAGCTGTTTGCTTTAATCAAACAGACTTGTGAGATTTTATTTCCCTAATTCTCACAGCTGGCATTAAAATGGATTTAGCTAGCTAGCTGGAGATTTAAAGGCAGCCCTTCAAGTTCACCTTTAAGAAGCTATATTAGCTGTGCCTAGTAGCCTGTTTAGTAATGCAGCATGCAGCATACCTGGCTTTAGACAGAACTAGAGATCAGATCTAACCTCATAAATCTCCCACTTCATGGCTACAGGAAGCTGTCAAAAACTGGATGTTGTTTCATTCTCCAGAGGCTGGGGTACTGCTCTGGATCTCTTTAAGTGCCCTGTAGTAGCTGATCACCAAAATGTGTAATAGCCTTGGGAAGGACTACACTACCCTTTTGACCCCAGAGGTAATATTTTGATAGGGCTTGACCTTAATACAACTGCCAGCATAAAAGCCTAACAGTAAGAGTAAAGGAAAACCTTTTCTGAATAACAAATAGGTGAAGAAAACATTTTCTGCACACTCCATAAATTATTACATTTACCTCTGGCAAGTACATTTAGAGAAAATCGTGTTCTGAATCCCATTTTGGAATAGTCAGATTCAACAGCAGCTGCTAACCCAAAAAGAGTAGCTTACAAACAAATGCTGGGCAAAATCCTACCACTTTCACTCAATTTGATCATTATTTGACCAACAAATCCTACTGAGTGCCAATGGCTGGACTTGACTCCCTTTCTGATTTCCTCTTTTACATTTATTCTACAGCTTAACAATTTTCATTCCAACTCAGGGCAAAGGATAAGGATTTCACATATCTTAGGGAGCCAGGATGTTGAGGGTTGGGGTTTTATTGGACCATAAAGAGAGAGAACAAGCCTTTTACTAACAATAGATTCTGAATCAATGTTTGTAACCCTATTACTTGACCACTACAGGTAAAATCTGACAAATCACTTTCTTCTTCCATTTCCTTTACAGCCATGTCACAGATAATGTCTTCTTTTCTCTGAGCCTTACCACTAATACAGTTCCCTGCTGTACCTTGTGGGAAAGTGCTGTCATCTGGGCCACTGAGTCCATGACAAGCTTAATTTCTGTAGGATGCCAGAGAAGTTAAATGGTTTACATAGTGTGAAGAAACAATTAAGCTGCCTGGAAGCTACATGATGCATAGCAAAATAATAGGTAAGAGGAGGACAGAAGCTTCAGACTGAGCTAGATTTGCTGTCCAGACAAGCAATTTGAGTGACTGAAGTGATGATGAAGGGCACATTGGTGTAAAATTCCAGTGTAGCAAAACCTCTCCAACAATATCACTGCCATGCTGCTTTTTCAGTGCTGATTTTTTTTGTTTGTTTTCTCTTGTATCATAGCTGTAGTCTAAAAGCACTGGTGTGTATATAAGTGAATATTACTTCATACAGATTTCCCTCATTTGGTTCTGTAGGAGTCTGTAAACTAAATACAGATTTCATCCTAGATAAAAAAGTTCAAAGAAATTTCTTGCACTTTACAACCTGGAGGGAACACAGCTTGAGAAGCTGAGTGTCCTTGAAAACAGCTGAACCAATTCCTGCAAATTCTGTCCCTTATTTAAGAGTAATGCTTTCTTTTCCCACTAAAAGCCATGATGCAAAAGCCACAAAGATGAGCTCCATCTACTTTGACAACTGCTGAGAGTGGTCTTATGTGTAAGTTCCATCAAAACTTATGGAACTTGTAGGAGTGGAAATTAGATTTTGAAGAAGTGTTGCTTGTTAGAAGTTCCACAATTATATCAAGAAGTTGAATATATTTTCTCTTTGCTGAAACAACAACACAGTGTGTGAATTGTTTATGGATTACATTAAAGCTCCTAAATTAATTCTGCTAATTTTTTTCATGGCAACAAATATTCAGGCCATGGTATGCTTATTTACGTGTGACCCTCTAGATAGGAATTGTTCTGCTTAGTGCTCATGGAAATCATAAGCAAAAGTCTAGTGAGATATCTGCAGAAGCTTTTTGGATGGCTGAAATGTAAATCAAGCTTTCAGAGGTTTTATTGATTCCGGTTCCATAATATCTGTTTCCCAGGCTAATTGCATTAGCATAGCAAGGCTCCTAATGGAATCTTCAGCTCTGCTCCCTCAGTCATTGTGTGAAACTAATTGGGGAAGTTTGGCTTGTTTATGTTTGTAGGGAAAATGGCAGTTGATATTGTGAATGTCGTACTAATTATGATGGAAAAGATTAGTCAGAGAGGTCATACAGAGATGTGGACAGACTTTGAATTATTCTAGTTTTTCCCTGAAATCTCATTCTACACCAAGATCTTTCTGCACCTACCATTCAGCTGTCAAAAAAGTATCTCCCTTGTATTGTGATATATCGATAATGATGATAGGATGTTTCCTAATAAAGACTCTGAAAGAAGTACCAAGATATGCCCCATCCCTGGCAGTGTTCAAGGCCAGGCTGGATGTGGCCCTGGGTGACCTGGGCTAGTGATTGGCATCCCTGCTCAGTGCAGGGAGGTTGGAACTAGATGATCTTTAGGGTCCCTTCCAACCTGCCCATTCTATGATTCTATGATTCCATGATATAGAAGTCTTTTGGAAGTTAACTTCTAGTCGAGAATCAGCAACCTACACCTGTAAGAGCAGAGTGTTGAGATAGTAAGGAAACAATATACAACTTTCTCTTTCCAATATAGAAAGAATAACAGTAACTGCATTCTAGTGCATAGGTCATTGTGCACAGATCCTCATCAGACGCAAAGAATATTGTGGAAAGGAGTAAAGTCATTGTGGGAAACAATAAAGTCATCCTGGAAATGAAAGAGGTCATTTATCAAGTTGTTCAACAAGAGGCAAAAATAGTCTAACCTAGTTTCATGTGTATTTTTGCCCTTAGAGTCCCAGTGCTTCACTCTGACATGTTCATCCAAGGAGAAGTAGTTCTGAAAGGTTAGGTATGGACCTACACCTGCATGGATTGATTGGCCAATGCACATATGTTTGTTAGCAATCTGGCTCTTACCAAACAGAAGAAATAATGCTGAGTTCTTCCTATTTGTTTTTAATAGATGTGCTAATTTCATTCTTCTATACATAATTAACAAAATTCGTTGGACTATTAGGCATTGGAACAGGCTGACCAGAGAGGTGATGGACTCACCATCCCTGGAAGTGTTTAAGAAATGTATAGATGTGGTACTTGAGGACATGGTTTAGTAGCATGGTGGTGACAGGTAGATGGTTGGACTTGATGATCTTACAGGTCTATTCCAACCTTAATGATTCTGTGATTCTGTGACAAAATGGTCTTTTTACTCCTCTTTCAAATATGGCTGAGACTGATGAAAGGGCTTACAAGTAGTTGTGGAGAAAATTGGCTGACAGATAAGGAAAAAGACAAATGGGAATGGACAAACAACAGGTAAATAGATCACATAAGTGCATAAGACTAGATTCCACAGGAAACCAGGCTGAACAAAGAACCTCTTTCTACTCAAAGCTAATGCTATCCATCATCTAAGCTTGATAATAAAGTGACTTCTGAAGCCCTGCATCTCTTTGATGAAAAGGAGCTGCCACTTCCAGTGGCACAAATATCTTCAGTGCACAAATGTCTTCAGTGGTGCCACATCTCTTCATACCTTAGGTTTTGTTTGCTTGTTGTATAGAAATGGAATAAATGACAAATATTACTGCTCCCTTCAAATCTTCTTTCACCTCAAAATATAAGATACTTTTTTCTACTGTTAAATCAGACCCCATATGTTAGTTAACTGTAAGAAGTTATTTTGAAATAATCTGAGATTTGTAATGAATTGAGAGTATTGAGCCACTTTCTCCTATACCTGTTTTCTAAATATTTTTAATATGATAAACTATGATTATTAAATCTTTCAGGTACTGACCAGCTTTGAAGATTTCTCATTAGACCTCTGCTATGGAAGACTTCACTACAAATGGAATTCTCCATGGCTGAGAAGCAAAAAAGTTCATAGCAAGAAATGCAGAAAATAGCTCAGCAGGAAAACAAAATAATAATAAGAAAGGACTCAGCAGTCTAGAAGCAAAGATGGTTCCTTTATCTCTCCTGAAATGTCGAGAGCAATCAGGCCAATGATGATTGTGTGATAACATTTTCCAACAAGCAAGGGGACATCAGAGGAAATGAGATGATCAAAGAATGTAAATGTTTCTTCTCGCAGCTAGAGAGAACTCTGCAAGGTATATCACACTTGCAAAGAGGCAAAATGCCATCACAAGATGTACAGAATACAATTACAGGTGAAGTCATGGTGGTATATTATGAAGATATACTACCTATAAAGTAAGGTGAGACCTAGAGGTACCTAATGGCCTTAGCAGTCTTAGAGAGTAGGTAAATCATCAGCCCTGCAAGATGTTTATTTTCACAGAGTAAGGTAAGTTACATAGAGATGTCTGAGGATGATAGAAAAACTTGCAGTAAGTGGAGAGGAAAGGATGTAATTACACATTCATCCACTGTATAATTTCAGCGTGTGTCAGCATCTTGGATGTTATATGCTCTTCTGGTCCCTTCATCTCAAAAAGGATATAGCAGAATGGGAAAAAGCTCAGAAACAGCAACAAGAAAGATGAAAGGTATGGAACAGCTATTGAACAAGCAACAACTGAATAGACTAGGGCTTCTCAGCTAGGAAAAGAAATGACTGAGGGGTTGTGTGATGGAGCTGTATAAATATTGTGACTGGCACAGAGTCAGAGAAGAAGGAATCATTTTTCTTTCTGTCTTACCAAAAGAACTGGAGGCCATAATGAAACTAGCAGGTGCTATTTTTGAAACAAAGAAACAACAAAGCAAAATATTCACACAATGTGTTGGTAGAAGTTTCACAACTAGCCACAGGATACTCTAGATGCTAAAAATCTATGTAAGTTCAAAAAAAGGAGTGGGAAAGCTAAGGGAAGAAAACTTGATGCTTTAGGATCAGGAAAGCCAGGAGTTACAGATTACTGGAAAACAGTAATCAGGACAATTATTTTTCTTTATATATGCTTGTCCTTCCTTTTTTTCTATTCTGTGGGCAACAGGTGCTGGTGACAGTTGGAGACAGAGCTGTGTGCTTTGCTCTCTGGCTCCATGCAGCCACTCCTACATCCTTGATTAGGTTGCACTCTTGGCATTAGATGCTGAGACCTCTGACTTATCCTGCAGCTCACAAAAGCATCAGACTCAGTGAAGACAAGTCATAAATCATCTGCCTTAGAACTAGTCTCCTTACACAGGGTAAGCCAAATAATGCTGAAAAATGCAGTTGTGTTTACTCATTTCTGGCATGACAATGAAGTCATAATGCATCTTCCTTAAAGCTCATTGAAATGCCAACAGCAATAACATCATTTTCAAGGTATATGGAGTCAAGTTTTGCTTCAGTCCCCAGTCAGCATGATGCAGCAGAATGCAGCAGGGCAAAAAAAAAAAAAAGGCTTAGGATTTTTCTGCTACTACTTCACACTCCACTAAATATATATTTATCAAGTATTTTGTTTCCCAACCTCGTGTTTTGTCTGCCAAGGCTAAAGCATGCAGATGAAAAATATGTCATGGAAATTACAAATGAGCGTATAGGCTATGGGGAAATGATCTATGTAATGAATTACATCTGCAGATTAGATAGAGAATACTAATGAGTTTAAACAATATCAGATCACAGTACTCAGATTCACCAGAATCACTGAGCCAGAGCAGGGAAGTTTGTGCTCTCTCATTCTTTCTCTCTCTCTCTTTCTTCTTCCTCTGCAGCCTGAACAGATTAATTGCTGGTTCAGTGCAAGGTTAATAATCACTACCAACTGCCACATTCACTTAAGAGTTTACAGAGGAGATATTAACAACACACTGATATTGCAAAGCTTGAGACTTCTCAGAAGTCTTCTCTGCCAGGAAAAGACAGAGCCAGATCTATCACTAGTTTAAATAAAAAAATATTAAATATTATGCCCCTGCCCTATTCTAATGCAACTGAGCACAGAAAAAGAGGTTTAGGGAGAAAGGAGACTGGAAGGGTGAAATACAGATTTCATTCTTTATTCTGAAAATTTTTAATGAAGGTATTAATATCCTGCAATGTTGTAATGAAGATATTAATATTAAGAGTGACTAATTTCATGGAGGACTATGATTGAGAAAAATCATAGGAATTAAGTCACAGGAAAAAAAATCATTTATGTGTGTATGCATGTGTGTGTGAGTGGGGGGGGGCAGAAGGATAAGGGATATTGTTGGACTGTCAGACAAGAAACATCCTAAGGAGTACTACAGCAGGAAATAGCTAAAACACTATTTCTCTTGTTTAGGATGTAATGTAGTCGATCTTTTAAAATAATTAATTGAGACTCTGACAGTTCCAAGGATAATATCCTGCAGTGATTAAGACAGACCTGTGCTTCTTTCAGACACATATCAGGAAAACTGAAATGACTCACTGAAAGGAAAAACAAACAAACAAACCTTATTGCCTTCTTACTAATGCACTCCTGCCTGCTGTAACAGCTGCTGAGGTGATGAAAGTCCTGGGTTTTTTTCCTACTGTGTTGTTACTCATCATTGCCCACCTCAGGAATTAGTGCTCATGACCCCTGTCCTATCCCAGCGCTGGTCTCTGCTCACCTCCTACTCCTCCAGGAGGTTTCCCTGCTTCCAAGAACCTACCACCTTCAGTCAGGAGCTTCACCTTCATCTTTCTGACACTAATTCTGCTTTTGGGGAACACTTCTTTTGGACATCAACTCTTCTTTCCAAGCCCCTGAAAGCCTCACTCTTCCCACTCCAATAGTCTGTGCAGAGAAGTATAACACACAAGGAGCCTTCAAGGTGGTGATTCTGTCTCATGCTTCTGTATTACCTGAAGGATTCAGGATGTGCCACTTGTTTTTAATCTGGCTGTTATCAAAATTTGCCACCAACTTGTCCTGGTTACAGCCAGGAAGTAGCAGACTTTTATTAGGGAATTCAAAAGTTCTGTTTCACATATTCATCCACAGCACACACTCAACTATTAGCCACATCCTAACATTCNTTCTATGATTCACATTTTAGGGTTGGGGTTTTTTTGTTTGGTTGGTTTGATTTGTTTTTTGTTTGGTGTTTTTTTTTCCTATGACACCTTAATGGAAAAATCTTCAGGACTTTCGAATTAGTCAGTATGAGGGAGACCAGAAAATATGTATTATATCCTACAGTACCTCTCCATGCTTTTGCACCACTGCTGAAGACTTTGTGCAGAAAAGGTTCACAAAGCCTTCTTTTATACTTTTAGATATTCAGATTATCTCCAGATATCTTAAATCCCACCTAAACCCATACACTTAGAGATTTTAAGGTGAGAAGGCTTTGCTGGTCTAAAACCAACCCAGGTTAATAAGCTAAATAAAACCCTTAGTCTCTCACTCTAGTGATAAAAAGAACTGTGCTACACAAAAGTCATCTCTTTTGGATGACCATAAAGATACTCTTCAACAATACCTCAAGAGGCTTTATACATTCTCATTTCCCTCATGCTTTAACACTGCACCTCAAGGCAGCAAATCAGGCTTCAACTTGAAATCTAGTAAAAGGCACCTTCTTGAAACATCTTTGGCTGTCTCCCTCCCCAAGTGACAAATATAGCTAGGTCTTTGTTCTTCTGCTTCATCACTGAGGCTTTCACTGAATGAAAGCCATCACTGAGTGACCAATGACTCACTGTCTCAGTCAGCACCACTGAGACTTTTTTGTGCTTCAATTCTTCGTAACATTAGATGCAATGATGTGGAAAATAACTATAGAGAATAAATAAAGAGCAAAGGCAAAGTTTTTCTTAAGTTACTTTTAAAGAACTACTTCGTAACATTTGGCCTTTCAATGTTACACTTTTCACTCCCTTATTTTTCAGCAAGGGAATTCTTTTTACCCTAGCACTTTAATATGTGGAGAGTAAGTCGTGTCATGCCCAGCTTTACAACTGTTTGATGAACTCTGATTCCAGAGAAATAATTGATTTTTAGATGCTATTTAGTCAGATACGAATCTGAGAAAATAAAACATCTCAGAATTTTGTAGATTAATCTTGTTTAACCTTCTTCCCAGATAAATATGTGATATGTATATATATATATATACATATATTACATATATATATATATATGTATATGTATAGATACATACATCCTTTATGTATTTGTCACTCAACTGACTTATTTTTGCCACAGATCTTCACAGGCAATTATCCACAAGCAGCTAAATTACTTCTGAGTATTCAGCTTGTCAAACAGGTTTTTCTTCTGAGTTTCTAGCAGAATTTGCTCCCCTTGATCCAGCAGCTTTGAAACCTATACCAAAACAGGGTTCAAGTGTCATGAATGGAAAGCAATCAGAGTTGCTCCCATATTCTTACCATACCTCATTTTCCTGTGGGAAATAGACTCAGCCTTGACTCCTCTAACACAAAACAGAAGAACAGAGCAGATTTCTCTTTGACATGTCACATGGGAAACAACAGCTTTACTGAAAAAAAAGCTGATTTCTGACTCTGTGACATATTGCTCATTTCTCTTTCTCCTTGACTATAGAAAGGGGCACTCTGAAATTGCTCCAACAGATAATTTTTAAGGCTAAAAGTTCCCTCTATCTACACAAATGAGCAGATGTGGGGTTTGACAAATACTACAAGCTTGCTTTGTTTTAATATCCACAAGGAGATAAGCAGAAAAGGGAGAGTTTCATAATTAAAGAGAAGTTTACCACAAAAGAATAGATAAATCTCATGGAAACTTACACATCTTACTGAAGAATCTAAATTAAGACTGAAATTGCCTTGATATCACTGTGTGATCCATGATGCCTCAGTCCACCTAAGATTTGCATCTTAGCAAAAGCATCTCAGGTAGGTGCATACACTTAAATAAGAATAACAACAAATCAAGTCAAAATTCCCTTCCAGGAGGCACTTTGCACTTCCAAAGAGCTCAAGGGTTTTTGAGACATAGCACCACTGTTTGTTTAGTTGATTTAGGAAATCCTTTTGGAAAATTTTTGGATCTAAGAGACTTTATGTTATTTTGCATTTCTTTAAAAGCAAGGTTAAACTAAAAGCCAAATCTGCAATTTCTTGCTGTATTTGTAAATCACAGATCACCTATGCAAGGGAAATATTTACAAGGCCTGAAAGAAATAGATTTGGAGTGTCAGAACACTTGCTAATGAAACAACACTGTCCTGGTAAATATACTTCTTGGTAAAATAAATATACATTATTAGTGTTTCCTCAGCAAGCTGCAGAACTGAAAAAACATTAACAAAAATATTCATTATATATTAAATGCAAACAGCATGAAGAAATACTGGTTGTGCTCTGTGTTCTTTTGTCTTAAACAGTGCCTCATTTTGTTATATCTCCACCCTTGTTATTAATCCTCTTTTGTTTACCCTTCCTGCAATTTGCTACTGGCAGAAATGGAAAGTTCCAAACTAGAGGTTTAACTTCTCCATCTTTCCCTTGTCTTCCTGTACATTTGCAAAAATCATAAGGGAATTTAACACCAGTTTCTTGCTTTTCTTTTTCATTTCATATCTTTTTTTACCCAATGCTTATGTTTAATATCTCACATTTTGCTCCAGGGTGAGTAAAGGGTCTGTGATATATTGAGCTGCAAAAGCTTATTATAACCAGAGCATCTGCAGCTGTGAAGAAAAGGGTGCAAAGTCCTAAGATCATAAAGTGAAAATCACCACAATAATGTGACATCACAAGTGCTTTTTGGATACTCTCTCTGTAACTTATATACTAGATTTTTTTTGTTTGATGAACAGAACCTCAGTGAAGTTGAGAAGACATACTTGAATATAAATATCTAAAATGATAGCCAAGGCATAAAACTAAACAGAGATGTTTTCTCCTGGAACCTATCCCTTGCTGTTTTTCATGTTACTTTATCTCCTTATTCCTGAGTTCATAATCTGTTGAGCAGTGACATTTTGAACAGAATTGTTAAGAAAAAGATCAGGAGAGCCTGCATGAGCTTAGAGAGCTTTAACATAAAGCTAGACATTATTTAGGCCCTGATCTCACAAGCATATAGCCACAAGATGAACTAAGAAGTGTAGAAAAGACTCAGTTGTATGGCTGTGGAATTTAATGTAATCTCTTTGCTTTTCCCAGCCATTTGCAACTTTCAATCCCCAGCACTAAAAGTAGGGAATAGAATAGCCAGGTGCACATTCAACCTAGCAAAAGATACACCTCATTGTACAATACATAAAGAGAGAGAGAGATAATAAATATCATCAGAGATTTACCCTAATGAAACCTGAGCACCATAGAGTGTCACAGAAGAGTAATGAAAAAGCTATTTTCAAATCAGGTGGTGGTCTGGGTTTAGTAAACATCTCTAATCACTGCCATTGATCACTCATCTCACTGAGTAATCATAAGTAGTGAAGAGAATTTTATTAGATTCTGATCCAGTAGGAGGAAAAAAACAAACAGCAAACCAAGCAAGCAACCAACCTCAATTGCTCAGGAAAGGTCCTTACTGCTCCAAGATTTTATTGAAAATAGTGTAAATACATTCCTGGGTCTTATCCTCAATAGGAAACTGAGCTGCTGGTTGTGTTTTGAAGTAATTCTAATTATCAAGTTCCAAAATATTATAGTAGGTCTATATTACAATATGAGAAAACTTTTAAAATCCAGCTGTTTTCTACACTGGACCTGTTTGCTCAGTTTGACTAAAACTGAAGGAGTTTGGTACAATAGGGACTTCTGAATGCAGTTCTCAGCTCCTCAAAAGCTTGCTTCAGCTCCTAATTCACTGGGAGATTACTGTTAAAAATAAGACATTTCTCATGTTGCTTGACTTTCCGTAGAAGGCTTAGCTGCCCCTCTCGTACTCAATCCATACCTTTTGAATATGGCCTGTAAATTTAGCCAATAGCATAATATCTCATGTTAGCATCAGTTTAGATTCTATCCAAAATGAACATAAAAAGATCTTACACTCTTTTTTTTTTTTGATTGGAATATTATGTGCTTATATTTTCCAATAACTTAGTCCCTCCTGGTTAAGTCACCCTGCCTCATCAGCGGAGAAACGTTTGTCAGGGACAAAGGCTGATCTGTCACTTGTGAGGGTAATTTCCACCCAAATGATTCCTCTTTGTGTAGAACTGTCAATGTGCTTCCTTGGAGACAGATGGGACTGGCAGACTGTAGGTGGTGAGTAGCAGACAGGTGGCCCTGCAGCTACTCCACAGCTACAAAAACTTAAGAGCACTCCACCTGTAGTTATGACTGATGCTAGTATAGCCTTGGTAAATATGCTCCATAAGTAGACAGCTTCAGAAAATGTGCTTGAGAGACACAGCCCCTGCTAGGCAGCATTGAGTCTCTTAAACAAGGAAAAAAAAAAGAAATAAATCAATATTTCAAGTAAGATTCTACTAGAAATTGCAGGTTCTCATTAACCTTTTCAGTTCCATCATGACAGAAAAAAAGGACTAATTTAGCAATGAAATGTCAATTCAGTCTAAAAGGCATCTGTTGCTGAAAACTAATTTAAGAACTCCAAGTCTCACCTTATCAAAATCTTTTCACTTCAATGCGTGGAATCATAGAATGCTTTAGGCTGGAAGGGACCTTAGAGATGATCTATTTCCTACCTCTCTGCTATGAGAAGGCATAGCTTCTGCTAGATCACATTGCTCAAAGCCCAGTCCAACCTGGCCCTGAATACTTCCAGGGATGGGGTTGCCCACAGCTTCTCTGGGCAACTTCTTCCAGTGCCTCATGAAGAATTCCTGCTTTATATCTAATCTAAATCTACCCTCATTCATCTTAAAGCCATAATCCCTTGTCCTATCACTATATGCCTTTGTAAAAGTCCCTCTCCAGCATTCTAAACATTTGGTTTTGGCACTGGCATCGAACTGATAGGAGTAGGATGGACTGATGTTCCTTTCCCTGGAAACTTTGGTTTAAAGCCATCTTTACCAGCCTGGCAAGCTAATGACCAGAGATGCTCTTCCATTTCTCTGACAGATGGACCCCCATCAGCCACCAGTAGACCAGATTTCTCATCCCATGGTGTAAGGAGCTGAATCTATGTAATTGTTTGTTCTCTTGCCTCTACTCATGCTCTCTGACTTCTGTTGCTACACCAGTATAATCTGAAAAACAAGCTTTCAACAGCAACATGAAGGGGTGGTAGAAGGTGTGTAGTGGGAGCAAGAGGGGAAAGAGAGGACAAGGCTAGTTTTGCCATTTAATTCTGCACTGGTGTGGTTTCATTCCTTTAGCCTAACCCTTTGGTTAATTATTCATCAAATAATGCAATACATATTTTAGTGTGTTTCAAGCAGAAATTTAGATTTCAAAAAATCACATTGAACCTGATACTCGGAATAATTCTAAGTGCTTTCATCTGTGACACTTGAAAATGCTGATTTATTTTGAAGTTTCTGTTCAGAATTTATGTAGGACTAAGAACATCTAATAATAGCCTGGTGGTGGGTAAATGAGCACTCCTGCCCCAGTGACAGAGGCAGTGGATTAAGCTTGATAAAATAGAGTAAGAAGAAATTAAGTTCAGCAGTTCCTCTGCTGCTGTCATCCACTCCTGAATGTGTTCCTACTGAGTTTGTTATTACAAAGTCTGGCAGATGTTGCTCTACTGATTGCAAATTTCTTATTTATACCACTTAAAAGATGCAATTTCAGGTCAGTTGCTTGGATTGTAACTGAGCCAGGTTTCTAAGCATGTGTTTAACCTCAAACTGACTTGGAACAATAAAAATGAGACTACCATAAATAGTAAAGAGAGGCAGCTGAGGGAACTGGGACCTTGGAAGGAGCTGGAATTCAGCACAACAAGCAGCATATTGTGTTGAGGTTTCTTATGTGATCCTGACCGGGTGGCACAGCAACTTCTGAATACCTTCTCCATAGGAGTCTAATTCTGCCTATCCAGATGCACCAGGAAGTGATTAAGCAGATTAAGGGAGCAAAACCAAACAATGGCCCCTATTTGGTTGCCAATATTTGAAGTCTGTGGTGGGAGGTCAGTCATTACAGCTGGGGACAAATAATCCAGTGATAATACACAGCTATAGGGTGTTAGGAAAAATGTATTGTACTTTAATACATATGTAGTTTCATCCTAGATGAAGTTAATGCATAGTAATTCTCTTCTATAAGTCTCTTCTATAATATCCATGATAATCAACCTCAGTTCTCTCTTCTGCCAGGATATTTCAATTTTTTATATACATATTTTGCTTTTTGGTCTTTTTCTTCTTTTTTTTTAAGAAGAATTTTTTTTCCCTGAAATCTTTAGTAACAGCTACCATGGTGGGACCTTTCCAAAAAATCACCATTCAAAATGCCTAGTGTGTAAGCAGTGTCTCCCATATAATTAAAGTTTTCTGGCTCACTTTCTGTTAGATTTTTCAATTATACTTTTCCTTAGTGCTCCATTAAAAATCAAACTCTTTCCTGGGACTAAATACTAAGTGTTTGACATTTCATTTGGAATTAGGTTGCATAGTTGACTTCCCAAGTAACTTTTTTGATTATATAGTTTTCATTGAAAACCATGAACATGTTTCTCTGTCACAGTTTCGTACTCCTCCTGACAATACAAAGAAGCATATTACAAACAAACAAACAAACAAACAACAAAACAACAACAACAAAAAACAGTCCCCACATAAAACATTTTGCATTTCGGTGAATAACAAACTTTCCTGTTACAATGAAATTCCTAATACTTCCCTACAGGCATGGCAAAGCAGCTGATCTTGAACCTCCTGGGTTACCACTGTCATGCTAGATGATTATCCAGAAGTTGTATCTTCACAGGCTTTCAAAATGAAATACTCTGTAGCTGCTAGACCCAAAATGAGCTTTCAAAATCAGCTTTTTGTGTGTTATTTTTTTTTTTAAGGTGTTCCTAAGTACAACCCATTAGTAACTCCGGACAAGAGAGAGATTTTCATATACTTTTGTGTTCAGTTAAATGCTTCTGGTTACATTTCTAATATTAAAGGAGAAAAAGAAAACAACCAACAACCAACCAACCAAAATCAAACAGATAAAAAGTAAAAAAACACAAACAAACAAACAAACAAAACAACCCAGAAAAAACCCAGACCAAAGCCTAATGCCCTAAGTGTTTATGGGAAAGGTTTTCAGGTTTTTAAGACATATAAGTCATGAGAAGTTCAGCAATGTAGAACTGAGAGGTTGGAAGCTTAGCTCCAGACATGAATCCATAATACCAAGTGAGCCCTGTTAGCAAGATTACCCAGATGTGTTTGAAAATATATCCCCAATTCATCTTCAGAAAAGCTTTCAAACCTATGTTTACTTTGCATTGAAGGCTTGGTGCTTTATAACTGCAAACACTGACAAAACTACTTAACATAAGCTACTACTCGGCAGTTCCATACAATGAATGTAAAAGGAAAAGAGGTACAAAGAACTACACTGTTCCTGATCCACTGGGACTTTTTGGTAGATGTGTCTGCCCCATGTACGTAAAACACAGGAAAGAAATGGAGGACTGTGGTGTTGATGTTGGTTTTTTTAAGCTACTTTTCTTATTGAGATGACTTAATTAGATTGCTTATTTGGATTATTTTACAGCACCTAAGTAACCAGCTGGAAACATGTCTGAATGTCAGATCAGGAGAGTCCCAATACCCTGTGTCTGCCAACAGCAGTTCCTGATTCAGGTGTCAGAACAAAACTG
>VWZO01002552.1:232-18214 GCA_013396975.1 Bucco capensis | reverse complement strand
AGCCTGGAGAGGAAAAGGCTTCAGGGGGACCCACTAGTAACCTTCCAGTACCCAAAGGGAACTTCCAAGAAGGCTGGAGAGGGCCTGTTTGCAAAGGCCTGTAGCGAAAGGACAAGGGGCAATGGTTTTAAATTGGAGAAGAGTAGATTTAAACTGGACATTAGAAAGAATTTCCTTACCACAAGGGTGGTGGAACACTGGAACAGGTTGCCCAGGGAGGTGGTTGAGGCCCCATCCCTGGAGGCATTCAAGGTGAGGCTTGATAGGGCTCTGAGCAACCTGATCTAGTTGTCCCTGCCCACTGCAAGGGGGTTGGACTAGATGACCTCCATAGGTCCCTTCCAAACCAAACCATTCTATGATTCTATGAACATTTTTGTAGTGCCAACAGCAGAAAAAGCTTGCTTTAAGAGGTAAACCAGAGACATTAATCATAGCCTGAAAACATATCCTATACTGAGTTGTGAAGCATTCCTTCTAGAGCCAAGGCCTCAATTTACAAATTGTCATTGTTACTTGAAATCCTGATGGGAGTATTTGTAATCAAACTTTAACTTCCCTGAACAGAATTCCATAGTTTTTGTGATTTCTCTTTATTTTTGTTGCAGCACTCATATTTTCTAGACTGAACTAGGAGTTCATTGTCTTGCTGGTGTCTAAATGTGTGGAGAAAGAGATCCTAAAAGATTAAAGAAAATGGCAGACAAATATTAGTGGGAAGAGATATAACATACAAACCAAATCATTATAATTATAGACTAATTCTCCCTCATTCTATATATTACCATTGTCTTCTCCTTTCTTTTGTCACTTTCTTGCTTCTTTTCTTTCACACTTCCTTTCTTCTGTAATTGGGGCCACTTGTCATTCAGCCTGTAAAGGTTGACTGAAATATATTTTGTCTATAGTTAATTAAGCAGAGGAAGAATATTCTTGGAGACGTGTGTAGTCAAGGTCAGGTTCAAGTCATGTCAATATCAATATATTGCAAAACATGTACGCTGCTCCTGTTCATATTGTAATGCCTTTTTGGACTAGATCTTTACGAAACTGCGTGCTAGTATTTACTCCAAAATTCTAGTTCATAAAGTATTACCTGAATTTTGTTATATTATTGTCTGTGATAATATCAACTAAAAGAATAAGTCATTCACCAAAGATAATTTGCTGAAAAAGAGACACAGGGTCTTGATATTTTATATGCAGTCCTTAACGATGTGAATAAATGTATTTTAGAAATGCTTATAAGTTCGTATGTCACTAAATGTTTGATGGATAAGCTTGAATCAAAAGGAGCCATTAACAAATTACCTTTAATATCTTGGATTTGATGTAAGTTTCTCAGATTACACTGACATTCTTCTGGTAGGTTCCTGTTTAAAGCTTTACACTGTGTATTACAGGAATGCCAACATATAACAGCAATAGTGTATGCAGATTTTAAAAAACAGTTGTTTGGGAAACATTAGTGTGAGGTTGGGGAATCTCATCTTTGGATGTGTTGAGTTCATTGTTCTCCCATTGGTTGTTGATGGAGGAGAGTACATTTCTTTCTAAATTATTTCTTTCTAAACTATTAACTTGCTTTTTAAATTATCTCCTAAATTATGTTACAATTCTATGGTAATCACTAGCTTCTCACTGAAGATTGAGCTATTAGTTCATCTACTGTGCAAAAACGTTATTTATAGGGCTGCTGGAATATATGAATAATTTTTTAGAGATTTTTTAATACTACATTTATGCTTAACTTATTACAAGTTTTATTGTGCATCACTGAGAATATGATTACTTTGTAGAGATTCAAATGACCGTTAATGACTGGAAATACAACAGTAAGTTCACAATAAGCACCAACCTACTTTGGAGGGATTATACGTTTAGTATAAACATGTAGTCCATCTCTCATTTTGGAAAAAGCTGGCTTATGATGCCTTTGTGTACAACTCCCACCCTGGGAAAGCTCCTCAAATGTTGTGTAAGTTAGCATCTAAACGCCCACTGCAGGGGGGTTGGACTAGATGACAGAGGTCCCTTCCAACACAAACCGTTCTATGATTCTATGATCCTGAAGTTGCTTTGCAGGTTGTATTTGTAGCTCACAGTTTCTTAGAACATTTGTTATTCTCAGGAATGACCTGATAGTTTCTGTCTCTCTGCTCTCCTGCAGTTTTAGGTGTCTCCTTTTTCTGCCTTGCCTTCCTTTAGACCTTTTTTAAAAAAATATTTTTTTCTTTACTTACTTGTTTCACTACAGTTCCTTCTGCTGAATTTTGCATCTGTCTTTCTTCAGTGCCATCCAGGGCATGTCTCAGTGTCAGGATGCAAATTTGGTAAGATGTATCACAGCCTATCATCTATGTGAACCCTTGCTGTAGACCGAAATACCAGGAGCAGATACAGACAGGGAAGAAAAGGAAGATGTAATGAACAAGGTACTGCCCTTACTGCCTCAGTTAGGATTTGGTGGTGGACAGGAACTTGCACCTCACATACAAATGAGCTATTGACTATACGGTGATGGGATCTTGCCCCTTGGGAAGCAGCATTTCCTGGCTCCTGCTGAGTTTCTTCCAGCAAGTTCAACCACTGACTTAGAAAAGAAACATACGATCTGACATATAATCCTTGACAAGTTGCTGGCCCTTGTATCTGAGGGATGAGAAGAAACTAGTCTCAGTATTCACACAGTTCTTTTCTCTCTAAGCAGTAATTCTATGCCCATTGCCTAAAAAAAAAAAAAAGTCTAGGTTCAGTCTCATTTTTATGTGTAAGAAATCTCTTTTACAGATGATTGAATTCAGCTGTGTCTGGGGTGAATGTAACAATTGTTAATGAAATGAAGCCTTCAATTACGTCTGTAGGGGTATTTCTGAAGGCAGGAAAAAGTTAATTATCAAAATCTGGATCCAGATCAAGATTAGGCTTATTGGCTTGCACACTGTAAGCCTGATAGCTCTAAAGTAGTGACTGACATACTTTTTTTAATGTAATTTGTCAGTATGTACAATGCTGTAAGAAGGTGATTTTCCAGACAGCTCAAGAAAGAAGTTTTTGCCTGCTCGTTAATCAATTACGCTTTTCTTGAGAAATTAAATGTAACCTAACATAATACTCCATCAGTTATTGAAAAAAAAAATCTAAGTAGAAGCTTTTCAAGTAATGGTTTGGGATTTTTGATTGCCTTTTCATATCATGGGTGCTAGCTCTTAGACAAAAAATTCTGTTGGTAATAACTTTATGAGTGATTTTTTTCCCCATAAACCTAGTGAGTGTCAACATAACAATTATGTTTTCGGTGTTCTCATTGATAGCAACATGAAGTCATCATGCTGGTATGAATATATGGGAGAATCATAGCTAGATTTTAGTCATATTTAGGGCTAGCTGATTTGGTTTCTGAACTGTGAAATGAAAGTCACTGATAAGATCCTACACAAGCAAAGCTAACAGGTGGTTTGTTATTGACCCTGCAGGCAATGATGTTCTCTTAGGAATTAAATTTTCAGCCAGTATTAAAAAGTTAAGCATGAGTTTGAATCCTAATGCCCCTTTACTCAGCTTTGGTGAGGCCTTACCTTGAGTACTGCATCCAGTTTTGGGCCCTTCACTACAAGAGGGACATTGAGGTGCTGGAGATGGTACAGAGGCGGACTACCAAGCTGGTAAAGAGCTTAGAACATAAGCCTTATGAGGAAAGACTGGGCCTGTTTAGCCTGGAAAAGAGGAGCTTGAGGTGACACCTTATTGCTCTCTATAACTACCTGAAGGGAGGCTGTAGAGAGGCAGGGATTAGTCTGTTCTCCCGAGTGGAGAGTGATAGGACAAGGGGAAATGGATGGAAATGGCACCAGAGGAGGTTCAGGTTAGATATTAGGAAGAATTTCTCTACTGAAAGGTTTATCAGCCATTGGAACAGGCTGCCAAAGGAGGTGGTTGATTCACCATCCCTGGAAGTGTTTAAGAGACAGGTGGATGTTGCATTGGGGGCATCATTTAGCAGGTTGATAGGGCTAGGACAAAAGCTGGACTCATGATCTTCAAGGTCTTTTCCAGCTGTAACTCTTCTATGATTCTATGATTCTAATTGTAATTTCATTTGAACTAGTAGGAATTTGATTTTGAGTTCAAGAATGCTTGCACTGCCCTCCCATTGTCAAATTCTGAAGCAATCTGCTAATGTCTAATAACACCACTTGTTTGTATGTAATCTAGGTGATCCCATGATTTACAGGAAAATACTTCAGGAAGTGGATTATGATAAGAATTCTTATTTCATCTTTAACTTAGAAGTTGGCTTAACACACTAGCTAGAAGATTTTAGAGGTTATAGCCCATACTTAAAGTGAAGTTGGTATCTCCTAAAATAACTTTAGGGAGGATGAAACTCAGATTCATGAAGGAGTAGAAATAAACTTGTCACTCTGCTCTTGTGACATGTTCTTGCTTGGAAAGCATTAATAAGAAAACACTTATTTGCAGTTGTAACAGGCAAGATGTTCTAATTACTTACAGACGTATAGGGTCATTGTGAAATTATGTCGAACTATTCAGAAACTTTATAAAATATTGCTGTACAAAAGTGAACTTATTCCAAGCTCCACTAGTATCCTTTCCCACCCCCTCATGTTGTTAAAGCTAACCAAGGAGGCAAAGTGTTCTAAGATATAAAAAGCATATGCCTGGTAAGAGAAGTCCTTATTTCAGCATCAACCTTCTTATCCTAGTTGAGGCTTCTTACTGTTGACACATGTACATGTATTAAATAAGATTGACCTATACGTGCTAGTTTCGAGAAATAATTTTATTTTGCAGAATTAATGTAAAATGCAGGCAAAAAATGACATCCCTCTGTCGGACAGATTTCATTTTATGCATGGGAATCTTATATGTTGTGTGCACAAGTGTAATGCCCAAATAATGTTTTGTGAAAGTTGCCCATGTATAGATGGAGACTGAAAACAAAGTTTCCTCCGAAAAGCTTACTGTGTAAAAGAAGTAGTAGAGGGAAATTCTGATCTCATGGAAGTTAATTTTTTTCCATTGCCTTTTACAAGGTCAGTTTTCATCTTCAGTTTTCCACAAAATGGGCTACCCAGGTGAGTAAGTGAGATCCGACCAAAAAATACAGAAATATTTTGAGTCTTTAACAGTGCATTTTTTACAGTGTGTCTTTTCAATTACTGTTAATTTTTGAAAAATATCTTCACTTTTGAAGCATTGATGACAGCACTAGTGTCAATTTCTTTATGTGAAGCTCCAGTAGAATGGTGAAGTGAGATGGAAAACCAAGAAAACTAGAACAGGATGCTTACTTCTTAACTAATTGACATGAAAGGAAAGGAAACGGCAAATTGCTTCCTATTTAAGTCAAACCCTAGTGCTAAAAAAAGAACAAGGGATAATAACAGCAAAGTTAGTTATCTCAAAAAGGTAATGAGGAGGAAGATGATGGAAGCAATACAGACCACATTATGGCTCTGCCAACCATATTTCAAGTAGTGTATACATTTTAGCATCTACAAGAAAAAGTAAAAAAAGGAAAAAGAATCCTTTACGATTCGTGTTACACAAGGGATGTTTTAGATTGCTAAAAATCAGTTGCTTTGAGCAATGAACTGCTTTAAAACCCCACTGAATTTCAACATTTCAGTCTTCTCTTCTTCTTGTGCTTGCACTTGGAGGTTTCTGTTGGATTTTGATTACATTTGTAAAATGGGCATACAACTCACTTTCCTGTGAAAAAGCCCCCCCATATTTCTCTAATCATTATTGACATGTTGTATATCCTAGGTCACTTCTTTCAGTTCTTGCAGATGATGATATTTGCCTACATTTGTAAAGCATTTAAAGACCTGAGGTGATTATAGTAGGTACAGCAAGCATTGTGTTTTCTGATGTTGTCATGGGAAATGTTTTCTAAACCAGCAAGAAATAACACAAGACTGAGTTTTGATAATTTTATCCTCTTCCTCTAAATATTGGTTGTAGTATGCCAGAAGTAGAGTCAAACCCTGCACCGTTCCTTTCAGATACAAGTTTGTTAATGCTTTCCCTATCAGCTTACATTTTTTAGGCAACAATCAACATTTAGGTGGGGTCTGACACATATTTAAATGAAGAGTTTGAATCCGTGAGCTAGACTGTATAAATTTACTGACTCCAAACCTTTCAGAATCTGCAAAATTTTCAGTTTTTTGGGACATATGCTATTTTGCTAAGCCTGATCATCAGGCAAAGCCCTTTGTGCTCTCCACTAACCATGATTAACCATCTGGCAGCTATCTGTGAATTTAGTTGCCCAAACCATAATTTCTTTCCAGTGCTAAGCCTAGGAGGATGACTAGGGGCCTCTACTGGCATCTGCTCTTTTGTTATTTTAAAAAATTACTTCCAGTATTTCTACCCAGTACTTAGCATCCTTATTTACTTTAGAGTATTTCCAGCATTTGGGGAGGAATGTTCCATTTTCCTCACATTCAGCACATTTCCAAAGAATGCTCATTTCTTTTTTTGGGCTATAATGGAACAAGATACCACTGGAATAATATGTTTCATAAGGGGTTTCTTTGATGGTTACACTTCCTGATGATTCCAGAGATCTCTTAGATGCCACTGTTTATCATCTTGCTTTATGTTACTTTGACTATGCCATAAAAGCACAAGTATAGTCTGGAGAGCCAGTCAGCTCTGAATAAGTACTCCATGTCTTCTCCACTGACTCTTTCAGCTCTGCGTTAATGAAAACCATGCTAACCATGCCTGACAATTACAATTTAAAAAACAAACAACTGCTCCAGCTTACAGGAAGAGCAAAATAATGCTCAGTTCCCAGATAATAAGAATTGTTTTAAAAGCAGAACAAAATGTTATCTGTAGTTTTTCTTCTGGTTTGGAAGAGTACCAAATTTGCATGCTACAGGGACTTGTAAAAGCTTTAAATTATAAAGACTAACTCTGGTTTTGGTAGTGCTTTGCGCCAGTGACCTGACTTCCACACCTTCTGCTACAACATACAGGATTTATATTCTAAATATAGGACTCAGTAATATTGCAAGGCTGGAAAGCACAAACTTTCCATGCACTTATCAGTGTTGTGAAATCAGTGAAACCATGCAGAAGTTATGTTGACATAAGTGGTTTACTGTTAAGGCTAATGAGGATGGTGCTGTACTTCACCTTTGTAATGTCAGAATGACAAAAAACTGCTGCCTTCCAATCCGTGTCTTGTGGCCCACTCTCAAGTTAAGGTAAGATTATTTTGAAGAGTGTTCTCAGCAGTCAGATTACTACTTTAGCAGTTAAACAATTCTGTTCCAAGCCTAGGAAGTACAGATAGGAAATAAAATGGAAACATTGATCTAAACTTTGTGGTTAAATAATTATTGGTGGCAGGAAGTATGCCTTCCAAGTTTTTTCATTAGCGGTTTCATCCAGATCAGGTCTTATACCAGTTCTGAATAGATTGAAGTCAGTGTAGTTTAGAAAGGTGTCATAGGAGTTTCTGAACTTTTTAATTCTATAGTAAGAGAGGCTGTGGATAAGCGTAGATGACAGACCTCTAGGTAGGTGCGTAGAGAATTATTATGCAGGACACAAAATAGGCTCTAGTAACCTTAGTGGGGAAAATCCAGGGAAAGACCATGGGAACAGGTCATGGTTTCTAATCTTTTCAGGGTGCCACACAGGCAGAAGCTGTTTCAGAGTGTATTCTGAAAGAGAGGGTGTGGAAGGTGCAGTCCTCGGAGAGCTCATGATTTGGCAGGTGAATTCCCTCTTCACAAATATGTTCATAGCCTGTAGCTCCTGGCATCTTGCCTGTTTTACTGGTTTGAAAAGGGAGGGATAAATTTCCGTGTATAAAAGTACGTCTGTCTGCAGTTCAGCTCAAATAGTTGTTAAGCAGCTGCCACACTTTCTAGCTGGCCATAAGCCTCAAACTGTGACAGAGAAACTTTTTTTTCTAAAAGCACCAAGGAACATAAAATATGGGAGGTTTTGTTATTCTTTTATACGAACACTTGAACTACCTTGGAAATAATGTTCAGATACAAATTGGAGATTGTCCTAAAGAGGATAAGAAATATTTTGGGAAAAACATGTTTGCCTTCTGTTTGCACTTTGTACGTTAAATCATTCAAAGCTTGTGAGTGCTGATTACAGTATTTCTTCTTTACTTCTTGTAATTGTCTTTAGTACAAACAAGTAAGCATTGCTTCAAATGGGTCTGTCAGGTATTTCTTTTCTCTTTTCACCTCAGCTGTGTAAATGAGTCTAAAACCAGGGTTTTAAAATTCTAAAAATCTTAACTATTTAGGAAAAAACTTAAAATGCTTTATAATACTAACAAACCATCATGAATTTATACTAAATATATCTTGAGGCTCTTGCGACGTGAGAAAAAAAAATTATGAAAGCCTTGTTGCCCTTATATGCTGTTACATTTTACAGTCCAAAAGCATCCCAGAGCTCTACAAATGTTATTTTAAAACTGCCTGGAGCATTTGAAGCTGAATGACTTACTTGATTCTGACTTACTCAATGTACCCTTTACAGTGCTTTCACTCTAGCATGTGCAAGAATCCAAGCAGCTGTGTTTTTCAGCTGGCCTTGTTGTATCTGTCCTACACCAAATAAAGAAAAATAGCTAATATTTAGTGAAAGCCTAAAGAATTATGCATATGTGATGATTATATTTTATCCACTGATAAAAAGTAACCCCCTCCTCGGGTGAAACACAGTGATTGTTAAACAGGACTTGTCAGGGTTACAACAAGGGTTGTATGTATCTCTGTATCACTGCATGTAACTAGAAAATACAGGCAATGCATCTGCAATATCTGTAAAACACTGATAAAATCCCACATTCGGGTAAAATGAGAATAAGACAATATAAAATTGTGAAAATCAAAGTAAGGATATTAGTACTATTTGGAAGACCCTGTTGTGTTGCAACAACAATATGAAGGGCTGCAGTCTATTTGAGAATTAAAAGACACAGAGAGAATAGTGCTACAGGGAAAACAACCACCAGAGGTGTAAGAATGAGAAAGCAGACCTTTCACGCTTGAATGGTTTCATCAATGGTTTCATTTAAAACACCGTTTATTTAATTCCTGAATGTTGTTGTTTCACAGAACTCATGTAAAGAAAAACACAGTGGGGAATGAGTTCATAACTTTTGTATTCTTCTTACCATAGTTCATGGAGAAATTGGCAAAATTTTCAGCATACAATTAGCAAGTGTTCTTTCTGATTCATGGATATCAGAAATGGATAGAATGGATAGCTTAGCCTTTTTGTCTCCAAACAGCTGGAGTATATGAAGCAAGGAGATAACAGGAAAAAACACTCTCTGCTACTCTGTAAGCTTCAGTTCCTGCTAAGCCATTTGGATAACTGAACAAAGTGACTGATGTTAATCAAAAATGACATGATAAGACCATCATTTTCAGTCATTGACTGCAAACAGGCATCATATTTTCAATTTAAGAAAGCTACTAACAAGATGTATTGCTGAATCGAGAAACAAACCAGAACACCTTCTCTGTATCACCTTGACAGGATTGTTTCATTTCACTGTTTCTGTTACTCTTGCTACTCTATGTGTAGCCTATTTATATCAGTTCTAAATTCAGGGATCACAGGGTCTATTTCTTGTAATGTAGATGCACAGTAAGAACAATGACATACAATTCTTTACTGGAATGTCCAGGTGCTACTTTTGTATAAGTAAATAACTTACAAACAGTCAAATATGTAGTCACATGTTATGTGTGACAGATGTACTTTAGTGCAGTTAGGGTCTAATGGAATGAGAATGAAGAACTCCCTGCAGTCTGAGGCAACGCTGGCTTCTACCGTAAGCTGTATTTCCATATAGCCTCTACCACAAGCTCACTACAGAGTGAAAGAATATTTTGCATAATGGAATTTGATTTTTTTTTTCCTATATCAGCCAACCACACATCACACCCTAAATGGTTTCTCTTTTATAAATCCTGTTACAGTTTACTGTCATGTGCCTCAGTGTTCAGTGACATTCCACTATCTCATAAACATATTTATTGGTTACTTTCTTAAACTCTTGCTAGAGCTTTTAAGAGTACTTGCCAATAAGATCTTAATTTAGATTAAGTATTCCCAGAAAGTCAAAACTGTTAGCATAGTCTTGAAACTATATGGAACAGCCATAAAATGCTAAACAGTTTGTATGTAAATAGGTAGAACGCATTCTTCAGGTGGTACCTGAGACAGCTATGTTGGCCAGTATGAATGGGTAGTGTGAAAAATCCATGTATATTCAGAGCAGACGGTGAACAGAAATCCACATGAAAAGGGTGAGTCAGTTCTAGGATGACAATGGGAAAAGGAGGAACAAGCTCCTCTGGTTCTGTTTGGAAAGCAGGTTCCTTTTTTTGTATGCTAAACCTGGAATTGTATTCTGGTGCTTGTTTCTTTGTATGTCAGAAGCACAATCCTGCAGATAGTATTGAAAAATAATCAAATCAAGTCAGAGACCATACTGCTACCTCCTGTAAATGTTTATTTTTGATTGTTTTTCTAATCACTTAGAATCAAGTGGCAATAGTTACTTTTGCAACTACTTTGCATACCTCCTTGAAGCTCTTGATTTAGCTCAAATGACATTGTGAGCGTTGCCTTGGAAATGCGGCAGCTTGTGTTTTTTCCTCAGTTCCTTCCTTCTCTCCTGGCAACAGCTTTGCAAAATGCCTCTTGTATGGGCACATGGGTCTCAGAGGTCAACACGTCATCTTTCCTTCAATTTTGTTGCTATGCTTCTCTGTTTTGCTGAACTAGTCACTACCATTGCCTCTTTGCAGAAGGATCAGGTGTCAAGTGTAAGCCTCAGGGAGCAAGTTCTGATTTCAAAATAATGGATTTTACTAATCCATTAAGAACACCACTGAAATCAGTGAATACCGTTTTGACAAAGAAAGCGACTTTCCCCCCTCCACCCCCCAAAACACAGCACAAATGAACTGGTGATCTGAGAGAGCTGGTTTTGTTTTCCTAGAATTTGTGCATTCAGTGGATACAGAAAAACCACCTAACCACCCCACGTCACCATATATTCTTATTCAATGCTTTCTTACTTACTGTACATACAAGACTACACACTCTGGAAGACCTGCCTAGGAAGATTGGGTAATCGGTTTAAAAATGTCAGAATGACAGTTTTAGTTCAAAAAACCAAAACATAGCAAAACAAAAAAGCCTTGAACAAACATACGTCATAACATGGAGGTGGAACATCATACCCTGATGTACTGGAACTAATTACAGCCATTTGATGTTATGACATGGCTGTTTGAGAGTTGATATAATGCAGTGTGTTATCATTTCCAGTAATGCATCACATTACTGTGTGTTGATGGTACTGAGGTGTTGGCACAGTTTATTGTACCATGTGAATAACTTTTCAACAGCTGGAGGGTCAGTGCTGACTGCTTTTAGGGATTTCCCAAGAACAGAAGAAAGGAACACTCCCCAGTGGAATTCAGACTCAAAGAAATCCAGATGGCTGCCACCTAAAATATGTCACTAGGATATTTTTCGTCCCTAAAAAAATTATCTCTTGAGCTGAAATATGATTTCTGTTATGAAAATACGTTTAAAAATAGCTTGAGAGTTGGTTTCTCAGACTAACTCTAGGACTGAGATTGTTGGTACATTTGCTTGAAATGAAGTAGTTCACACCTGTGGCAGCATTTCTTTGAAGGTTTCTTTATTTAGAGAAGATTTTGACACATCTCTGACATCTCTCAGCTTCAGGCAGCTGAGGAATTGGATTTTTTTCTTGAAGAATGTTTGGAACAGAACAATCAGCTCGACTGTGAATGTAATACTGCTGCATAGGTAAATAATACAATGTGGTTCTGCATAGCAAAAAACTCCCAGACTATTATGTGGAATGCAGAATTTGTCATGCTCTTGCAGATTGAAAACGCCAGAAATGCACATGAATATAAGAATTAGCTTAATGTTCTGACAGAGTTGAGGTGATTGGCCAGGAGATAAGTAAAGCTTCTATTCATGTAACGGCATATTCAGAGAAAACCATAAATAAGTGAAGGTTAGTGCAGAGAGGGAAGTCTACAGGCTTTACTCACATTTTAAATCAGGATAATTTAAGCCAGCACTTGAAACAATTTGCACTTGTTAGTTTGAACTGGCCCAGCTGTTGAACTTAGCCCAACATCTGGGTTGGTAAAGTACGATTATGGAGTTTAGAACACTGAACAAGGGAGTTATGCTAGTGCAGATTTTATTTCCGTGGCTTCACATATCTGGGTAGTACAGTAATACAAGAAACTTTTTAGAGTAGACTGCTAGCTGAAACAGTGTATCAGTAAGAAACGGGCTCATCCTATTGCTTTCCAGTGGCCTCTATCATTTGAGTTGATGATTTTGGTTCAGTTCCCAGAAGACAGTTGTAAGCACTGTTAGAACTAACCTTTTAAGTATTAAAGGTAAGTCAAAGAAAAGAAAAAAAGAAACGTGATTTAAATCTTACTTCAAAAGGTTTCCATTTGTTGCAAATGGAGAACATGACAACCCCCTGTACTTTACTATGATTAACCTGTAAACACAATTCTGCTTTCCCAAGTGCTGGTCATCCACCATCTTGTTTGGGTGGAAATGAAGTGCTGAGGTGCTTACAAAGCGATGCTGCCTGAGAGAGGTTGTACTGAGCTCATGTACCATATTTGGTGTCCCTCTATGGGCAACAGTAGACATCAGCAGCATTCTGATTTCGATCAGATGTGAAACAACTGTTCTCTGTGATAATGGCTGCAGCTCTCCTAGATGGTAACAGTCATTGTTCAGTGACTATTGCAGAAAACTTGCTTGTAGGTATTGCCTAATGAGTTCCATAAGAATTCTCAAAACACACTCTTTTCTATTTTTTTGAATGGCAGAGTGGTACTGTGACTCCAAAATCTCTGCCATCCTCTAAGGAGATTGAGGAGACAAGACGATAAGGAGGATCAAGGAGAGGAAGGAAGAGCTAATCTTAGCTGGCAGATAATTTATCCAATGTAGCTCCACAGGTTTTCTACCCCAGACAGTAATCACACAAAGTGACTGCCATAAAGGAGGTGGTCAATTTTTATGAAGATAAAGACTCTTTCTCAGTCCTTCACTACTGCACTGGGGCTGAAGTTAGTGGCCAAGATCCTCAGCATCCTGCATGAGCAGTCCATAGCAGTAGGTAATGTTGCTTTTCAGACTGTCAGTGATAGCACTGTGACTGCTACATATGCCCCAGCAGGAGCTCCACATCTGATCTGGCCAAGGTGGCTTTTGGCCAAGAATAAGCACAGGCCAGTAGTTAGGATCTGCTATAACACCCTGACACTTTGCAAACCCTGACTCTCTCCATTCTGCCTTGAGCAAAGCCATTTAAAATCTTACATTTCATCCCTTAATTTGCTTCCTGTGTTTCTCCATGTGGTTGTCATAAATACTAAATACATAGGCAAGTTCTTGTAAGAGGGAAAAGAGAAGCCACATTTTTGAGAGTTAACACCTGAGCACTGAAGACAGCCCTCTAACCCCAGTTCTCACAAGCCACTCTTGTAAATTTAGTGTTTAATCTTTCTGTCTTAGTTTCCTCATACGTGACATTGGGATAACATTACTTACTGTCCTACTGGAAAGGTTTCTGTGAGGGAGGGATTACTTTTTGTTAAGTGCTAAATTTAGCTGTAGCGTACAAAAATACCATCCCATTTGCCACAACATCTCCGCATTTTATTAACCAGGTGGTACCCTCACATAAAAGCCGAGAGAATAAAATCTCTGTGAAAGCAGACTATCTTCCTGTTTACCAGCTCACCAGAGAGCACCAGAAGAGTGCAAAACCTGCTACTTGCTTTTTTCCATTTAGATAAAGAGCTTACCCTTGCTCCTGCCACAACTTTACAGTCTGATTTTGACACTTTTTGGACATGTGGTGATCTTACATTTACAGCAATAACACTGAAAATGGATGTTGATAGATCTGATGGAATTGATGTCAAATGAAACTTCCTTTCTGAAAATGAATTTGGAGAAGTATTTCTTGCTGTTGTGACCCAAGAGACTTAGGACCTCACAGTTACTGCTGTTAGGGAGGTGGTGTCTGAATTCTTAATGACTGCTCAAAGGAAAGGAGTAATACAGCTGAAAGTCCTGACACATTGATTTTTGCATTTCTGAAATTAAGTAATACGAGGTCAGTGTCAGGAACAGTGTAGGAGAGGCTTGAACTGTGCTTTTAAAGTGCCTATAAATGCAGCATTTGATTAAGATTACAGTATGTAAGAGTGAAAACAAAATCCTGATGGAAATCCATTTGGCATAAAAAATCCCAACAGAACAGAATGTATTAAAAGGACAGCAAGGCACAAATTGCTCCTGGCCTATGCCACTGTCAAGTCACTACATCTCTGAATGGGAATTCCCATGCATATTAATTATCATGTACCCCTTTAGTGGATTTTGTTTCTCATGAAGAAAATTAAGCAATGGCAACCAGAAGCAACTTTACCAATATATGTCTTAGAACTCATCATGAAAATAAGATGGCAAATTTGCTTACAGGTAAATCAACCCTTAAAAATTATCTACCTGAGAGAAAAAGATGCAGGAACAATGACAGACTTCAAGTGGCTTCAGTCTAGGGTTTCTAGGACATACTGAAAAAAATGGCCAAATCAACAATGGGAGGGAAATCTCTCTAAGATCACAACACAGTCAACTGTGGAAAAATCACTACACACTGTAACAGGAAAGGCCAAAGTGTAATAATATTTTTAGAGTTTCAAGTCTTAGTATTTTCATAGAATCATAGAATGGTTTGGGTTGGAAGGGACCTTTAAAGTTCATCTAGTCCAACCGCTGCACAGTGAGCAGGGGCATCTTTATCAGGTTGCTTACAGCCGTGTTCAAAAGCATCCAACCCCTTTCTGATAAATTCCCTACACAGGAAGTCTCTTTGAATCACCTGCTGGAGGGTAAATGAACCTTAAGAAGTTCCAGACCAGAAAAAAAAACCCTTGTCTGGTGCTAGGAGTTTGACAGAATAGGAGGCAGAGCCTCCCTCTGGGTTAAGTCATCATTTAACAATTCGGTTTATCTATTCTTAGTAATGAATTTCTGCCTTATTCCAAGAGTCTACTACAAATAGTTGCTTCAGAAACAGGATAGGATTGGCAAATTTTAGAAGCTGAAAATGCAGTCTTTACAGCTGCGTATTTAGTAGCTCTTCTAGTTAGACCTTATGTTTTTTAAATTTCTCAGATATTTACCTTCAGCCTCTGTGCGTGAAGGTACAGCCACATGTCTTTTCAGTCATTAAGTGCAGCCAAATGTTCATGCACTGTGGGAAGGTCTCTCTCCATAGTTTTCAGTACATGAGCAAAGCTACTTTCATCTCAGTTGACAAGTTGTCCTGATTTGGGCTGCAGCAGAATTAATTCTGCTGAGATGGTATTGCTTCTAGCCAGTGTTCCTTTAAAGGTGACTGTATTCCTCTGAAAGGGTCCAGGGTCCAGCTTTCTCCCTTTCTCCCCCCTCCCCCCACGTGGGAGTTTGGCTGCGGTAATACAGTGACCGGGAGGGAAGGTGGGAGGTTTGAATCTTGGTGCTGGCTCTGTATCTTTGCTTGTATATATTTTCCTGCTGCCGTTGTTTCCTATTAAAATAGTTAAACTTACTCTCCCTTTTCCAATCCACAAGTCTCGTTATTTCATCCAAACCATAACACAAGTGAAAATTATAGCTGAAGTTTGTGGCACTGTTTCTAAGCAGGGGATCTGTCTCTCCTGCACCTTCCCCTTGCTTTTCCTCTTACCAAACTAATCTTCCTGATGTAATCTTGGTAGCGAAGACTGTGATTGTGGGTCCTTTGGAGTGGTTATCAAGACTACAGAAACACATGGAAGGGCTGGACAGAGCCTTTTCTTAGTGCACTGATGTGTTCAGACAGTTTCAGTCTGCTCCTGTGTGACACAAGGAACTCTGCCACATCCATCTTCTGAAGGATGAGATCCCATACCCTGAGCACAGAAACATGCACTAAGGTGCAGGAAGGCACATGTGGACAGAGTCAAGTACTTTTCTTGGGACAGATATTAACACCCTCTTAACTCTGTAGGTTCTTCCTGGTGTTTGCAGAGCAGCAAAAGGTCACACCATGATGCCAAGTGCCCTAGAACACCACAAACAGTAAGATGGAGAATGGAAAGTTACTGCAGAATGGTGTGACATGTAGATGTCTGCAGACCTTGCTAGGCTCAGTAGCAGCTCCAGAAGGCAGATCCTTGACAGTGTTGGCTGGCAGGGAGGGAACACTTGCATGTTAGGGTACTGATAGTCCTGGAATTTATTTCTTGGCTTTGTGTCAACTGCTTCACATCAAATACTACTCACTGCTATTGGTTAGAGGTGGCTTTGTTGCTGGACATCTGACAATGTCTGGTCTGAACTACTTCTCTCCTGATGCTGAGCTTTTCCACCAATAGGGACAGAATAGGAAAATCTTTACTTTCTCTGTACCTAAGGAACATAGGAAATCTCTATGAAAATAATAAGAGAAAAATTCTGCTTGTTACAAAGACCAATAATGTATACTTCCAATATTTCTGTCTTCTTCTAAATCATTATTATAGTTGAGCTGCAGAGTAACAGATCTGATGACTCATGATGACAGTACAATCAGGTAAACTCTTGTAAGCCCTGTTGGAACTATTGGAAAGTTGCTATGCTTTTATGTCCTGAAGTGGCAATTTGATGCATTTGGTGTTCTGCAGTAGAAAAATACATGGATTGTGCAGACTTCTGTTTGGTGATTGTAGAAGAAGGTATGAAGGGACAGAGATCTTCACCTTTGACAGTGGGAAGGGTGTTTAACATGCTTTACTAGGACTGAATTTTAGAGGATATAGCTTCCCCTTTAGGTAGTGTAACAAGAAAATAAGCCTGCTCATCAGAAACTCTGCTCATTAATAGAATAGCCTTTGAAAGAACCCCATAATACTGGCTGATCCTTTGTTTTAAATATGAACATTTTTCTCTATTTTAAATAATGAGCTAATGCTATCCTGCACAGTTTACTGGAAGAGTAGATCACTCCATTCAGTATCAATATATAAGTAAATATTCAACTGGAATAAAGGCTGCACCATTTTCAAGAGCACATAAAAATTCCGATACATGGAATGTAGAGCACGGTCCAGTGAGGAAGTACATTGTCTTTTGGTCAGAAAATGTATCTTACATGTATATTTATTTTCTTATCTCTCTGTGCCAAGCCAAACTCCCCAGACACCTGACTACTGCAACACTGTGAGTTAACACGCAACTAGTGCCACAGAAGTATGTGCCAGAGATATTTAATCTCTAGACAGAGGAAAAAAAATCTCCATGACCTACTGACCAGACATTTCTTGGCAATTGCTAATCAACTGTGTTAGCCTTTGATTGTTTCTCCTGCCATTATCTTCCAGGAAAGGTCTGAGTAAGAGGTCAGTGCAGCTTAAGTAGGTATTGGTTCATTTGTTATCTTCCATGCAGTATGCTGCAGTCAACAGTTTCCTCTCCTCTGAAGGTGAAAGACTTCAATTTAATTTGACTTGTTTATTTACTGTAGAATATGGCTATTAAACCCAAAAGATAAGATTAGTTCCTGGTGGGAACATTTCTGAGAATAGGTTTTAGTGGGTTTCGTGAGCATTAATTTTTAAAAGTTCTCTATTTGGTAAATTATGAACTACTTCTTTTTTGATAGTCTACAGAAGAAACATGGTAGAAAAGTGACCTGAATCTGTATGCTGATGGATGGGAAGCTGGACGTGAGCAAACAGTGCACGCTGGCAGCCCAGAAGGCCAATCTGATCCAGGGCTGCATCAAGAGAAGCGTGACCAGCTGATCGAGAGAGGTGATTCTGCGACTTTACTCTGCTCTGGTGAGAC
>VWZO01002549.1:189-10210 GCA_013396975.1 Bucco capensis | reverse complement strand
CCTGTTTAGCCTTGAAAAGAGAAGGTTGAGGAGAGACTTCATCGCTCTCTACAACTGCCTGAAGGGAGGTTGTAGAGAGGCATGGACTGGTCTGTTCTCCCTAGCAGAGAGTGATAGGACAAGGGGAAATGGATGGAAATTGTGCCAGGGGAGGTTCAGACTAGACATTAGGAGGAATTTCTTTCCTGAAAGGATTGTCAGCCATTGGAACAGGCTGCCCAGGTAGGTGGTTGAGTCACCATCCCTGGAGGTGTTTAAGAGACGGGTAGATGTTGCGTTGGGGGGCATCATTTAGCAAGTTGATAGGGCTAGGACAAAGGCTGGACTCAATGATCTTCAGAGTCTCTTCCAGCTGTAACTGTTCTATGATTCTATGTTCTAATACTTGGCTAAGATATTCTTCCAACCAGTAGGCTGGTACAAAAGCAAGCCCTAAAATAGTTACCATAGTGAGCTAACAAGAAGGAAGCACATAACAGCTCTGGTAATTAAGAGCTATGACTCCCCTGGACTTATGATGATCTTCTATCACTAGGAAACCTGGAATCAAGACTAGACAGCTTTTCCAGTCAAGCAGTTGATGAAACAAGAGTTAATACAGGGAAGTGGTCTCATCTACCAAATAGAAAATACCAGAACAATCATATTGGGGTACTTTTGACCTTCTGAATTAAGGAAGAGCCAGACCACAAGACTAAAAGGCATTAAAAAATCTGGAAATAACCTCCTCAGAGTGCACATGCTCTGACAACATTAGCTCGAAGAGTTTCTGTCTGTTCAGCTGAAGGCAACGTTACTGCCTGCGTGGGCATCATTTCCCTATGCCCATGGTAATGACAAACCTATCGAAACTGACTCATCTAGATCCAAAAACCACAGGTCAGTCCTGCCTAGAGCTGGATCATTCCGTCCAGCATGGTTGTCGGAGGTGATGGCATCAGCAGAGGTGGATCACAGTGCACTAGTGCAGCTACCAGCAAATACCAAGCTGGTTTGCAGTAATTCCTTACATTCCACTTTTATTTGAAACCCAAATGTCTCTGTGTTCCCAGTGCAAAGAGGAAAGTTTGGAGTAAAGCATGAAATTCTGCCCAGGGAGCAAGCATCAGTACTCTCAAGGGCTTTGTGGCTGTGCTTACCTGAAGGGAGGTTATCATTGATGAAAGCTGTCAGTGAGCTTGCTGCCTCATTAATTTTTTGTAGTTGTTGCAGAAGCTTCCTGTACCAGTTGCTCTGGAGCAGTCTAAAGCTGACTCCTGATGAAATCCCAGAGAGCCTAGATACCACCCTTTCCTGAAGAGTCATCTATTCATTGCAATTATTGATAATAACATACCCGATGCCTATGTCAATACTTGCAGTGTGGGGTTTTCCCTGGGGTGTACAGAAAGTTTTTCTCAGTGAATAGTGGATAGGAAGCCTGTTTTATTCATAGCTTCCATATTTTCCTTACTGTTCTGGTGTGGCAGTTTCATTCCTTGCTAAGAAGTTTCCCTACTCAAGCACTAGGATCACACTGCCTTGGAGATGTGCCTCTGCCTCTCGAAACCCAAGTTATACATATCAAGCAGGCAATGCGCATCAGAGAGAAAGTAAACTGCACAGCAAAACCCACTCCTGCTGAGCCCAGCTGTGGAGATAGTGTTGTTTGGGACCTTCCTCTACAGTCATACCCATAATAAACCAGGACATCCTCCATTCTCACTCCAAAGATGAAAATCTGGCAAGAATTGCTGTGACATTTTTGGCCTGGCATCAGTCAGCATACCGTCACCTTGTGAGCACACCTGCTAACTGGTAACAAACAGCACCACATTGTAAGCGTGAATCTGTCATAAGTTTAGTTCTTATAGGTCCTTTAAGGTATTTTTCTTCCATGATGCCCCATCCCATGGTGATTGTGAATGCAGATCCATCTCATTGTTGAGGAAATCTTCCAATTATTTTTCTTTATTAAGCTGTTTAGTAGCCTCACATGAAGTTATCATAAGGAGTTGTGTTTGCATGGAAAAAAAACAACCAAAACCAAACCAAAGAGCCAACTTCTTTTATGGCTGAAGTCAGCATTAATGCTAATGACAGGTGATCTTTCTCATATTAGCAGTGGAAATAAGATGAACAACAGCTACTCCAACATCACTATAGGAAACCACTTTTGGCTGCTATTATTTTGCTTCTCAGAGCCTAGTTTACAAAACTATTAATTAAATATGGGAAGTGTGGCCCCACTAAAACACTTAAGAGTATCATATTCTATTCACAGAATCACAGAATAACTCAAGTTGGAAGGGACCCACAAGGATCATCAGGTCCAACTCCCATTTAGGCACAGGATAGCTCCAAGGTCACATGAGATGACGAAGAGCATTGTCCAAGTGTCTCTTAAACTCCAGGATATTTGGAGCCATGACTAGGTACCTCCCTGGGGAGCCTGTTCCTATTGGCTTACTACAACTGTGTTCCCAATCACCTCATTATAACACTAAATCATATCATTATTTTACTTAAGGTGAAAAACAAAACAAAGTTGGAAGTCAAAAAACCCTGCTCATATGGAACACATTGGCTGTTTCAAATATTAAAATATTTTTTCTTTCAGCTTGTTTAAACCCATTCAAATGACAACAAATTGACACATAGATTCTACTGCTATGGAGCCTACTTAGCAAAACAATACAGAGAGAGGATCATAGAAATCTTGATGGAATGCTCACTTAGTCTTACCTACTGCTGGGAATAAGGCTATTGCCAACACTAGAGTACATAAGGTGTGTCTTTCCTTTGCCCCCAAATGCCTGCTCTGATTCTGGTGCACATCTGCACAATAGCAAACCAAGGCAAACTCAGTGCGCAGGATGAAGATCAGCTGAGAGGACACAGTTTAACTCCAGGCAGTGCAAAGTGCCTGTGACCTGCACCCAGTACATCAATCTCTTCTCTACCAGACTGTCAAACCTTGGTCACTGTGCTGAGGTGGTTTGTGAGATCTGACTGAAGAAATCCTTTACTATCTCAGCAAAAACTCCACAAAGTTAAGCAATATGCAGTGCATCTTTACTAGTGCTAATAGCATTATTTAGACATCAGGTCCCCTCAGGAATCAAAGAAATGCCTGAGATATTCTTGTTGAATCACAGAATTATCAAAGTTGGAAAGGACCTTNGTTGGACTAGATGATCTCCAGAGATCCCTTCCAACCCTAACCATTCTATGATTCTATGATTCTATGAGATGCAGGTCCAGAATGAATGTGAACATTTTTGGTTCAAATATGTCCAACAGGAGCTTAAAATCAGGCACAAAGGTTTGCTCAAGTCATCTCTTACTCAGAGGAAGTTGATTTTATGTATATTTGCAAATAAACCCTGTGTGGACCTCAACAACCACCTCCTGAAACAAATTAGCCAAATGCCTTTACAAAACTGGGAGAGTGTTGGGAGAGAGGTTGCCAGTGAAGACGGAAGAAAAGTTGTTGAGAGCCTCAGCCTTCTCCTCATCTGTTGTTATTAGTTCTCCATGCTTGCTCTTCAGGGGGGGAATGTTTTCTTTGACCTTCCTTTTTTCACTGATGGACCTGTAGAATCCCTTCTTGTTTTTCTTTGCATCCTTTGCTAAGTTGAGTTCTAGCTGTGCTTTAGCCTTCCTGACTTCATCTCTACACCATCGGGCAACATCCCTATACTCCTCCCAAGATCCTTGTCCCTGCTTCCACTGCCTGTGTAGCTCCTTCTTGCTTTTTAATTTGACCACCAGGTCTTGATGCAGCCATGCAGGTCTCTTCCCTTTCTTACCAGATTTCTTACACCTGGGGATCGGGAGCTCTTGTGCTCTATGGAAAGTGTCCTTAAAGATCTGCCAGCTCTGTTCTGCTTTCTTATCCTTGAGGACCATTTCCCAGGGTATCCTGTTGAGTAACTCTTTAAAGGTGTAGGCCAAACCATTGTTGAAGAACCCAAATCTGTGGTGGTGGCACCAGCCATGGAGCCATGTGTTGATGGACTGGATGTGGTTTTTCTTTCCTATATCATTGCCTGTGACTGGAAGAATAGATGAAAAGATAACTTGTGCCCCAGAATCTTTCACCACTTGTCCCAAGGCCGTGAAGTCTCTTTTTATTCCTCTAGGACTACTGGTTGTTACTTCCTCTCCTCCCACATGGAAGATCAGTAGTGGATAGCAGTCTGAGGATTGCACTAGGCTGGGGAGTTTCCTTGTAACATCCCTAACCCTGGCTCCAGGGAGACAGCAAACTTCCCTCTGATGAGGGTCTGGCCGACATATTGGCCCCTCTGTTCCTCTCAGAAGGGAGTCACCTATGACAATAACCTTTCTTTTTTTCTTTGTGGCTGATGTTGTGATAGGAGCAGTGAGCTTTGTTGAGTGTGGATGTTTCTCTGCTATAGGCTGTTCATCATCACTGTCTTCCTTAGACAGATCTATCTCAACCAGGGCCTCAACTCTGTTCTTTAGTGGCACCGGTGGGGATGAGGTAGGCAAAGAGGAGGAAGGTTGTTTGATGCCTTGACCTTGGACTGTCTTCCATTTGCTCCCCATATCTGTATTGCTGCCTCTGGTCTGATAGGGACGGGATACAGGGGTCCTCTGATCCTGAGTATTGTCAGATGGATGCCCCCATTTCTGTTTCAGGGGGGGAAAAGCCTGGCTTCACCTGTGAATCCTCTGTTTGGCCTCCCTGACACTCCTCAATCTTTCAACGACCTCTTGCAGCTCTGCAACCCTGCAGAGGAGGTCTTCTACCTGTTCACAGCTAACACAGCAGCTCTCAGAACTGCCACATGCTGCCAGGGAAAGCCTCTGGTATTCCCTGCAGCATATGACCTGGATGGCTGTACTCTTCTGTTGACAATCAGACTGGGTTCCCATGTCCACTTTGGTAACTGTGTAACAGTTTTGCTTCCTATTGTCCATCTCTGAGAAGTTAGTCTGGCTTCTTTCTCATTCTTACACACAGACGAACACAAATGCACACAGAGCTGTTAAAATGAAGAGGTAGGCAAGACCTGTACCTCTCTGCACCACATCTGCAACTTGACCTTGTTCCCATATTGGGTGAAGGTAGCTCTCATTTCTTACAGAAACTTAGTCACTTTCTACACCCATCTTAAATGCTAGGTAATGGCAACACAGAAATTTTTCATCCAGACAGAAGTCTCGCCTTGTGGGTATCTAACTGGGAGTCCAAGCAATTGCCTAGGTCTTCAGTTCTCAACACCAAGGCCAGCCCCTAACTCCCCAGGTCACATCTGAGACCAGTTGACTATCTCAGGTGTAGTGTAACTAGGCTGGGATGTTTTGGGATCTGGTAAGAGTTCACTATCCTTACAAAACAGACTAACAGCACTGCAAATTAAAGGTTTCAGCCTGTGAAAAGAGCAAGACAGCATGATGAAATCTTCCTGAGTGTCCCTCCCATATTCAGCAGCCAACAGATCTTACTGCAGTACATCTTGTGTTTTATAAATGTTCTAAATCTTGCTGCCATGAAAAAAAATGCAAACACTGGCTACTTCTTGTGTCTAAATTCTGTTTGCTGGTGACTAGTAAATCTGGCTACAAAGTACTGCCCAAGAATTTATAACTAGGAACTGCTCTACATTTATACCATTGTGTTCAAGAACACATCATTCAGTTCCTTTCCATACTGCACATCCTAGAAAAACACCTAATTTTTGAAGGCACACATTTTTCCTTAATTAAATATGAAAGCTGTTCAAACACAAAGATGACACTTAATTATAGGTTTGACCACACTTGTGTAGAATTACCTCCTTGTTCATCTTGGGAAAGTATAATAAGAAGTAACATGATAACATGCAGTGCTGTGGGTTTGGAGTAATTGTCTACTATGCTTGAACTCTGTGAGGCCTTTTCCAATTACATTTCTGGCTTGCTAATGTTTGGGGATTTTCCAGGATAAATTACGTTAATTGTGTTCCTTGGATCTGTTTTCCACAAAAAGCCCAATAAACAGCAAGAAGAGGGAGGGGGAGAATTAAGTGGTGGAGTTAATTAGATTAGGCTTGTGCTGTAGTGAAGCAGGAAGATTCCACTAAATCCTATAATAGGCCCTAACGAGGATTTTATCATGCTTGTTAAATGGGTCATTTAGTTGTGTGACGGGGCCGCTGAGTGTAATGTGAAAACCGGTTAATAAAAAAAGTCTTTTAATTGCCCACATAGGCAAAGCAGTATCAAAAAGAATCCGGCCAAATGGAATAGCCTCCAACCAAACACAGGAAAAAATTTGCAGTTCCTGTAATGGTGAACATGTCATGTGATTAGGCCACTTAATTTTCTTTGACTGGCATAAAAATTAATGCTCCATGAGTGATTTACACCAGGGACCTTCAACAATCTTGCTTGATCAAAATAGAAATTACTTATTTTTCCTGCTGTGTTTAGTTTTTTGGGATTTGTTTGAGGTTGAGTTTTTTTGCAGAGGGTGTAACAATGAATGTAGATCTGGTTGCTGTAGAAGGTGTACCTGTCCCTTTCATTAGTGTTTGTAGGGGAATCCATAACAGGGTCACTGGCTACTCTGGCTAACCTCCTTCCAGAGATCGGATGAGACGACCTGCTTTTTGTTTTCAGATAACAGGAATCACTTTCCAGGTGTCCTAGAAAATGCACTCCATAGAGTATGTTTCCTTATGAGTTTTATTTTTAATTCAAAGGCAGATCTTATGTATGTCCTGCTTAATACTAGGCACAAGAATCCATATCTGCCCTGACTTCATCAAGGAGTGTAAACATCCAATACTCTGTTGGCTCTTTGCCTCCCACTGCTGAAACTAGTTCCAAGGGACTAACCTTAACAATGCAGGCACATTTGGAGGCTAGTTTTAGTAAACAAGAAAAGAAGAAAAGCTAGGCCATCATTTAAAAAGAAGATACCATTTGATCCACCTGCTTGTCAAACTTTACCAGTTCAAAATAAAACACATGATATGGGCCTCTGAGCTCTGAAGCCCGCTATCTCCTGAAAGCCTGTAAATGGTTGTTTCAAACAAGCTATTTTCTTAGGTGATATCTGTCCTGCATGTCTTCAGAGGCAGAGTCAATCCCTTTCCTTGGCTGTTATTTCAGCCCAGAGCTCACCACCACTCTACAAAGTAAGAGAAGAAAAGTGCCCTGTCTTGTCCTGAACTTTGGTTTGGACTTTACTCTTAAGGTTGTGCTCCCAGAGATGTTCCTCCTAGTTGATGACTTCCTTCAACATTCAGCCCAAGCAGCAGAGCCTCCCCCTCCCCCCAGCTGACTGGCAGACTGTTGGGGGCTGCAGCTCTGACACTTCCTTTCTTGTGCTTTAGAAGATGGATTTGTTTTTCTCAAGGTCTCCATCCCAGAGAAGGTTTGATTTATGTCAATCTCTGTGGCACGTGTCAGGGACCAGGTGGTAATTGAGCAGAAGACCACTGTGACTTCCACCCATCCAGCAAACAATAGCCATTACTCTGAGCATCCCACTGAGACCTAGCAGCTGCTGCTGCCTCCAGCCTAGCTTGATGGCACCCACAGAGACAACAATATGGAAGAGCAGGTCATTCATAAACACTTCTGCCAGCGTCTGGTAGCTCTGATGCTTCAACAACTGAACATCTGCTAGGGAAGATGCAAACAAGAAGTTCAACTCTTTCCTGCTTATTCATTCTGTGTTAGTGATTTTTCTGCCTCTTTTGGTTTGCAGGCGTCTAAGAGTATTCCACTGGCAGCATGTGAAACCTCCTGCAGTGACTCAAGACAACTTAATAGACTTCATTTTCTAAGTTCCCTTGTAAGGGATGTCCTAGAGAGAGAGAGAGCCAGGAATAGCTGCAGGTAGAATATCACTGTCCTGATCAACACTTTCTAATAATGATGTAACAAGTAAAATAAAAGTATAAATCCATGCCCATTAAAAGCATGACAACAACAACCCATTTATTATTAGCATAGTAGCTGTACAATCAGTTGTATCTGAGCTTGTTTAAAATCCAAGCTTTAACAGTGACAAATATGTTCCCTACACAGCAGCTTTATGAAAGCTACCTCATCTTCCTTCTTTGAGTCCTTCTTACAACACTCCTGTGCCATAGCAGCTCCCCAAAAGCATGCAAACATTAAGTAGTTTTCATTTCTTTGCAAGGTTTATATCCCCATTTTGTTAAGTCCCCCTGTATCATTCTATTATACTTTATTTAGTCCTAGTTTGTGATCACTAAATTCCCTGTTCTGTGTTTCTACAACACTTGGCACAACAGAATATTAATGCAAATATTAAAATAATGTTATCTCTTAGAAGTAGCTGCATTGCAGCACTGCTCCTAAGATGAATTAGGGGCAGGAAGCTCTTACAGATAAGGTGGTTGCCAGATAAATAAAGTAGCACTGCAGTTTCACTTCCTTGCTAGTTTGCTTTGTGATGTTCAGCCAGATTACTCTGGACCAGCTCTCTTGACCATCAAGATATCTTCAAAGCCACGCCAGTCAACACACATAGAAGTAATCCCTGTTGCTCACAGCCAGGCTCCAGCATGCAACCTTGTCAGTGATCCGGCAAGCAGCACCAGCTCCTGTTCACAGCCCATTTCTTCCAAATCACATTATCATTAAGTATAAAGATGCTGAAGAGCTGGCTGAGATAGCAATTTGAAATCATGCTGATGCTCAAAGCCACAGCAATGGCAGCCAGACAAGTAGGTAAATACATTCTGAAAGGAAATTTGAAAGACCCTTACCTTCAGCAGTGACTGGTGACATGGTTAAAGCCAAGCATATGCTCTGTTACCAAATCAATACCATGTTGCATCAGTCATACTACAAGAAGTAAATGCTTCTAGTTGCCAGATAGCAAATTGCCATTTAATGTTTCATTGTACTTCACATGGCACAACTCAGTCTCTGACTACCAGCATGCAGAATAATGTTCCATTTACCAAATTATTTTGCCAGGGAAATGCTTCTGCTCCTGCTGCTCTAGTCATCAAAATTAGCTGTGCATGCATGTACCTGTGTATGGGTACATGCATATATGGATAAGAGCATCCATCAGATATACAGCTATGACTAAAAACATCATGGCTAGGTTTTGCAAATGAAGATTCGGGGAGGGTTCCATCCACGCTCTTCATAAGCGCTTTTTACAAGTGCACTGATGGCTGAAAAGGCTAATTCGGGACAGACAAGAGCGGTTGCAAAAGGCACAGCAGAAGGACTCCCTAGGAGGTATAACCTGCAAGACATGATTCTTTCTACGCTGTCTTTTCTCCTCAAGAGAGATCCTGCATACCTTCTCAAAAACATCCGCTGCATTAAAAACAGTGTGTCTCCAGACCTCCCGATTGGAGGCCACAGTAGACCAGTTAAGGTGATCAATATGGCCAAGACTGAGATGTTGTTTCAGGGAGTCCTTGCATCTCCTCTTCGGGGCTCCTCTCTTGTGACAGCCAGTGGCAAGTTCACCATAGAGCATGTTCTTAGGAAGGCGATAGTTCTTCATCCTGGAGACATGACCTGCCCAACACAGCTGCGTTCTCAGCAGCATGGCCTCAATGCCTGAAATTGCTGCTTGTTCTACGACAGACATATGAGTCATGTAACTGTCCAATGGATGTTTAGGATTGTATGGAGACAGCGCTGATGGAAGCGCTCCAAGAGTCTTAGGTGGTGGGATAGATGACTCATGATTCGGAACCATATAAAAGAGCGGACAGCACAATGGCTCTATAAACACTGATCTTTGTACCTTTCTTCAAGTGTTTATTTCACCAGACTCTTTTATGAAGTTTTCCGAAAGCACTATATGCCTTTGCTAACATTATGTCTATCTCTCCGTCAATCTTACCATCCGAGGAGATGAGGCTGCCTAGGTAGTTAAACTGTTGGAATGATTTAAGTTCTGAATCGCCAATGATGATATGAGGATGATGAAAAACTTCCTGAGGTGCAGGTTGATATAAAACTTCTGTTTTCTTTACACTAACTTCCAGCCCAAAAAGCTCAGCAGTGGCTGCAAAGCAGG
>VWZO01002547.1:290177-328400 GCA_013396975.1 Bucco capensis | reverse complement strand
GGGGCTGGATCCTGGAACTGGATTCAGAAATCTTGAACCGAGATGGAAGGCAGAACAAAGTCCTGCAACAGCAGAGCTGGGCTTCTGATCCTCACAAGGCTCAGGTGCTCAACCTTCAGGAAGGGAGGAGACCCAAACCTTCTTTTTTTGTACAGGTGTTAATCAGGTGCTAAATAGTTTAATCATGCACCTGCCTTGCACTCTAAATCTCTCCTTTTTATTTATTTGATTGGTTTAGTGTTTATTTTTTACTGTTTTAATTTATTTGTTCTAAGACACACATCTCTTCCCCTTAATTTATGTCCATTTTAGAAGTATTAAATGTGATTTTGCTCAGCTCTACTTATACCCCTAACCTAGGTATTTTGAGAAATCATAGAGGCTTCATGTTTGGACAAATAAGCATTCAGGGCTTTGTAGCTTCTACTTTCAATAGCTTCCAGCTTGACAAAGAGTAAAGGCTCATGGAGAGAGAGAATGAAATCTATAATCACTGACTCATACACAAAGAACCAAAATATTCAGAAATTAAATAGTTTCCCCAAGACTGACACAAAGAAAGGCTTCTAAAATGTGTCAGAGACTGGAGTTTATAAACCAGATCTTGCTGATCTCAGCCTTGTACCTTCCATCCCAGTGAGAGCTGGTTTTCATCCCAGTCTCTGCCCCAGAATTCCAGTGGGAATGAAATCTTTCTGGGAGTCAGAGCTCAAGCTGTATTCCAGCAGCATGCTGTGCTGAGTTGTGGTCAGCCAATCGAATATCAAAGGGATTAAGCCTGTGAATCATTTAAGGGGAAATTTCTCCTGCCTCACTAGCATTGATGTTTTAAGGTGTGAAATTCAAGAGCAGCTTAGTTCTCCTTTGGTCAGACAACCACTCTGTAGCCTGTGTTATCAAGAAGCAGTCAAGAAGATCCCCTTGGGTCATCTGGCTGGTGTACAGTTTTGTATTACCATAGTGGGCTAGTTTTAACCTGCAGGATGTAATCCTATTAACCTCACATGTGGTCTGTGCCCAAGGAGCATGTGCTCCACATCTCTGTCTCATTTGCATTACCTGGCAGCCCAAATCATAGCCCAGGAGATTATTGCACTGGGTGCTGCAGGAATGTACAGCAAAACAATGCTTTCCTGTCCTGATTTGAGTTAGAACAGAACTAATTTCTATTCTATTCTCTTCTATTTATGATTCTAATTCTGTTCAACGATTTTGCTTTTCAGCTCAGGCTCTTCTCACTAACTGCACCTTCTGAAGTTCACAGCATGTTCTCACAGACAGTGTCTGCTTCTAGCAGCGAGAAGACCTCATGCTTAGAGTTAGTAGCAAGGGTTGGTGTGCAGAGCAAGGTCACTGCTAGGTTTTGTGTACCACATTGGGATGTGCAGAGTAAAAGGCTGCACCTGGAAGGAGGAGAGGACAGTTCAGGTGATGCTAAACTGACCAGCTAGGTATTCCATTCCATATATGTCATGTTCAGTATTAAGCTGAGGGTTCTTGAGGGTCAAGTTCTCTCCTTCAGTGGCCAATGTCCAATGAGGACTCTGTCTGTTCTGCCTTCCATCCTGATTTGTGAGTTCCTGAATCCAGGTCCAGGATCCAGCTCCTGAATCTAGTTTCCATCTCCTTCAGGGTCCATTTTGGGAATTCTGCTGCAGCAGCAGTGGTGATGGTGATGTTGTTGCCACCAGAAGGAGTTGATTTCAGTACCACTTTTGTATACATTTATATATATATATATCACATTTTATTATCATTTTCATTAAAGTAGTTTTAGTTTTCTTCGACAACCCACAAGTCTCTGTCTCTTATTCCTTTTCCCTAGAACTAGTGAATATGTCCAAATTATGGCACGAGTTGCAGGCCAAATGATGATTTTGTTTAAGAGAGAAAATGACAGGAGAAGAGTTTCAGATGTAGTTAGGAAATATCTTTTAATAGCCAGTTTATGCTTGTGAATCACAGGGTCAAAATGAAAGACTGAGTATGGGCAAAGGAATCCATGTCTACAAATAAATAAGGTCTCTACATTATCAGCATTAAAACTGCTCATTTGAGGCAATTTTGTGAATGAAACTGCCAAAAAAACCAAGGGGAAAATGTTTAAATGCAGGTTCCATGTTGCGCTGAGGTAGTAAGGTGGTAAGAGACAGCCTCAAATGATAAATAGATGTCTGAGACTGTTGAGCTGTGCTTTCCAATCTCAGTAACACCAATTCCCATTATGGGTTTCACACCACAGCAATAAGGCAAATGGACTCATATCCATGACATAGTTCACAAAGCAGGAATTTCAGCACCCAAATTTATTTTAATTCACAAAATAACCATTTAACTGTTAACAGGTCTGGAAGCTGCCACTGTTACATCCAAACAGTCAGACCTCAGTGATCCAATAACCCATGAATAAAAAGTACTGTTTGGTTTGTTTTTTTAGCTAAGGTGATAATTTTGAGCAGTTGGCTATTCTGAATGTACAGAGTTTGAGAATCATATAGGTGAAATAAAAGCCAATATTGGAAATCCTCCAGTTCTTATCATGTGGAATAGCTTTCTGATATCAGCTTTATTTATTACCCAGCTCAGGATTTCTTATCATTCCTCAATCAAGCCAAAAATCAGTGTTAAAATATTCTTAGTCAAGCATAAGGCACCTAACCTCCTAGGAGGGATTTGCCAGTTGTTAAATAGCCATCGTTTCCCCTGCTTTTGTCATGATGTAGTTAAATAAATGTTTGCTTTTTTTCCTCCTTCTCATGTTAGTGATTTTCTGAAGGGCCATCTCTTTATAGTTTCCCTAGGTTAGCTGGAATAGCAGAGCCTTACTGCAGGTACAGTAAGTTTTGAACCTGCTTATAGAGACATATAAAAGTGAACCCTGCTAGGAACTCCACTGCTCATGCTGAGGTTTAAACACTGGAATTGAGTTCCCAGTGGATTTCCACTTTCAGAAGTACTTAATGCAGCTTTAGGTGTCCCTAGGGCAATCTGAACTGGCCACTGAATATCCTTTTTAAGGGGAGTGAACAATGGCTTAGTTCCACCTCTCTTGAAATACAGGATTCATGTTTTCCTCTCTTAAAATTTAGTGTTCCTGGAGGCAGTCAGTAGCATTAGAGAATGAGACTGTATTTATCTATCCCAAGGCTAGGGACAATGGAGGTAAGGGCAAGCCAAGCTTCCCTGTGGTGCTTTGTCAAAGATTTTTTAACCCCAAGCTGAAAGGATAACCACTCCAGAGTATGCTTACAATTGAGATTCCAGGCCTATTAAAAAGTTGGGCTTTTAAGAGTGCCAAAAGCTTTTGATTACAGGAAATTCTGGGTTCCTTTTTAGGATGGGCATCTCTGTACTGGGGGCTCTACTGAGAAAATCAGGCAGATTTTAGCTTGTAATGATTCTCAGGCTGGAAGACAGATCTCTGGAGATTTTATTTTCTTGAAAAACTGATTTACTTTTTGGTTCCAGGAAAAAAATGAGAGAAACAGTTTCCAGGAAAAAAACAAACCAAAACAAAACACCCCACCAAACAAAAAAACAAACCAAAGTACTACTTAGATAAAAACAAAAATAAATCCCTTACACAATTAAAAAAAAATCATCTTTAGTGATGGTTTAAGGATTGTGATGAATACATTCATGCTTTAAATGACTCCAAGGTACTAAACACCTCTATTCTATTGAGTGTCCTCAACTCCTATTGACCTCTAAAGGCAGTTGCAGGAATTCAGCAGTTTGCTTGATCTGATCTATCTAAATATAAACAAAAAGGCAAACCAAAAGAATTAAAATAATATTAACTTGAAGGTATTCAAGCACCTTCTTCATCAAATCAATGATATAAATTCTTTCCAGGAAAGCCACAAAAATCTGCATATCTATAGAGGACTGCATTTCATTAACTATTCAAATGGCATTTCAATATTTAACCAAAATCCATAGGCTAATTTCATTATTAGCACAGGCAGAATATGAGATGACCTGCAAAGTGCTCAATAAGATTGATTTGTGTTGCTGTGTTCAAATATAGTCTCCACTGACCACTTGCCAGGGTTTGAGTTACAAGAGCCTTTCAAACCACAGAGCCTGCTGTGGGGCTATAGAAGGCATTGCCTGGAATTTTGCAGGCAGTGCTTTGAAACCTTACAAAAATACCAATGACCACCTCACATCTCATCACTAACGAGGCAGAGGCTCTTTTCTGAAGACCTTTTTGAAGAACCTATTAGGCTCAATCAAAGATTTAGTGTCTTCTTCTCTTTCCCCCCACCTCATTGCCTTAGAATATTCATAAATGATTTGTACCCTTAAAAAATAAACCTTTAAATTTAATCTCTTTTTTTTTTTCTATATGAACCCCATCAATCTCATTCATAATTAATGAAATCCAGGCTGATTCCTGGATGAAATAAGTTCTGGCCCTCCTTGCTAATCAATATTTCTGACCATCTCTGTTTCATTATTGACAAGCTCTAGCCACGTTTACTCCTTATAATTAAGTTACAGCTCAACTCCCAACTTTCCCTGAGTGCTTGAAAGGGCTGTGTGGTCTTCTTAATTTCAGTTGCTGTTTCATCTCTCTCAGTAGGTGCCTATTTCATTGTTAAAGGTCACACTCATTTGTCTGCTCCAACAAAAGCAGCCCTTAAAAGTTGGCGGTGGGTTTTTGACAGGCAGTGGGTCCCTCTAAGTGATGGCCTTAAGGACAGACCTGGCACTGGGAGACAGTCACCACAGCAAGGGAAATAGCAGATAACAAATCATGCCACTGTATTTTTCCCCCTCCTGGCATGATTGAGGACATCACAGCAGGAGGAAACTTTGCAGTGTGTCTCGAGATTAAAAACCCCAAACCCTCAAACAAATGAGTTCTTAAAATACTGTCTGGAGGCATCCAAAGGTTGCTGCTGAACCTCAGATGCCTTTTCAAGCCAGGTTCTCTATTCTTTGAAAGCTTAAAGTGCATAATTTAAGAGTGCTGAGTGCAATTACCTGACATGCAGGCACAAAGCTCCCTCAAAAAAGGGAGAAGGTGTTAGAGGAGGTGGGTAAATATTTAGCTTATAAAGGCAAGCAACATTTTCAGTGAGTAATGAGACACTTGTCAATATGCAATGCTAATCTTTCTCTACTCCAGGCAGCAGAAAAAAGCTCTTTGGGCAGGGTACTTTATTAAATTCCCTTGGGGGAAAAATAAAGCAGCAAAAAATAAAAGCATTTGTTGGTGTTTTACGAACATGCTGAAGTAGAGCAAGAAAAAAAAACTCCTCCTTAATGTTCAACATCTTGATTTGGCCTTTTTTTTCGTCCCAGTGCTAACTCTTATAAATATGGAAGTTATTTTTTCTTTGACTAGCATAGAAAATGCACAATCTCATGTAACTGATGTTTAGATCTGTTTCCTAATTCTGCTGATCAATCTGGTAAGCAGGCTTGATTTTTCCCCACTCCAGAATCTCCTACGTTTCACTTTCTTCCTAGCTTGTCATAGAGTAACTGTGAATAAAAGGAATCAGATTATTTTGTCTGCAGCTTCTAGACACAAACAGCATATCCTACATATATAGCATGTCTTTGAAACACCAGGTCACTCTATCTTTGCTGAGGATATCAGTGAAAAAAAAAGTAGAGCAGATCCTGCTTCTAGAAACCAGGTGAGAAGGCTATGGTATTTCATGGCACAGAGCTTTATGCTTGCAGAAGTGGAAATACATCAGGGTGTTTTCTAGTTGCTTCAAGCCTTAATCTGTTCTGTTTCAACCAAAAATACTAGTTTTTGAAATGCATCTTGATTCATTGTAGAAATAAATGTGCATTTCTTAGGCATTGAGCCAGGCTGCCCAGGGAGGTGGTGGAGTCACCATCCCTGGAGAGGTTTAAGAAACATAGAGATGTGGTACTGAATGACATAGTTTACTGGCATGGGAGTGATAGGTTGATTGTTGTACTTGATGACCTTAGAGGTTTCTTCCAACTTTAATGATTCTGTGATCTTGTGACTCTGGTGAGGAGTACTTCCCCATACTGCTGACAGTCTAAGTCTGACAGGCTAAGGAGCCTCTTGTGGCAAACCACAAGTGCTTAGCAGCTTGGGAAACTGTCTGAGCAGCAGCACAGTTGGATCTGAAGAATCTCCAGATGAGCTACACAGCCTTCCTTGGATAGCAAACCATCTAAAGAGTTCATTGCTAAGAAATATTGTGATGCTTAACTGTTCCTGGGTACACCTTGTGGTGATGCAGAGAAGGAGGAAGCAGAGATACTCCAGAATGAGTGTCGGAAGGGAATAGCATCTGCAGGCTCATTCCACTTGGGAGAATGAGAGAGTAATTTCTCCTGTTTCCTCCACAACTGCTTCTCCATCCAAAGTCTACTGTGACCTTCAGTGTATGCTGCAGAACTGTGCAGGGAACACACTTGGGTTTTGTGTGACAGATACCATCTTGGATAACTCACTGTAGGTTACACCAGGCACCTCCAGAGCTAACAGCAGGAGCTACTACAGCTTGAGAAAACAAACCCAATCCCCTGTAGCTGTGGCTGTAGCAGACACATATTTCCTGTGGATCCAGCACAGAGGGAGACCTGTAACACATCCTCTTCCCTAGTTTATACGTACAAAAACATCTACATGTTGGAACAGAATCCTTGACTTAGTAGAATCCAAGAGAAGACTTAAATAGAATAACACTTAGACAAAGATAAGGCTACTAGCATTACTGAGGTTCCTAAAGGCAGAGCAGGAAACCAGGTTGCAAAAAATCAGCCTGTGATAATAGAAAGCTACAGCCAGGCTCTGAAGCAGGATTTTCCAGGATGAGGTGTGGTTTTGGAAACGGGTTGGGCATAGAGACAAGTCAGCATCATTCAGGAGAGAAGGTGTAGATGTGAGAAAAGAAAACAAAGCAGAAAGCACAGCTTATGTGGGACTTCTATGAGAATGGCTGGCTGAGTTTGTTGACAGCCTGAATGTTTTCTGAGGTAGTCACAGAAATATTATTATAGCTTTTAGATATCATTCAATTTTTTTTGTCTTTAAAATATGAGAAAACATGGTTTTGGGGAAATATAATAGGTATTATTGTCTTGGGTTTGAATGGTCTGGATGAAGGAAGTTCCAAAAATACTAGAAGAGGTTTTTTTGTTTGTGTTGGTCTCTGATCAGCATTTATTTGTTGGAAAAGGAGAACTACTCTTGTGGATAAAAGATGGCCTACTGTCTGCATCCATTATTCTTCAGAATTGATATAAATGCAAAATAAAACAATACTGAATAACCTATATTTGACTCCACATGCCTTATTTCTTGTTACCTAGGAATATGGAAGATAATCTTCTGAATATTTTTCATGTTCTTCGGTAGAGCTAAGCTCTGAGGTAGACAAGAAAAAAAAAAAAGGCTGTTTTTTTGTGTGGTATTAATCCTGCTAAATCACACAGAAGCATTGGAAGAAACCTAAGACAAATACTTTTAAAGTAGGTCTGAAATGAAATTATTAATTCCTTTTCTATGATTTATATGATTTTATCATTGTGTATGATTTAAAATCCTGATGTGACGAGTCTCTTGAAAAAAGGTTTTTCTGAGGACTCTGCTCTGTTTATTCCAGAAAACATATGGAATATACCAGCCATGAAATCAGCTCCTAGTAGTTGAGGAGTACGCATAGCAGGTGATGTCTGAAGTTAAAAATCTCTCAGTTTTGGCCAGTAATATTCACAAATAAACTGTATTCATCCCTAACATGGCACATTTAAAGATGACAGGATCTAGACTGGAAATAATCCAGTGGGAATCTAGAATTGGGTCATTACTGGACGCTGAAATAGGTATGTTGTGCAGCTTCATGCTGAAGAGCTGTAGACTCCTACACAAACCAAGGGCACTCAATCCACTCAGTGTGTCCTGGTTGATTATTAACTTTAATTTTTGACACCTTTAAAAACAACTAGGAATTTATCAAGGAAATAATGACAGTTGACAAGGACTCATAATCCTTGGGAAGGCAGAAATTCATCAAAATAACTTTGAGCAGGAACAGCACAATATTTTTTCTATGAATAAATAAAATTCCTTGTAAAGACACAAGAGATGATTCTCTTTTGCATGATGCAAATAAAACTGTCCTCAGAAAACTGTAATCTTGCACAATTTATGGGAGTTTCCCATAAATTACATGAGTATATTGGAAGCTGGTTAATAATTAAAAGTCTTTTACTTTTTCAGCTCTCCAAGAAGTATTAGAGTAAATAATTTCCAGTTCTCATCTGACATGACATCTAACCAATACAGGCATCACAAGAATAAATAATTGATGAAAAATATTTATTTAAAGAGCTGTAATTTACCTTGCATTTACCATGTGCCATTCATCCAAGTAGCAAGATAAAATATTTAGTAGAGAAACTCATTAAAACAAACTTCTCTACAATGAGGGTGACGGCCCAACAAAAAACATCAATCATCACAAGGGTTGAAGTTGTTATTAGTTCATATACATAAACTAATAATTCAAAGTAAAAAAGAAATTAGGAATACTTTTTTACATTTACCCTGGAAGCACCACGACTACATATTCAAGCTTTTCTTTTCATGAGGCCCAAGCAGTTCATGACAGAACACAGAGATCTAATTTATTAATGATGAATAAATATGATGTAATAATTAATGGGAAATCTATAGCTGTTCTTAATGGAAGAATAGCTAGGGCTGTGAGGATATTTCAGTTTGGCATCTTAGTGCATGCATTGCAAACAGGGCAATTACTTGTGTGACTGCAGGTGAATTGAAACATATCAAATGTTAAAGCAGTGCAGGATTCACTACACTCAAATAAAGACAAGGCAGCTCTTAGAATTCCTAATATACTATTTTTTTAACTCTACCTTAGGTTAATGAGATGGTTTAAGGGACCTGGATAGGTGGGCTGAGGCCAATAGGATGAGCTTCCACGAGGCTAAGTGCCAGGTCCGATGTTTTGGTCACAATAACCCTATGCAATGCTATAGGCTTGCGGAAGAGTGGTTGGATTGTTGCCTGGCAGAGAAGGACCTGGGGGTTCTGGTTGATAGTTGACTGAACACAAGCCAGCAGTGTGCTCAGGCGGCCAAGAAAGCGAACATCATCTTGGCCTGGATTAAAAATAGTGTGACCAGTAGGAGCAGAGAAGTGATCATCCCCTTGTACTCAGCACTGGTGAGGCCACACCTAGAATACCATGTTCAGTTTTGGGCCCCTCAGTCCAAGAAGGACACAGAGGCATTAGAGTGTGTCCAGAGAAGGGCAACAAGGCTAGTGAGGGGTCTGGAGCACAAGTCTTATGAGGAGCAGCTGAGGAAACTGGGGTTGGTTAATCTGGAGAAGAAGAGACTCAGGGGAGACCTTATTGCTCTCTACAACTACCTGAAAGGAGGTTGTAGCAAGATGGGGGTAGGTCTCTTCTCCAGGGTTAACAGTTGGAGGAACAGAGGAAACAGTCTCAAGTTGCAAAAACATCACTTCAGATCATGTTATACATTCATGGGATTCACCTCCAAAACTCTCTGCCCCACTCCTATCTGGAGATTATTCCAGGTTAGGAAGTCCTGTTCAATATCTGCTTCATATTGCCTGCTTTTCTGCTGCACTGTGATCTGTGATTAAATGTTCTAATAAAATTAACTGGGGTTTTGCTGCCTAGAGAACATCTGGAGCAATGTTTAATTTCATGTCAAACATCTACAGGAAACACCTGTCTAGGTGAAGTAATTTTTATAAAGACTACATGAATCCATCTGTTGTGGAAATGCATGTCACAGTTGTCACATTAAAAAAGTAATATCAACAAACACAGAGACTTGAAATTACTTTGGAAGGTAAGTCTCCTAAAATTAACCAAAAAAATTCATTAATCCAAATGTTACCATGTCAGTCTGATTTCATACTGAATGAAATATCCCCTTTTTTCTCTGCAGATTAAAAATGCCTTTCAATTATTGCATGGGTAAAACTTCCAGATGTGAAATTAAGCTCCATAATTAGAAGGTTTAAGGTATTGACATGGCTCTTCCTAAGCACCTGTAAGACACAGTGCCTTAAAAGGCCCTTCAGATCAATAAAATATATTGTCTCTAAGTGGAAAAAACACTGAAATAAAGTTAAGTAAAGCTGGTATTTAGAATTGGGACCCTCACAAGTTCAGACAAAACATTAAGAGTAGGATAGTGTGTTTAGAAGCATAAAAATTCATTATAGATGACAAAAAATTCCCTATTTGGTGAGATTTTCCCTGTACTTTTCCTCAAACAGTACAATGTGTAATATATATTTTTAAATACCCATTTGGAAGACAGGACCAAAAGAAATGATAAAGAAATAACTCTAATATCCAAGAAGGATATGTGACAGAGTTCTTCTGCCTTACATTTCTTTAACTTTCTAGTAACTTTCCACCTAAAAAAAGTCTTGGAAGGCTACGAGCAAGGCTGCTTCTTCAGCTGAGGTAAACCTTATTAAAAGCAATACAAAGATTAAGATTAAAATAATAAAGTCAGAGGTTCCTGCTTCAAGGAGTATTGATAGCTGGTGTAAGGAAAATATATGAGCAAAGTTTAATAATTATACATTATAATGTCTTTAAAACCTCCTCTGCCACATCTGGTGATGTCCATTCTTAGAGACAAAACAAGTGACCAGCTAAACATTTATTTGGCCTCCTTACAAACAGCATATTCTTCTGCTTCTACTGTCTTTAAAACCAAATATTTTGTGTCTTCTTAAGCACATTCTGACTCACCAAGTCATCTGATAGAGTTGCTCTTTGAGATGGGTGGAGATGAAAATTCATCAGGAAATGTACAATTAAAACACAAATGTTTTTGAGTGCCCTCTGGAAGTGATTTTGGGGCTGAAGTGTCTACATCATCCTATATCCTTTCCAGCAATGTGAGGACAAGAGAACAAGTCTACAAGGGCCTACTTTCAGAGTCAAAGTCATGTTTGGATAAAGTTCTTCTCAGAGAGAGTTATTAGGCATTGGCCCAGGCTGCCCAGGGAGGTGGTGGAGTCACCATCCCTGGAGGAGTTGGTGTAAAAATGTGTAGATGTGGCACTTAGTGACATGGTTTCGTGGCATGAGGGTGATAGGTTAACAGTNTTCAAGGAGTATTGATAGCTGGTGTAAGGAAAATATATGAGCAAAGTTTAATAATTATACATTATAATGTCTTTAAAACCTCCTCTGCCACATCTGGTGATGTCCATTCTTAGAGACAAAACAAGTGACCAGCTAAACATTTATTTGGCCTCCTTACAAACAGCATATTCTTCTGCTTCTACTGTCTTTAAAACCAAATATTTTGTGTCTTCTTAAGCACATTCTGACTCACCAAGTCATCTGATAGAGTTGCTCTTTGAGATGGGTGGAGATGAAAATTCATCAGGAAATGTACAATTAAAACACAAATGTTTTTGAGTGCCCTCTGGAAGTGATTTTGGGGCTGAAGTGTCTACATCATCCTATATCCTTTCCAGCAATGTGAGGACAAGAGAACAAGTCTACAAGGGCCTACTTTCAGAGTCAAAGTCATGTTTGGATAAAGTTCTTCTCAGAGAGAGTTATTAGGCATTGGCCCAGGCTGCCCAGGGAGGTGGTGGAGTCACCATCCCTGGAGGAGTTGGTGTAAAAATGTGTAGATGTGGCACTTAGTGACATGGTTTCGTGGCATGAGGGTGATAGGTTAACAGTTGGGCTTGAAGATCTTAGAGGTCTTTTCCAATGATAATGATTCTGTGATTCCATTATATTTTGAGACCTACAAAGCCAAAAGTAGGATAAGAAGACAAATAACCATAGCAATCTCTGCTGCCATGTGACAGGGTCTCAGAAGAGACCATGGGGCTCATGCTTTACATGCTCCTGTTTGCAGGAGGATGAGAGAGATCCTTAATCTTGTGAGGGACAAAGCAGAAAATCACACTGGAAGCATCAGAGGAGTCAGTAGTACCATACGTGCTGGACTTCCACAAGAGAGTAAGTGGGTTTATGGCCTTAGAGCACCATAATAACCTTGCTGAAACACAGCAAAAGCAGAAAATCTGCTGTGATTGACAAGCTAAGGCTTAGACATATGAGGTGGGGCAAAAGGTCATAGTTCTGATCCCAGCTTGGCAGGAAAACTGTAAACAGACTAGGAGGGACCATTTAACAGCATTAGGCAGGTCAACAATATTATCTACATCATACAGCTTTCAGAGAGATAGTGGAAGCAGAGATTCTACAGTTTTAAGATCAGCAAGCTCCAGCAAAGCCAGGATTTTTCTATATCTTGGCACAGTATGAAATGGAGGTAAAATTCCTACCGGATTTAAAAATAATAGTATGGTAAAGGGAATGATTTCCCCACATCAAGCTGTATCCATGAAGGGAGCCCAGAGGACAGTAGTGCCAAGTCCTCTGGCTGATGCACTCCAGACAAGCTGGGGCAGAATCCAGCAGTAAATCCTTGGGTGAGGCTTTGCTCTTCAGAGGTGCAATTAGAGAAGGGTAACAGTCATATCTGAGGTAAGCACCCTGTAACTACATCTTATGGACCTAATGTCTTAACCATTTCTTGCATCTTATAGGTGTTTTGTGGTGGCAATGATCCAGTGACAGATATTCTCTATTCTCCCATTTTCTCCCACTCCAGGAAGGAAAAACGAGAAATTAACACAGAGAGAGAGACTTGGGGATTGAAAATGAAACTTAAACTACTTTAATGAAAATAATAGCAAGAAAATGAAATTTATATATATACACATACCCAAACCCAATATCACACCCAAAACCCCCCTTGATGGCAACTACCTCACCCTCACCACTGGTGCTGTAGCAGAAGGACTCACCAGCAGATGGGAATCAGACTCAGGGGCTGGGTCCTGGCACCGGAGTCAGCAACTCTTGGATTGAGATCAAAGGCAGAACAGACAGAGTTCTACAACAGCAGAGCTGAGCTTCTGATCCTCACAAGGCTCAGATGCTCAACCATCAGGAAAGGGAAGGACCCCAACCTCTCCTTTTTGGGTACTGGCTGTTAATTAGGTGCTAAATAGCTTAATCCTGCACCTGCCTTGCTTGGGTCTTAGGCTCTATGTAAGAGACCCCAAAGGCCAAGCTTAGTGTCAAAGTTTCAGAGACTGAATATATTGTATATGGCATGGAATACCTTGTTTGTACTCAAACTAGCATGAGCACGTGTTTCTGCTGTCTCTCAGGGTTGCCACAGCTCATGCTCAAGTGCAAACACACCATGCCCAATTGAAGATATGCATATATGTATGTGTCTGTATACGTACCTGTGCAGGGTGTATTACTGTTGAAGAGTCATTGAGAGCTGCTTTGTGGCTCCTTGTCAGACCAAGATCACACAGTTCAGTATAGATAAGGGCACAGACCAATGTGACTCACTGCACTTTTGAGCAGAGAATGTGTGGCTTCCTGGACACGAAAGTGGAAAAAAGGATTTGCATCACCTTTGCTACATCTATACCTGAAGCATATGTATCAAGCATGGAGTCTATATGCATGCTCTGTTATCCTATATATAAATTGTCATTTTATATATATAAATTGTCATTTTCTGTATATTTGTGTATATTAATGTCTTTCACTTCTTTTGAGTTAGTGGAATTTTCGGTCTGGATATTTACTCTTATTTCACAGAGACTTTACTACCGGTTGCAAGCACATCTCTTGGTTCAAAATCATCCAGCCCCAGAAAGTCAGCTGTGATATAGAACAGGAATTGAAAGCCTGAAATGTATTCAGGACTCTTACATATTTAAGAGATAATTCTACCTACAGAACAATGAGAGAGATCCTAGCCCTGCAGAAATGACTTGCTAGTGCTTGCAGTGAATCCAGGATTTCACATCATGTCTTATTCTTCCCTGGGGATAGCCAGACTCACCTGGTCTTAAAAATCAAAGGATCTATTCCTATTCCTCAAATTAACAGGAGTGTGAGAGCACATTTTCTACTGTCTCAGGCAGAGAAAAGTGGAAATTGTATGAACTGCAGCTATACCTTTGTTAAAAATGTATGAAATTTTAAAATATAAATAGGAACTAAGGTAGCTTTTTATGTTCTTCAATCAACTGGAAAGAAGGCATGGAAATCTGCTACTTGAATAAAAAAATACCTTTAAAACAAAAATCTGTTTCTGTATTCTTCTTGCAAATAGCCTGCTAGCACTCCTACAGGATTGATGGGATCTTAGGCCAAAAAACAAATGAGAGGGAAACTGTTTGCAATGTGTTGGTGATGTGAATAAATGTAAGAGATTCCTCTGTAGAATCTGTCAGCTTGCAGTTTTGTGACAGGCCACAGAATTATTTTGGTTCAGGAACACCCATTATGATGGAGAAACTGCTTTCCAACCTAAAAAAAAAAATTATATGTATTTATATATATATATAAATGAATATATAAAATATAAATCTCTCTCTCTCTATGTATTAATATATGTATATTAACTGATATTTATTTTTCATCTAGGAGTCAGAATTTCCTCTTTAGGCCCAATACACTGCCACACTGTGTGATGATGCTCATGGTGTGCTATGTAAAACTGATGAGAGACAGGCTACTTGCAAAAAAAAAAAAAAAGTGATATTCTGTGCCCCTACCTTCAGCCAGGAGCAGTCCTTGTACCATGTGTCACATAGTCACAATGACACAGCCAACTGACACCAATTAAAAAGTCACAAGTGGTTGCTCTTCTTGAATGTTGGAAGAGCTCAATGGATTGCCATGTGGCCATTAAGGATCAGAGGCTTGGTTGGGTATTCTACAAGCTTTGTTTTAAACAAATCAGCACACAGATAACTGTGAGAAGAACTACCAGGAGAAAGGGAAGGGTGAACTTTCCGATGATATGACAGTTCATTCCATATTGAGGGTCTTCTTATCCTGTTGGAATTTGAACATAGAACCCTGGAATGGCCTGAGTTGGAAGGGATCCATGAGGAGTATTCAGTCCAACTCCTATCTATGCACAGGACAATCTCCACCCACTCACACTCCCAAAATACCCACACCATGTGCATAAGAGTGTTATCTAAATGCTTCTTGAATTGTGTCAAGCTTGGTGCTGTGACTACTTCCTTAGGGAGCCTGTTCCAGTGCTCCAACACCCTCTGGGTGAAGAACCTTTTCCTAATACCCAACAAAATCCTTCCCTGGCAGAGCTTCGTGCCATGCCCTCAGGTCCTGTCAGTAGTCACTAGAGAGATCAGCTCCTCCTGCTCTGCTTCCCCTCATGAGGAAGTTATAGACTGCAATGAAGTCTCCCCTCAGCCTCCTCTTCTGCAGGCTGAACAAACCAAGTGACTTTAGCTGTTCTTCATATGGCTTCCCCTCTAGACCCTTTGCCATCTTTGTGGCTCTCCAACACTTTTAAGTTGCCCTTTTGAAAAGACAATGCTGTTTCCAGATTGGAATCCTGACCAAAAAAAGCATGACACAGAGGGAGGAGGTGTAAAATGCCTGGAAAATTAAGAAGACCCAAGGAAAAAGCACTTTTCACTGTAGAGATTTCCCTACAGTAATTTTGGGAATCTTATTACAGACAGATCTTCTCTTACACATCATGGATAGTCTCAAACACAATTCTCCTGCATTACTGTGTAATGATAAGAAGCCCTATCTGCTGATTAAGCCCCAACTTAATGTGTAATCCAGGCCATTTTGTACAAATGAAATAAAGAGTGTAGTACGCCAATTAAATCTCCCAGAAGACTGGATGGCTACACTTTGTGTTTGATCATAGCCTTGTTTGCTGTTTGGCTGGGTAATAAATAGCAAAGGAGGAGGTAGAATAATCCTGTTTCTTCAAATTCAAGTGCTGGAGTTTCCCTTGGAAAGCCAAGATTAGCTATTTCATGTACTTAGAGCAAGCAAGACCCTTCTTCAAACTGGCTCAGCTGCTGGCCTTTTCTTTCGAGGGAAAATGAAGAGCCAAAAAAGGACTTAAAACAAGATATCAGAATCATAATCCCAGCTATCTGATCTTTTCCTCAAATCTTGGTTCCTTTAGCAGCTGAAATGAGATGATATGCCTTGTTTTTATCTCTCTGGAGAGGGCTGGCCTTACTAGTTTGATGCCAAAAGAGCAGAGGACAGACATCCTGCTGGTGCAAAATATTTGAGGGGAGAAATGTCTGATGCCTAAATGGTTTGAACAATTCCAAATTGCACTCACAGATTAAATAATTATATTTTTCTGAAGCTGTTGCTGCACACATGCTAATTAAAAACCCCAACTATATATACATTACCAATATGTATTTAATAGCATCTTTATTACTTGTTCATTTGCCTTTTTTCCCCTTCTTAAGTATATATTCGTATTTCTATTAAAATAGTATTGTTCCTTCTAAAAGATTTCTGCTGAGCAGCCTGTTCTTTTACAGGATGAATTCTGGCTAAAAGGAAATGCTACCACTCTCTGCTGGTTTCTCTTGGGTGCAGATGTCACCCTTCCTTGGAGTTAATAATTTCATAAGGGGTTGATATGGCTGATTTGCTCATAAAAATAAAGACACTCTGCTCCTCTCTGTGTTATTTATAGTTTGCTTTCACAAAGAGAGCACATTTTGATGTACAAATCCATTCTCAAACACATCTGATTCCTTGCTAATCCACAGCATGGTTTGATCTTTGCTGGGTAATGAAGTCTTCATTTTAATGTGTTAAAAAGGAGAAAAAAAATCATCATAATCTCATGTATAATCCAAACAAGGTTATCTCTAAAACTGTGATACATCATCATACATGCAAAACCAAAAGCCTTAGGTAAGAGAGCCTGGCAAGTTAGATGAACCACTTCAATTTTCCATCAATCAAATTATAGTTTATTGTTCAGCTGAACTACCTCAGGCAACACAAATCTCAAAACTGTCATTTTGGAAACATTACATTTTTTTGCTGTCACATTATAAAGCCAGGCCATGGCCATAAAAAAAAGAATGTCATACCATTACTGCCTGTAATATTCTTTAATTTAAGAACAGTTAATTCATCTGCAGTGGATGCAGTGTTCCTGGGAGCTCAGAGCAGTGTTCAGTTACACTAATCTTATCAAACTCCATTAGTACATTTATTATTTTTTAAATAATGGAGATTTTGGAAGATTCAATTAAGAGCAAAATGGCTGTTTAGAACAGCATTTTAATGCCTGCATTAGAAAAAGGGTTTACATTTCAGAATCCTCTAAGATATCATTTATTTGGCTTCTGTGAACACTAAATTGTAGGGAATTTAATTATAAATGGCATAGAGTTGATGAAAGAATCTCTTGTCCTTTCTCTGTTTCTTCACATCATTTTGTGTGATCACTTGAAGTCTCAGAAGTTAAAAATTAACCTGATAAATATTACAGGTCTGTTTGTGTTCTCTCACCCCAAATACATCCATGTTCTTTTGGACATTTAAGCTATGAAATTCCTCTACAATCAAAGACCAGTAATACCATGTTTATATATTTTAAATATATCTATTTTAGAATTATTTTAAATAGTCCTATTCGCCACTTATCCCAAATTTCAATGTTATAACTCTTTGCTGTTCCTTTATTTATCTACATTAAGTTGAAGAGCATAAGCCAGTTAATGGTAGAGTAGAGGGTGAGAATTACAAACAAGAAGGGAGTATTCGTCTTCCCTGCTCAAAAAATATATATAAAAAACATATATATAACACCTATATATGTATTACATATATATAACACCTATATATGTATTATATATATTATATATATAACCCATATATATAGGTTTCCCTAGGAAACCATACACTTAAGAAACAACTCTTTAAATAATATACGATGAAATTGAAACTGAAATGTTGGAAGAACACACACTTCCCTGCAAAGTTATAGATCATGAGGACACCTGTCCCCTCCTTAATTGACTATCCTAAGAGAAAAAACCCTGCTAAAAAGCAGATTTACTGTGCAGGGAGGCAAGGAATTTCAGAGATGGCTGCTGAATAAAAACACTAGTTCCATTGCTTGAGCTAGACCACCTTCTTCAGCAGGTTTAGGGATATTAACTGAGCTTTGATGTGCTTTTATGCGTTATTTCTTTTGGAAAAAATCAGCAATTTTTGCTGCAACAATTACATATGCTTCAAAGTCACCCAATTCCTGTTGTTAATGTTCACACAATCAATGCTAAGCATCTCTTTCACTTCCCTCTCTCCCATCTCTTCCCTTCTTTCCTTGTGCTTGTTTGGATATCTGTTACTGGCAGAAAGTCCAAATGAAAAGCTGCCAAAATCACTCTGAGACAATTTCAGCCAATTAATTCTCTTTCCATATGAGACACATGATTGCTTTTACAGCCAACCTCTGAACTCTTCACTTGGATGTGCCACATCACCACCTTGAAAATCCACTTGGAGATGCATACACACAGACAGAGATGCACACACACATTCTTGAAGGAAGCAAAAGTTCAAAAGGAACCAAAGTTTGGCTAAAATTTTATTATGGTGGTGCATAAAAATGCCAGAAGTTACAGATATCATCAGTTACAGAAAGCCAGGATCGGGACAGTAGGCATAGCTATTTATGAGGTGTATTAAACTACTTCCAGCTTATAATTAACACTATACTCATGCAGAATTATCTGCTAGTTGTCAGTGTAAGATGGCACAATGCTTACCTCTGAAGGCAGGAGCTGATCACAGAAACACTGAAGAATATCAGGCCCTCTTTTGGCTTTTTGGTCAGTAGAGAAAGGTTTGGCAGCTTCAGACCCAGGGTGATTTCAACCAGTTCTTCCATGGGTGATGGAGAGAAGAGTCAGACTGATATGCAAGGCTGTGATTCCTCATCATCTTACATGCATCTGGTAGCAGGAGATCTTCTACCCAATGCACATTCTTCATCTCTAGAAAGAATATCCCCAGAGCTGCTGCTTCTGAGTCTCTGAAGCAGTCAGACAGACAGACTTCCAGCTCACTGGTGTAAAGCCAAGGACCTTCAAGATAAGACTTGAGGGTAGAAGTGGTGTCACCTTTGGTGATACTTAGATGCATTGAAATCCCAAACATAAAAACAAAGGAAAAAAAACCAAAACAACAAAACACAGACCTTTACCTTTTAGCTTTCTTTTCCAAGGAAGTAAGTCCAACATTGCACAGGGTTTGGAAAAGTACAACTCTTCCAAGTCTCTGTTATTAAAAGCTATGATGTCATGATTGTGGCTGGAAAACCAGTATTTACAGCAACTTCAACACCAACCCCCCCCCCCCCCCAAAGGCTTTAATATGTCAGGAAATGGTCCAAGTCTCTTAAAGTATTCCAGTAACACCTTAATCACTTGCATTTCTCTCACCATTGTCATCACCAAAAGCCAAAGCAGGTATAACTCAACTTTCTCCTGAGAATATCACAAACCTGTTTCAACATACTTATTTTATCTGTGTAGTTCAATTATGTTTTATTGTTTCCTCAGCTTCTCCTTTTAACATCCTTTTACCTAACCTGTTGTCTTTATGACCATGTCTTTAATTTGCCTTTGAGTATCTTCCAGTTTTGATTAATACTTTCCACTTCAAAAGGCTTTTTGCAGTCATTTATGCCAACAGTAGCTTTAAACTTTGGAAGAAGGTCCTTCTGGGTTCCAAGGATGACCTGAGTGGTCTTATACCAGATGAGTGCTTTGCACCCTGTGTGGCTGTGGCATTTCCAGTCCTACAGCAAGAGCTCTGAAGCAAAATTTACTGTATTGTCAAGCCATGACCTGAGGGTTTTAAGCACCTTGATTAGAAGACTCATGCTGTCACATAATAAGATATGTTGAATGTGATGAAAGGTTAGTATTTCACACAATGATTTGCAAACCTTCAGTTGAAATCCAGTAGGTTTGGGTTCTCTCTCCCTTTCCTTGGAGAAATTGAGTTGTCTTTACTTTTTTATCTCCCAATTTCAATACATTGTCTGGAATCAATACTACAGCAACTTCTGTGCCACTTGTGACTTCTGAGAAAGCAACAATAGACTAACTCACACCAAACTTGTTCCTAATATGTCTAGAATAAGAAGATGAGAAGCTTTATCTTCAAGAGGCACTTTTAATGATATAACAATAATAAATAAGGACAAATCTCTCAATGTTTCACATAGAGCAAATTGACTCTAGGAGCTGTAGGCAGATGTTTTTTCCCCTTTGTGCTTCAAGATAAAAGTGGGTCTCAGAAAAGGATATTCAAGTAAGGAAAAAAATAAGTTGATGATTCAGTCAGGTCCAGATAAAAAGAGAATTACTTCTAATGGGAAAAATGCATGCTGGTTTTCAGGATTGACTCTTGTCCAGCACTGAATGTTCCTTCAACTCTGAATCCTGGGAGATGCATTCAGATTCCTGCAGAGGTAACAGATAGATATGGCTAAAATCATTAACACAGAGGAAAAAACATCCCAGGAGGTATTACTTCTGTGATCTGTTTTATTTTTCCTTTTTCTCCATTTTTGGTGAGACTTAGCTGAAGTATCAGAACTGTAATTGAGTCAGTAACCCCCTTTTTCCTCCTCCTTCCACCCCTCCAAGTAATTTATGAGCAAAAATCTATCACATTTGACATTAATTAGAAATATTTGACTGAAGAATTATCAAGAGTTTGAACAAGTTTGTTATTAAGGCCATGTCATATTAAGGACATTCAAAACCAGATCCACACCCTAGATTATTATGGACTTTTTTCCCTATAATTCAACAAAACCTGATATTTGTATAGGATTTTTCCCCACATTTTGAAGATCTACAAAGTTAAATTGCAAATCATAGGGGTGGGAGATGATCACACTAAAGTCTTGCTCTGGATGATAAATGGAAGGGCAAGAGTATGGGGAGTGCACCAGATAGAAACCAAATAGATATTCACAGATCAAGCCTTAAACTAAATAGAGGTGCAAAGAAGCAGCCAATACAGTCTTTAGAAAAATAAAATATAGCAGTCTGACTATCTAATAAGCTGCCTGACTTGCCAAGAATATCACTACCAAAAAAAAAAAAAAGCCCAAAAGAGAAAAAAGAGGAGGAAAAAAAAAAAGGAGAGAGAAAAATAAGAAGCACACTTCAAAGAATCAGGAGGCTGTCTTCAACAAGCCAGAAGATGGATTTTGACCTTTCTGATTCATGTAAGCTTTCAGGATTCCCACCTGTGGTTTCTTTTCTAAATGATTTGATGATAAAAAGGATTTTTTTATTATTATTATATATATATTTTTTTAATTGGCAGAAACTCCTCCATTTTTGTATTGGCTATATCTGCTCTGGCCAGTATGGCCCTGCCAGGGGCAGAAACAAGAGTTCTCTCTCCTGGATTTCTCTTCATTGCCATATTAACAACCTGGGTTATAGAAATCTTTGATTTAATTGTGCATAAAGACATAATTACTGTAAAAATGAACATTAAAACCAGGTGTTTTTATTAGATAGACTCAGCACGAATGATGGTTTGTTTTTGTTAAAAGATATAAGCAAATGCACTTGTCAACCCAAGGAAAGCTAGGGTGAAGATGAAGAAAAATTTCAGAACTGGACTAGTTTTACTTATCTTTTCCACATTTTATTTATGCTTTTTTAAAGAGGAGTACAATGGTTTAAATAGCAGAGTGTTTTGGAAGAGATTTTATTTGTTATTATAGAGAATTCATTACACAAAAACTTCTATTTTGCTGAAAGAAAAAAAAATCAAATACTTCTCTAAACAATAGAAGTCATCTACTATCTTAACTACTAGTAGGAAAAGCAAACTTTAAACTGAAAATGGGTCCATAAATGCCTCAGAATATTTCAGAGGTTTCCAATGCCACCTCCTGTTCTGTGTTTATGGCTGTGGCATAATATAGCACAAGTAACTTCAGTGTACTGTGAATAAGATCAAATATAGCTCCCAATATAGTCCACAGAAAAATTCCCCACTTACATTACCAAGAGCAGAAGCAGGCAGCCCTAAATTAGTAATAGCTGATGTGCCATTAGATTTATCTCCTGCAGCCTAGGACCACTTCTGTGTGTCATGATTCATTACAGGTTCCACCATAAATTATGGATCCAGGAGAAAACTGGTTGTTACACATTTGTGAGTTGCAAGGATTGGAATTTGTGTTCTGCTCCTTGTTCTTTCCTTTAACTACAGGCATCAGGTAAACAGTAAAAACATGGTTTCATTTCTCCTTGTACAGGTTTCATAAGCATCCAGGATTTTCTTCTCCACTTCAGAGAAGATTTCCCCTGCCTCTCACCTCTGGACTGCAATCACCTAAATTCAGAATATAGCTTCTCCTTTCCTCAATCTTCTCCTGAGCTTGGTTGCTGAGTTTTGCTCCCCGAATGTTGAGATGGCCAAGTTCAGTGCAGAGGAAAGACCTTTCCATATTGCTCTCTGTAGGACTCAATGGGCCCACCAGAGCTGACCTTGCATCTAGATCTCTTCTCATGAAGCAAAATTCCCAACACAATTAATGGCCAAAGGATTTTTATTCCCCCAAAAGCAGCAGCCACCAAACTCAACAAGACAGTGCTGATGAACACAAATAAACTAACCACCCTGGAAAGCTTGCCTCTTGTCTAAGATAATTCATTTATTTCTTGGATTATTTGTTTTGATACCAACCAGAACTCCAGTCTTATTATGCCAGATGCTATCCAAACACCAATTACAAGCTTGCAGTGCAATGTGATACCAGAGGCACAAACCACAGAGAGAGATCTCGGGTCTGAGGGAATTTGGTGCATATCAAGTTTATTCATTAGCTAGCAATATTTAGAGTCATTACCATTTTCTCTTTAGGACTGCTTGAAGCTGAAAATAGCTAACTGTACCCGTGCACTTAAATTAAAAGCTTTGCCATGTGAAAGCTCTTGGTATCCAAAGCATATTTATTTTATTAAGGGAAAGATGAACTTTTTCTTGGAGTGCCAAAGTAGGGCAGAGAACACATTTCAGTGGATTACACTTTCCCACAAAGTATTTAGTCAAACTAGAAAGTCTTGCCCAAACCCTTCAATTATTAGTTGTAAATTACCTGCACACAACAGGAGATTACAGCTAGAGCATGTCAAAAGACACACAACTGAAGGAGAGCAGGAAAAAACAGATTTCACATTGGAAAGAAAGATTGGACCCTTATAATTTATAAAAAGCCAGTGCAAAAGGTACTTCCCTGGCTCAATCTGTTATCTCTTCTCCTCTCTGCTTTGCATATCTAGTTATTTGTTCCTTTTAAAAATAATTTGTCTGCTTTGTGTCTGGGAAACAAACAACACGAAGGGGAAATGGTTTACTGCCTATATAACAAACAGTTAAATAATCTAGGCTCAAACTGTGGGTACATGCACAAAGTAATAAGATAAAAACCAACTACTTAGGAAACCACATTCCTGCAGATGTAGAAAGCTTATAATTGAGTCCCCAGATAAACTCTACAGCAGTGACAAACTCAGACAACCAAGCTTCCAGTAAGAAACACAACCTTGAGCTTTCCTTCACACAGCACATCTTTCTTAGGAATAATTCTCCAGCATTTTACTCAACAACACAGGACTAATAGGCCAGAGAACAGATTGGAGTTTGTTTCAGGAAATAGTAGCTCCACACCTTCCTTTATGCCAAGTGGTTTTGTCTTTTTTATCAGTGAATATGATGAATGTATTTGAAACTTAAAGTACTTTTCTTTCATCCCCCCTTTCTTTGGGTTCTATAGTCACAGGCTGCAAGAAGTTGGGGAATTTTATATAGGGGCAAAAAAATCCAGGAGGAATTAATTTTTCAAAGGATTCACTCTAGTGAATGGGTGTTGTGAATGCTTGTCCAGCAAAAATATTAGAGTTTATTAATCTGCTATTCTCAATGGATTTGTAACTTGAGATTTCTCAAGGCTTCTTCTCTACTGGATGAAGTATTGTCAATGAGATATTGGTTTGTTTATCCTTTCTCAGAAAAGAGCCACTTTATTAGCACTTTTAGGGTAAATTTCCCAAACAGTTCATGGCAGGTACTCAGCCAAACCCAAACAACAAAGGTTAATATTAATATATCAAGATGATGTGGAGAAGGAAGCAGATTGTGGGAACACCTTGAAGGGTCTACCTTGCCCTTCTACATTAAACATCATTTTGGATATGTAGCCCAGAATAATCTCTCAAAGAAGAGAGATATCATAGTCCATGTTTTCCCCCTATATTAAAAGAATCAAGTTTTAGAGCTTCTCTAAAAGTAGTAACCAAACAGCAATGCCTTTGCCTGCCATGGGTTACTCTTCTACATGAGCAGCAGATCATCATCCTCTATGTTCTCTCTGAACACTGCATTACACTGACCATTCCCTGCATGATCTATTATCCTCTTATTGCCTACAACCAAAATGAAAACAAACTCAAACATTATTAGGGTCTTGTTTATTTTTACAGAAAATAAAGCTGATAGGACTTTCCCAGCTGAAATGATAGCCAAGAACTATACACTGTAATATTTCTTTTACAACAAGTTTAGCCAGTGCATTGCACTTGCTTAATTAATCAGTGGATTAAGCTAAATAAGCAGCCATAGATAAAGTTTTGAAATTCAGCTTGTTTAGGGAAGGACTGGAAAGAATTCCTGCATTTTTCTCTAGCATGGGATCTCTTTAACAGAGAAGCTTGTTATAAAAAATTACGAAAACACATGCTAGAGTTTTCTGGCATTCTCTTTGCTTTGCTTATTTTAATGTGTGTGGTAGGGAGGAGCTATGGACAAAAGAAGCCACTGGAAGCATTTCCTGTGTGTCTGATGACTTCCTGCATCTCCTAGTTCAGTGCCACTCTCAAGTTGTCTGCAGAGACCTTTGTTGGATTCTTGAGACAGCTACATAAAAAAAAATCTTAAAATGAATCACAGAATCATTATGTTTGGAAAAGACCTTTAAGATCATCAAGTCCAACCATCAACCTGTCACCACCATGCCACTAAAACATGGCACTAAGTGCCGAGTGGGGGTCTTGGAGCACTTTTAGCACTTGTTGCCTGAGCATATATCTGAAATAATATAAGCCATATTGCAGATGACTTAGAGATTCCAAAGCTAGTGCATAGATTACTTCCAAGAACACATAGTTAAAAAGGAGAAAGATAAGGTAAACGTTTTGCTTTTGCAAGTATTCATTCTGAAAAAGGCTCACCTAGGGAGAGAAGAGAGGAATTCTTAGGGAAATGCATAGCCAGGATCACCTCTTCTTCAGTGAAGGGAAAGGTTCAGTGTCCAGCTCTGGAAGAGAAGGGTCAGCTTTGCTCTCAGACATCATACTGTAAAGCTGGAGACAATCCAAGCAAACCAAAGTGGAGAGCACCTGATGGTAGGCATATCAAGGTGCAAGTTTTTAGTGGAAACATACATATATTAACACCATCACCAACAAAACAATGTTATATTACATAGCAGGTGGGTTTAGTGCTATTGCACAGCTGGTGCTTTGGACTCTACTCACAGTTAAGGTGGCATCAGACCTCCAGCTGATGGTCAAGGGTTAGGGCTAGGCCAACCACTAATCCAGGGACAGATATTCTCTATTATCCCTTTTCCCCCCCATTCCAGGAAGGAAAATGGGAAATTAACAGACAGAGAGAGAGAGACTTGGGGATTGGAAATGAAACAAACTACTTTAATGAAAATAATAACAATAAAATGAAAAATATATATATACACATGAAACCAATACCACACCCAAACCCCCCCTTGATGGCAACTCCCTCACCACTGATCCTGCAGCAGAAGGACTCAGCAAGAGATGGGAATCAGACTCAGGGGTTAGATCCTGGAACTCAGGAACTCTTGGATTGAGATTGAAGGCAGAACAGATAGAGTCCTGCAGCAACAGACCTGGGCTTCTGATCCTCACAAGGCTCAGATGCTTAACCTTCAGGGAAGGTGGAGGCCCAAACCTCTGCTTTTTTATATTAGCTGCTAATTAAGTGCTAAATAGCTCAATCACACGCCTGTTTTGTTTGGGTCTTAGGCTTTATGTAAGGGACCCCAAGGCCCAAGCTTGGCGTCAAAGTTTCAAGGACTGAATATGACCTATATGGCATGGAATACCTTGTTTGGACTCAAACTTGGACAGACTGATGCAGAAGACCTGTTTGCTTTTGCAATAACATTTATCTCTATGGTTTAAGAGTTCTTTCACGCAGTCTTTAGACAAGATAGTTAATACTTTAGTTGTCTGCCATGCCAAAATGGTTATTGCTGGTGTATTCCTGCTTCATTTTGTACTGAAAAAGAAAGAGGGCCAATGTGTTCCTCAGGAATCAGGTAGCCATGAGACTTTACCTGCCACTGCCGGTATGCACATCCATCCATATGTACACACATACACATAGAAACACACATACACACACACACTAAATAAATAAATAAATAAATAGGGAAAAGGACTCAGCAATTGCAAGAATCAGAATGTACCATGGCAGCCACTACTTAATATTCCGCTTGATCTGCCAAGTTTATAGCCTGGCAAATCTGAATACAAATGTGGATGCAAATGAGGATTCATTATTCTTACATCCTCTTTGTGTGGAAGCTTAATGTAACTTGGTTCCTGTGGTTGCTCAGGGAATGTAGATTGTAAGACAGGAAGGGAAAAAGCAAAAAAAAAACACTACAAAAAATACAGTGAAGCAAACAGGGAAAAGTAACAGAAATAGAAATAAACAGGAAAAAAATTATGCTAAGGTTTCAGACTCGCAAAACATCAACCTAATCTATGACATTCTCCTCCTATTTGCTCATATAAGGTACATTTGCTTACCATTATCAGCAGAGAAGGAGTTAACTAACCAAGAACCAGTCTCCACAGAGTCAAAACATAACAATCCTTTTACTGATTATACAATATTGTGCCCATTGTGAAGTCAGTGCCCCATTCCTCTGGAAAAAATGTCCACATTCTTTCATAATTACAGAGCTCATCGGCTGGTGGAACCTGTACATTTAGATCTGTGAGGAGATTAGAAATGAAATGAATTTAAAAACCACTGCACCACTTCTTCTTCTTCTTCTTCTTTCATTATAAATTACTGCTGAATAATTCAGACACACGTTAAGGAAAAAACTACAGTGTGATTAATAAAACTACACAGGGAAAAGAACCCTAGTATCCAGCACACATTTATTGTCCCATTTATAGCCCATCACAAGCAAAGGGTTGCAAAGTGCCAAATGAGAGGAAAAAACAAGGAAATGCTGCATAAAATTCTAATTAGCTCCTCAGTGCCACAGTACATTGTTCCCACGACTCTGTGGTGCAGCTAAGCTTGTGCTAACATAGAAATACCTTCTCAGGAAATCAGAGAATAAAATGGACTGTAGGCTTGACTCTTTAGAGGAAGCTGTAAAGCTTAGCAGATGCGATGATCCCCCAAAGTCAACGCTGTGAAGGCTTGCTTCTTCATCCATAAATAAAGCACATTTGCATCCATTCAGGCAAATTAGCTCCATAGGAAGAGGGGGGAAAAAAAAGAGAAGGGTGGGTTATAATTAGCTCCTCTTTCAGGTCCACGGTTAAAACTCAAGCGTGCCTGCCGCCTTGATTAAATCCACCATCGTCTTTCCATCGCTGGGGCTAATTCTTCCAAGGAAATATTCAGTTGAGGTGTGATTTGATTCTGCGCTGCTGTTACTTGTCTAATTTACGCCAAGTCCCTGCAGTGCTCTCCTTTAAGCCATCCTCTTTTGTCTTGCCTTTGAAATTTACCCAATCTTACAAGAAATCAATACTTAATTGATTATTCACTTTTTTTCTGCAGCTTTCAAACAGCAAAGCACGCCGAAGATCCTTTGGAAGGAGTCACCCGGTTTTCCCAAGGCAGGAGGCTCTGCTTGGTGGCAGGGATCTGCAAGTATCCAACAGCAGGCATTCCACGGAGCTGTGCAGTGGGGACACAGTGCCATCAGCCAAGAAAGCAAACGAAGATACCCTAACGAAGCAGGGAAAGTTCCCTTCTGAGACAGATCCATAGCAAGGCTTGAAAGAAAAAAGCAGAGGCTTTTGGATAGAGGAATACCACTCTTTTTTTGCAGCTATCCCTCTGGTGTTTGTTTTTTTTTTGCTTACCCTTTTCTTCCCATGGCACTGATGTGGAATATCCAAAGTGGCACCGAAGTCCACGCCGGAATGGGGGTGAGGCTTGTGCTGTACCTCTGACATGGAATAAGGATGGGAAGCACGTAACATTACGAAATGTAGGACAAATTCAGGAGAGGGAGAGAGAGAGAGAGAGAGAGAGAGAGAGAGAGAGAGAGAGAGGGAGAGAGAGAGAGAGGAGAGAGAGAGAGAGAGAGGGAGAGCAAGAGACAGATGGCGGATCTGGCTGGGAGCCAAAGCCAGCGAAATGAATTACATTGCTGAATAACTGTACACCATTGATTCTGCCACTTGTTGCTGCATGGCAAAAAAGAATAGAGAAAAGAAAAAGAAAATAATAATCAAAAATATCTAAAAAAAGGGCCCTGACATTGGCAGGGATCTCCTGGCGTGTCCCACGTGCCACGGGACAACTTTTGGCATGAAACTCGCCTGGGGCTGACGCACTAGGGCAGGGAGCCGGTGGGTGTAGGCGAGTAAAAAGAGAGGGAAAGCAGAGCGTGTGTGTGGGGGGTGGGTGAGTGGATGGGTGGGTGAGTAGGTGGAGGGGCAAACAATCCCTGCAATCTAGCCATTTGGTTGAGTGAAGAATGGAAGGCTGGCACTCGGAGCTGTGGTTATGTGCCGCATATTAATGCGTGCTCTGGAGACATCCTCCCCTCCTTTGTTTTGTTGTTGGGTGGGTTTTTTTTTGTGAGGAGATGAGTGGCACAGGAGCCAAGCCCTCTCTGTGGAGAGCAAGAGCCACCGTGGGGAGCAGGAGGTGGTGAGGGAAGGAAGGGAGCATCGCCAAGCCAATGGACGTGGCACGGAACAAGTGGCTGCTGCCTGACGAGGAGGAGAAACTGGTCCCACCCTGAGGATGGTTTGGGGTGTTCCCCAAAAGACACAGCTCCTTCATCAAATGCTTCCTACCTAGGATGGAGGAAGATGTTAGAAAGGGGGGTTTGAGAATGTTTGAGTAGCACGATTTGAGGTATATTATTAAAAAAGGAAGCAAAAAGAGGCAATTTGAATTGCCAATGAGGCGAGACGTATCTGCATGCTAATTAGACCTGTGTCAAGCTTAGGCTGCCGGGTTGTGTTGATGGCTAGGAATGTGCTTGGGACTCTGCTTGAGAGATTGGGTCTGCATAAATTATCAGCTTTTTTTTTTGTCTTCCTGCTCATTTGCTGCAACCAAACACGAAATAGGAGATCAGGAGGCAATGCTGAAATTAAAATTATTGATTGAGAAAGCCCCAGATTTCAGCATCTAATTAGAGGAGGCAAAAGGAAAGGCTGATATTGTTACAGATTGTGCCCCAGCTAGCAGCCAGATTCTGCAAGACTTCTAATTTATCTTTGTTTATGCAGTCAGGATATTAAAAAATGTAATTAAAATGGGAAAATGATCTGATCAGAAATAGCCACCTAGTGGCAAGTGTATTATTTTAAATGGATTAGGAAAGCATTGATCTGTGCAAATAAAAGGTTCTTTCTCCTGACAAACATAGCAGCTCATTGCAACTTGCTGAGCAATTTGTCTTTGGCTAATAAGTTGTCTTTTGTGTTTTGTTCCGTAGATAAGCAACATCATTTATAACCCTCATTTGCACACTAATAAACATTCTGTTATTACAGGTGGTGTGGGGAGCATCTCTCATAAATTATGGCATATGAAAATGGGAGAAGCAAATAAACCATTTTCTAGAGGTGTACTATATATGGTTTATGAAATTAGAAGGTTCATCTGACAGCAGCAGAAGTTGCTTATTAACTCTACTGCTTGGTTTAAGCCATGAGGTGGTAGAAACAATATCAATATAGAACTCAGCTTTCTTGCCTATCTTGGTTACTTGAAAATGCTACACAAAACACAGAGGGCCTCATTTACTAAGCCTGTGCAGCTTCAATTACTAAATTTCATGGCAATAAAGAGGTCTTTGTGATTTATGCATTATTTTTTTACCCTCATTTAGCACCTTTCAAGAGTTGCCAAGTGGATTAAGTATTTAAAGAGCAGGCTCTTTAATTGCACACTGTATAGAAATGAGTTTGAAATTTCTCTGCCATCATGAGCTATGGAGAGTGAAACCGCCAAAGGGAGCTTTATCATATGTTAATGAAGTTAGACTATGAAAGAAAAACAAAAGCCACCAAACTATAAACAGTTTTTCAAGAAAATATAGTCAGAAGCTTGTAAGTTCATGAGCAGAGCTTAAATCATGTATTTCTTTTTTATTTTAGATTTCCACATGAAGCCGCTATGCAAATACTCAATTTCTATTCTCAGAAATTCACAATTTAGGGTCCTGTCAGCAGCTCTGGGGTCTTTTGTTAGGGGCACTTAAAATGCCAGATTAAATATTAATATGTGGTTAGAGTTGTGCTATTTTGCAAGCCCTGAAACCCCATTAGTAAATCATGATCTGGTGACTGATGCAAAGAAATTTCTTCCAGGCATCAAGAGTGCAGATTGCCCATCAATCTGATAGATCGCTAATTTTTAGTACATCAGACCCTTGGATTTTTTAGCTGTAAGCAGATGGATGTTTCATTGTGATGGGTAAAGCAGCCCAACCAGCAGAGCAATTTTCTACACTGACTGTGTACTGTAACAGGCACAGTTGTTTTGCATAATCAGGAAGTTATTTGAATACAAGTGCTCATTTAAGAAGCTGTGCATGAGTGATGCTGCTCTTGAAAGAAGAAAAAAACCAACCACATTTCAAGCTAGAAGAGAAAGCTGCATTTATTTGTTTTTTAATAGAATAGTACTTGGATTTCCAAATGGATCCTTAACTTGATAGAGCTCCAGAAGAGTGTTAAGGAAGAATGTCCAAGGAGAAGCAACATCACATCTTCCCAGTCCACCCAAGGAGCTGCATCCCTTCACTAGGCTTCATCACCTACTGACCACAGGTCATATATACAAAGGAAGAATCCTGAAGGATCACGCAAAGGAAAAGAGAACCCAAAAGAAGGGATGGGAAGCAGTCTGGGTGAAAACACTGAAAATATCTTAGATAATCAGCTACTGCTGTAGAGAGCAATCCCTCCTGCAATATAATACATGATCTCTGATACATGGCCGAGCTCCAGCCTTCCTAACCTCTTCAGAAAAAAACAAAACCCCATCCAAGCCAACCCCCAAAACAAACCATACCTTCTTTATTTCACACAGATAAATCTTGACTTCTAGTTGCTTTTAAAAGGGATTTAGGCATTTACTGATTATAAGGTGTGCTTTGTGTAGAGATGCTAGCAGAGCCTGCATGGCCTCTCATTTGACACTTGTCATTTTTGCTGTCATAGTTCCTCTCTTTCTGACTTTTTAGCAGTCTGCTCACACTCATATGGAAATCACCACTAGAAATGGACCTCTCCACACCTCCTCTGCTAGTGCTGCTAGACCCACACTGAGAGCTACAGCTCTGAAAGGCTCCTAAGTCTCCTGTGCATCTGCGTCTTTCTCAGGTCACCCTCTTCATGCTGCTTCAAAGGAATCCCCCTAATCTTAATTTAAAATAAAACACAATGAACATATTAAAGTTCTGTTCTTTAGCAAGAAGACTACATATATGAGCCTTTAGAATCAGTATATTGGAAGCACCACAGACAGAATACACTTCATAATAATATTTCTTAATAATAAACAGTGTGCAATAATTCAAGGCTGATGGACAGGGTAAGGAAGAAAGAGGAGGTGGTGTTCTTTTTACCTCAGGTGGCCATTTTCACTGTTTTCTAATAGCAAATGATATCTTTCATTTAAGGGAAGTGATCCAAATCAATAGGCCTTCTGGTATTGACATTGTAAAGCAATATGCAGTACCACCAACAAGCCTGAAATATTTCAGCAGGCTTTTAACACCAGCAAGGGTCTGCTGGGAGCAACCTCCCCAGCAGAGACACATGGAGGCTTGTTCTCATTTCCACTAAGCCCTGATCAATGGAAAATTATTACCACTTAGAGAAATAGAAAGCCAGACTGGGTTGTACAAAGCCAAACCAGCTTGGAGATATCCATATATATGGCCCACATCAGAAAGATACAGAAAGAGGAAAAGGAAGACAAAATAGTCAACCACAATGTGGATGCCTTTTTAACGTTCCTTTGTCCACAAAGCTAATGCTTTGCTACTGCAGCCTGTGAAAACACAAATGCTGACAGAAGAAAGCTCAGATGTATTATTTGATGGTGTTCCAGAGGATTGGATGTATCATGGTTTCTGAGCTGCAGCTCCTCTTGCGTTCTGTGTCATCCTCATGTGTTTACCAAATGTCAGACACCTCCTTTACAGCTATTAATGCTGTTGTGGTCCCTCCAACATGCACACAGCTACACCCACTCCTCTCACCACACACACTTGCTCAGTGTCCATCAATCTGTTGCAAAGTCTGTGTTTAATTACCATATCATATGGAGTATTGATTCCTCTTCCAAGCTAAATAATATTGGGTTTTTTTCCTTTTCAAAGATCTTTTACCCTTTAAGTAGGGTTTGCTAACTGAACTGCAGGCTGGCAACAAAGAGGTATTCTAGTATTTGTATCACATATATTGGCAAACACCAAAAACCTGTAACTCAGGCAGAGTTTTCCATGCTTAATTCAGCTTTTACAAACAGAATTGTGCACAAGATCCAGTTACAGACATTCCATGTTAAAAAGGGGAAACATTCCTAACAGACCTTTCAACATAATAAGATTCAGGCCTCAGCAGTAAAGAAAATGATTACCAATTTTATTAGGGCTTCAACTAGTTTCCATCCCAGATCTAAAAAGTCACCTTGCACCTATATAAAGAGGATTATTTATGTATTTATCTGTACATGCATCCTCATCAGCCACTGTATACAATCATTTCCTGGCATTCAGATTCAGCACAAAAACATCAAGGCCTAAGTACAAATATTATTACTATAATGGGTTTTCATTTCTAGAGGTCATCAGGGGAAGGGATTAATTTTGCTTGCTTTATTGTACATACAGAACAGCACACAGGGTCAGATTACAATGCCTCTATCTGGAAAATCACATTCAGCTGTAATGAGAAAGGCACTTCTTAAAACAATTTTACAGTTTGGGGTGTATTAGGTGGACTTTATTCCATTTCTGTGTTGCTTTCCTTCATGGACATTTCTCTCTGATATCATTAATTGATGGCTAATGATATTTACAGTGATGATTTCAGGTGGTTTTTTTGATCTTTGACAAATGTTGGCTTTTTTCTTGCCCAGATTCCTTTTATCAGTAGTGATATGGAAGCATTTTTAATCTCTGGGTTGCTATAGCTACTTTCAGAACTGCACAGAGACTTTAAAATCTGTTAACCATGTACTCCAAATATATTGTATTTCCTTCTAACTCCTCCATATCATACACAAAATGGTCTCTGGCTAATAACTTGCAGACACAGCTTTCTTTTCCCCTCAGAAAGCCTCTTGTTATGAGGTATTATTTAAATGAGACAATCCCACCCTTATCTCTGCTGTATGAAACTGATACCCTGCTGCCCAAGGAACTTCCTTCTTGCTGCCATCAGATGATGTTGTGAAGCAGGCTTTGTGCAGGCATCTCTACACTATATCTATTTAGTGAGGATGAAATTAAGAGTCACTTTTGTAGCTATTAGTCAACTTCCAATCTCTTCCAAAGTTGTGTGGATGAAAGTTCAACAGAGCCAGGCCTGGCTGCAGAGTCCCAACAGGACACGCTCAGATAGGAAAAAGAGAAAATAAATTTTTAAGTACAATGTGGAGAGAAGGGAGGTGAAAAAGCAAAAGCAGAGGTTGAACAGTACCATAGAACAGGGAAACAGGGACACACATACTGGAAGTAAAAGGAAGAAAAAGAAAAAGGTAATGCCTGTAACATTTCTTGTGTTACAGAGCTTTTTCACTTGCATAGGCAAAACTTACTCTTCTTTTTCTGCAGCCGATAAAACCTAGATTTTACTCCAGTTAGAAAACTTGCTTTCCCTAGGTTTTCTCAACAGGGATAAAAAACCACAGAGTTTAAACTACTGGAAAATAAGACTGACCAACCTGAAGAAGCTCCCTGAATATTCCTAGTCTGAACATTAGTATTCTTCTGACTGATTTTCTCTTGGCAGAGGAGCCAAGAAGCAGCAGTGTCTGGACACATTCTGCTTTCAGAGGCCAAGACGATCCATAAACCTTCCCAAAGCACTGGAGAACTGCACAGAACAAGGACAATACAGGCAAGATAAACCACACTCTTTCTGGCTCGGCAGCTTGGCAGTGATCTCCTCCTCCCAGACACTGTCTTTTAGGAGAGCTGAAGACTATTTTTGGCACTTGGGAAACACATGCTCAAGCAGGTTGGCCACTTCAGTGATGAGCAAAGCTAAAGGAATGATGTCCTTGCCCATTCTAGTGAGGATGTCTCAGGGACTCTATTGACTCTCCTGCATTGAAACTATTTCTCACTCTGGCAAACATCTGTTAAATAAACAACATTTTTGGACAGAATATAGCCAAAGAAAATTCTCACTGCTATGTGAGAGCACACATTGTGTAAGAGACACACAAAGCCATACCTCAAGAGTACCTGCTCTCAATCTGAACTGTAGTTCATTCAGAACTCACAGCCTCCAAATTGGTCTCTTCTTCAGGAAATATATACTAGAAGGACAGTTTGTTGTGGAGCTACAGACGTTTCAGACTTTAAAGGCTTAGTATATTCCTGTGCATGGAAAAGGGGATAAATAATTACATTCTATGTTCATGGGTAACAACAGTAAAGGCCCAAATTGTGCTTAAGCTTGGATAGATTAAATCCTGATATGAACATAAATTCTATTAATCCATTGTAAAGAACCTCCCTTGCTTCTCCATCTAGACATATTTAGCATCAAGAGAAGAAACAAATACTGATGCACTAGAAATCATTAATAAATGTAAGTTCTGCTGCAGAATGTCTTTTCCTTTAATGAAGTTTTTGTACACATTACACACATATGCAGAGAGATCATCCACTGACCCTTATCATCGCTCAAATGATCATTCTTTAAAACAAAGGCAAGTTTCTGAATAAAGCAAAATCCAAAATATTTAAGATATAAAGAAGTGGAATTGATCCAGAGGGTGATTTTCTAATATTTATCTTGAAATATATCATTTTTTCTAAGGCAAGGCGATTGGTTTCCAGTCTTTTGGGTGCTTAGAAGAGCCACTTCAAATGTAAAAGACCTGATCCCACTTGACACTTTCTAACAAAATCCTGGCACCTGTCTTCCTCCTCACACTGAGGTCCCAGACACCATCACACTAACTCTCAGAAGAACACTCCTATAGCCTCAAGGCTACTGGTTCCCCACTCATTGATTTCCTCTCCCCACTCTGTGTGCTTATTATTCTTGGATGAGTAGTGGAATAGTGTCCTATAACCAGGAATTCTACACTTACTGGGACTAGAATGAAGACTCTTCATTCCCATGAAAAGTCTATTATTTTATGAGCATTATTATTTTTATTATTTTATTTATTTTTATTATTTTATGACTAGTTCTAGCCAAACTCAGCCCTATGCAAGGAGGTATATGCAGGGCAAGGCTGTGAGAATAATGGAACTTAATGGTTTAGACTTCATTGTGGCTGCTCAGGAGGACACACCAAGGCCAAATGACACAAGCCCCACACCTATAATACTAAATTCTTCCACTCTCCAGAACGTGGTAGCTGCACTCAAGGTGCCTGTTGGAGATTTTCTTTGGCTCACTCTAACTCCTGAACAACATCCAGGAATTAGTCAGCTGAAGGCTAGTTGGAACAAGCCAAAAGTCTTGCTGAGGAACACACTAAAACTTTAGCAGTAGGAAGGGTAGCATTTCAGAGCTCAGGAATGTTCCTAGGCTCTGTTTAAGTTTAGGCTTGACATTTAGCCTATAATGAAAGTGAGCTTTGGTCTAGGTCCTTAGATGATGGGAGAGGGATACAATCAATTTAAATATGCATTTGCAAATTGACAAAATGTTGTAAATAGATGTAAGGTAGAACATCTGTCTTCATCAGACTCTAAAGCTGTAAATAACTGATGTCATCTGCAGATGAAATGATTTCCCTCTATCTAATTTTATATTAATATGAGCCATTTGTCAGTTCAGCATGAAGGTTACTATTTCAAACATTCAGAAGTCCTGCAACACAAATGTTAGGGTTATCCTAGTGATTCATTGCAGAAAACATAAATTAAGTTATAAACGGAAGAGAAAAATTAGTTTGCCTGAGAGGTGCTGAAACATCTCTGTACTTGACCTGCTCATGGTATTTTCACCTGTTTGGTTTTTAAGTTCCCTCCTTTTCAGTGTAAATCCTCTCAAAACCTCACAGGTCCAATAGCCTGATCTCCTGCATATACAAAAATTTAACTGTCAGTAAACAAAAATTCAGCATGTGAAGAATGCTTTGACAGGTGAATTCATAAGGAAGAAGAAAAATTCATCCACAAGAGACACAAGAGAGAAATCCAAACAAAAAACAGAGTGACCCTGAAAAGCATTCATGGAAGACACCCTCCAAGCTAAGCCTTGACTGCCACAGCCTTGGAGTTAGAAATTTTGCTCTGCTTAGTTTTCTGTATGTGTAAACAGATTTTCAGCATTGATAATTCCATTGCTTGATGGCAGAGAGCAAAGTCTCCCACTGAAATCTGGGGCTAAAACTCATTTGTTTTTTCCCCACTGAGGTGACTATGTGCATGTAATTATAAATACAATGAGCACTCAGACCTTCAGTATTTTTCAAACTAAACCCATACTTCTTCCTTTGTGCTACTAGCATATTCTAACTTCTGGAGTGCTCACACAGGGCATTAGATGTCAGTAATGTGGGCATCCAAGACAGAGTATTCTGCTGACTTTTATAACCTTAAGCCAAGCTTAACTGGGTTATCATGGCATAGATGTTTATTCTGTGGCATCTCTCTACAGGTCAAAAAAAAAAATGTTAAAAATCACCCAACTCAAAACTTGAAACATAAACTGTAGAGACATCTAAATATTTGTGCCTTGAAGAAGGAATGTTTTCTCTCACATACCCTCATGTATGACCTATTCAGTGCCTATGAAAACTCTTCCATTTTTAAAATAGAAGATGACTAGAAGATGCCAGTAGGAAATGATCTAAATCACTTCCTGCTTTAAAAAGTTGTATACACATCTTTATATTTTAATTCATAAAAGTATCAGAACAGGTGATAACAAAGTCTAATTAATATGTATTGCATCATATTCCATCTCAAATGACTTCCCAGCCAGAAACTTGCCCTACACACACCCAAGAATCTGTAGCCCCCTCTCAGCAGAAAGTAGTATAAAATCTAATCACTGCTACCACATCATTATATAGTTTATTCCCAGTCCTACCTTGAGAATCATTTTCAATATTCAATTAAGCTGCCTGTGAATTTTGCACAAGATTAGTTCAGTTCTTATCACCTTTAGATGCCTGCTCAAACTGCGTGCTGCTGAGGCATTAAATGCCCCCTCCCCTACTGTCCCACTGACTGTAGGGTAAATGAGTTTATGATGATTTCTCCCTCCAAGGCTTGGAATATTAAATTAAAATCCAAAAGGAACAACAACATTGTTTTCATATAACCAGGGGCCCCTTCAAACATCAAATACATTTGCATAGCTTCAGACTCACTGAGGAGGAAGGAAGTTGACTTATTCACATAAAAAGCTGCAGTGATGTGTTCTTCTCTTCTGTCAAGTTACAAATCTCAGAATTCCCCTAAAGGCAAATTGGATTTTATCTATCCATAGCATTGCTATAAAACAAATCTACATAGCTTTTTATTGATATTACGCTCTGCTTTTCTTACCTCTAAATTTAAACAGCCTCTCATCTGACAGCACTTCACAGATTTTTTTTGCTTCACCTATTACTTAAGCACAATATATTCAGTGGAGTTTTTACCTTTTAAAATGATAGTTGCTTCTAATTTTAAACAGAATTTCAACACAAAATTTCTCAAGAGTAACTAGATTGTGTTGATCCAAGCCTTAAGTCATGACTTAAGTATGTATTTCAGTGCCTTCCCTCCTCCCACCCACCCCCCCAC
>VWZO01002547.1:268415-289685 GCA_013396975.1 Bucco capensis | reverse complement strand
GAATGGCTATAAGCTGAAGGAGGGGAAATTTAGATTGGAGATTAGAAGGAAGTTCTTTACCTGGAGGGTGGTTAGACACTGGAACAGGTTGCCCAGAGAGGTTGTGGATGCCCCATCCCTGGCAGCGTTCAAGGCCAGGCTGGATGTGGCCCTGGCCAACCTGGTCTAGCGATTGGCATCCCTAAAGCTAGAGGGCATGACGAAATCCATAGATTCTACAGGATCCAAAAGAAGCTAAGAAAAAAAAATCACATTTATGGGTTACAGAAGAAGATTTCAGTGATTTTATCTTAAAAAAAAAAAAAGTATAAAGGAGAATCCACCTGTATTAAAATCCATGTCACTGAGAACAGAGTTTAGTTTTGTCCTTTTATAATATTTCAGTGAAGGACCTTTAAAAGAGAGTTTATTCAAATCCTCCATCCTGAAATAAAAACCCTAATCAAATTCATTTTTATTATTTAAAAAAGTAGTTTTGTTTATTTATATTTTGTTAATAATATTTATTATATTTATTAAAAGAAACAATGACTGTGACCAAATGTCTGAAAATGTCAACATAATTCCCTGGAAAGCAGAATATTGTCTTTCAGCTGCCTGAAAAGTCTTGGAAATCCGCATATTACATCTTAAGGATCCACAAAAGAGTAAGTAAGCAAATAAGCTCAGAAAATAAGCTGTGACCTTCATATGTGATTGAAAAACATAGTGAATATTATGAGAGCGGAGTGGAAGCCATGCAAGATATCTGAATGCCTTACATCCAGTATTCCAGAGTCATACTTGCTATGTTTTATATCTCAACTGAAATATGCAGTATTTTACCACCTCAGCAAAAGAAAATGCTTGGAATTGACTGTATGCAGTACCAAATATGACTCCTATTTTTATAATGTATATTTTCAACCAGATACCACCCTCCAATATGAATCTGTAGCTGAAAATACCTTATGAGGAAGCACAAACTGGATTTTTAAGGTTAGAGAGTAATGCATTCCATATATCTGAGGCTCAGATATAGCTGTGTTTGGCTTTTGTTTTGTTTTGCTTTATTTGTTTTTTACGTTGGATAATAACTCAGTCTTTTCAAAATTTACCATTTAAAAATTTAACATTATCACAGTCTTCTAAAGAAAAAAAAAAGCCCAAGTGTTTAAACTTCAGCAAGATGTGCACCAGCAGTGCATCACTCTCAGTAAACACATTTATTTTTGGGTTTATTTTTTTTGGTTTTGTTTTTTTTTTTTTTTACATTAGTTTCATCTTGAAAATTACAAATTGGATTAGGAGCTTTGATATGAATGGAAAACAGATTGACTGTCTGCTTAGCATTTTTATTAGTTGTGTAGATTATCTATAGGCTAGAGATGACCTGAGTCAACTTACCCTTTTTTTTTTTTTTCAGGCAGCCAGACACAAGACAACATCAGCCAATCAGAAAAACATGGACTTGATTATTAGGTCTCAAGATATGTCAGATCAATACCCTGTATACCTTCAAGGCTAGATCTAAGAAGAAAAAAAAATTCTAAAATAAAAATAAACACAGTTTATGTAAGTTCTGTTTAATACAGGTACCTATATTACTGTAATTTTAGGGTTTTTTATAGAGTTATAATAATTTTAATGCTTTGGATCTCTTTGAAACCTAAAGAAACCTAAAGAAATATAGGTCATGATTTTTAAATGTATTAAATATATTAAATTTTCAAATGTATTAAATGAAAACTTAAAAGGATCACACTGTTTCCACCCTCTCTTGGTCATTACTATAGATGTATCCAGCATTAAGTGGTTTCTCCTGCTTCTGACTGCAACAAGAAATGGTTGAAGATAATCAAAGTACAATAGTTTATCAAAGGACTGTTTGTAGTCATGCTCAACTGGCACTTTGTGATCTGAAGTTTAAGGGAAAAATATGTAGTGCAGAGACTGTGGTTACACTGCACTTGTAGCAACACAAGGAGAGAACCATTCCTCACGACTATTCCTTTTCCTGCAATTCCTTGGTTCCTAGGTATTTATTAATCTAGAGTCGGCCTTCACCACTACTTGGTTATCAACTTCACCCTCTTGTCTGCTGATACTTCAATACCATTCACCTTATTTAGGAAAGAAGGGACCCAAACCTCTCAATTCATTCTCTAATTAGCTAAAACAAAAAAGAGGAAAAGTGTAAAGTGTCATCAACTTCCATGGTCCTAGACTCATCCTTAAGGAAGTTACTTGAGGTAGAATCTACTCACAGTTCTGAAGGAGCATCACTCAAAATACAGCTCCTCTACAACTCTGATAGTATTAAACCTCTCTCTTAATAATTACTAAGAGTGAAGGGACACCAATGCTTTAAGGAAAACTTACTATTTGCATGCTTTGGATCTCAAATACTTCACCACAAAGAGTGTGTCTACATCACTGCAGTATATTCCCCATGGATAAACTGCAACCTAGAAGCTGCAATAAGGACAAACCAAGACATTTCTGTCCCATACCATTAATAACTGTGACTTTAGTTTTAGGTGGCTTGTGAGATGTTTCAGTCATTCTCAGTTAGACTTTACCATTTAATTTACCAGAAGACATTTCTCTGAGTTTGTTAGTTTTATTCATAGAATTGTTATGGTTGGTAAAAGACCTCCAAGATCCTCAAGTCCAACCATTTCACTTCTAAACTTAAAGTTGATTTGAAGTATAAAATAGTGAACAGTATTTTCAGAAAAGTAGTAGACATCTTTCAGCACACAGATAATATTTCTAAGCATGGGCAAACTGTCTGATCATTGAATAAGAGAAGATAGATCTGATAGATCTACACATATCTCTATTGATTCATCAGACAGATGTTCTCCTCCTGAGGGGAGGGACGAACCTAAAGTCAAATGTTAAAACCCGGCCACATCCTTTCTTAAAAAGAACATTTTTAGGGACTTGAAATAATAGTTTGAAAATCTTGTCAAAATATAGCTTTAGTCAATCATCCTTCCTCGCAGATTCTTTTTAGTAGAAGGAAGAAACCTTAATATTCAGAAGTATTTTTAATACCTGTGTGCTAAAGAGCTTCAGTGACTGAAGTTCTACCATGCTTAATATCTCGGTCAGCTCAAAATGAAATATCATCATTGCTATTCCTAATAGAATTAGCTGTTATTCTTAATAGAAATACATGTTACCATGCAACATGATGTTTGGGAACTCTCTCCTCCTCCTCCTTCTTAATTAAGTCCCGTAACTCCTAATTAACACTTCCTAAAGCTTTAGTTTCTCTAAGGTAGTAAGCCCTAGAATTTCAAGGGTAATAGGTGCTCTGCTAATTGAATGGATAGTTACAAATGAGCTGCTGAGGGATTAGCCTAAGAAAAGATAAATACGTTTAGGAAGGTTTTGAGGTAGTTTTCTATACAGAGACCCAAAGAATCTTAACTGGCTAGAAACTGAGAATCAAGCACAAATGAACTCTTTTAAACCCAAATCTAACTAATGTTTATGTCTTCATCCCTCTCCCTCACTGTCTCTCCGCAAAGCCAAACATCTATGCCGTAATTAACTAGATTCACAAACAGCAGGTTTAACTTCTGCAACCTTTAGTGAATCTTGTTGCCTGATTTACTGTGGCTAAGACTAAAGAAAAGCCAGATACAAGCAGCTAGAAGAGGTAGAAATTTCTTGCCTCCGTTGAAGGAGGATTTCTATGGATTTCTGCTAACCCATCACCAGCCTCCTCTTTGTTACAAGTCTTAAGATAATTCCTCTTTGCTCTCTGCTACCAGGAGATACCTATTTGTGTTTACATAAATATATGTGTGTGGAGTTAGTTTGGTCTGATTGGTGTTTTGTGAGAAAACTTATTTTCTTTGGTGAGTTCCTGTCTAGGGTTAGGACTGGGCCAACTACTGATCCAGGGACAGATATTTTCTATTATCCCCTATCCCCACACTCCAGGAAGGAAAAGGGGAAATTAACAGAGAAAGAGGGAGAGACTTGGGGATTGAAAATGAAAACTTAATGAAAATAATAACAAGAAAATGGAATATATACACACACAAAACCAATAGCACACCCAACCCCCCCTTGATGGCAGCTACCTCACCCTCACCACTGATGCTGTAGCAGAAGGACTCACCAGCAGATGGGAATCAGACTCAGGGGCTGGATCCTGGAACTGGATTCAGGAACTCTTGGACTGAGATTGAAGGCAGAACAGACACAGTCCCACAACAGCAGAGCTGGGCTGCTGATCCTCACAAGGCTCAGGTGTTCAGCCTTCAGGGAGGAAGAATCTCTTCCCTTTTTCTTATATCTGTCTCAACAGAGTAACTTCTTCTTTTACTGCCATGATGTTCCAGTGATGGCTGTAATTAATAATTGTTATTACACCTCACCCTCCAGTGCTTGTTCCTTTTCTTTTGTTCTTTATTTATTGGCCATTCTGAAAGCACAAAGTAAAGCCTCCAACCTCTCTGTGTCTTTGAAGGAGTCTGCCTGGCTTTAGATTGGAACCCACACTTCACACTTGTGCCACTGGGAATAATTTCATTAAATATTAATTAAATTATTACATCAATTAATTTGATTATCAGGACTTCAACCTTGATGATAAATATCACACCTGCATGATGCTCTCGTAGTGCCTGCCTCTGGCAAAAAGGAATACTTTAGAACATCTTCCTCTCACTTTACATACTTCTTAAATTCATTTCTATGATTTTCTTAACAAAGGCAAATTTTCTTAGCTGTAACTATTATTTCAGCAGAGATGATGATAATGCTTATAGGTAGATAGATTTATAATGTGCAAATAAAGAGCAGTTTCATTGCTATTCTCCAGTAAGCATAAGGAATTCTGGAGAGGATTAAGGAGTTTCTTTCAATTAAAAAGAAATTTAGCATCAATTGCTTCATGGCTAGGCTGTAAAGTATTCTGGGATCCAAGTATCCTGGATGGAGAATGAAATGCATTTTAAAGTGTTATTCAGGATAATATCCTTTTATTATTGAGCTTTACCATTTGAAATATAGTTTCTGGCTGATAGAAAGAGCCAAGTTGCTTCAAACAGATTTCAGGTAGGCAGAGGCCAAAATCCTCCAGGAGTTGCTGCAGACATTAAAAGTTTCTCAAGCAGCTGCTTTGTAGCTCTCATCTTTTCATATTGTTCATTTTTTAAATGCACAATAGTTTCTGAGCATATTTATCATTCAGTGTGGGGAAAATAAGCAAGCACAGGCTGTGAAGGAAGAAAAAGGATCTATAATAATTTAAAGATTTCCACCTATCAACTACCCAGGGAACTGAATAAGCAAGAAACGGTTTTAAAGGTCCTATTATTGTTTTAGAAGTCTTAACAATTAATGAAATCTCTCATGGTGAGTGTTATCTTCCTTTGTTTTACAGTATTGATACACATAGCCACTATGCTGAGAGGATTTATATGTTGAGAAGAGACTTTTAAACACTTACATGCAAAAAAACCCCAAACCACCTCAGAAAGTCTCTGCCTAAACGTGCTCTCAATCCAATTGATTAAGCTATTTTAAAAAGCAATTTTATTCAATACATCACCACCTCACATCAGCAAATCTTATTAAATAGCAAAATTTTGATAGTTGGGACTGTCATTGTTAAAAATATTGGTGATGTTCTGTGCTGTAACACTCACTATCCAGGCACAGCATTTATATTAACACAGTTCTACTTGGGTTAAAAACACAGTAGATGTATTTTTTTTTTTTTTGCTCCCTCGTCACTAAAAGAAACTTGAAATCCATTTTATTCTATGTGGAAAAATGTATATCCCTTGACATTTAACTTAAGACACAGCCAGGAAGTTCACATTCATGTGACAGCAGAGTTCAAATTGATGAAAAACAATGTATTCCTTCTGTCACTGTAAATCTGATCAAAATCTGAGCATAATAAACCAAAAGTGGGGAGGTGCAAGAACTCACAAAGGTTTGGCTTTTCTCTTCTTCAAGCAATAAGTTGGTTTTTTTTTGTTGTTCCCCAATCAATTAATGGCATTCTAATATTTTTTTACAGTATAAGTGGTTGTAAAAGAGCTCAATAAAATAAAGAAGAAATTCCAGAAGCAGATGAAACATGGCTATTTCAGCCTGACTTCTTTTTAACACCTCTGCAATGCCAGTGGGCATTGGAAATTGGAATAGATGAGTAAATACATGCAAATCAGCAAACAGGCACTCATTGGAAGTACTTCAGAGAGAGAAATAACCTAATTTTCAGGTAGATTATGCAATTATGGCTTCATTTAGACAACAGCAGCCATGAGTATTCTGTGTCTTTGATGGTCAGGGCACAGGAAATCAAGGAAACAAGACAGAACAACAAGTTTTATGTGAAAATTGAGAAGAAACTACAGGAATAATTCAGCATGAAAGGGGAGATGTCAATAGAAGAGAAAATCATCCAATTTTTTTACAAGGAGCACTAAAAAATTCCACCTGTAGGCCAAATCAGTCTCCTATGAGCCTGTTAGGTTTAACACTTGAGCAGAACTTTAGGATGTTCCTTAAAACAAAGGAATAAGGGACATTTTAATCAATTCTTCTTTTTAATCGGTGCAACCTGCCTTTCAGGAACAATTTATGGCACTCAAGGAAAACATGCCTTTATTTCAAATTCACTAAACAAAAGAAAACCAAAAGAAAAAGGTCTCTTAAAAGAGAACACCATCACCATGGCTAGAAAACAGGCAGAATATGGTAGGATATGAGCAGGCATAATTGCATGCTTTGATATTTATGATGAAAGACCTGAGCTGAAAGAAAAATGACAAAAAAATGCTTTCTTAGGCCTTTTATGAAACAAAGAAAAGCTGAAGGTCGTGCAACAGTAATTTTCATCATTCCTTCCAAAGCCTTGGCAAGCTTTGAAAATTCATATGTAATAGCAGCTAGCTTTTCTAAGTGAAAGTGTATTGAAATCATCTTGGGATAGACATTATAGAGAAGAAACCATCATTTTTCAACTGCAACAAAAGCAAAATGATATTTCAGAGCATTAAGCTGACTGTTTGGAATGATGCTGTCTTAGCTCTAGAAAAAACACTTTCCTTATGTTGCACAATTAATTGTCTTAAACTTAGCATGTCCTGCTATGTATATTAATTTTAAAAGTACTTACTTCTGTAAATTAGGGGGGGAAAAAACCTTAAAATTTACTATTTATTCACTAACTTAGAGCAAAAACATGCCTGGCAATCCACTGAAATGCAAGCTAAGGATCTAGAATAAAAAGGAACGTTTACTTTGATTTCATGCAGCTTCACAGCATGCTGAATGGAATTGCAATCCAAATTCCTCCATGTCCAAAGGAAATGGTTAAATTTAAAGATACCTCAGTTTTAAGGACACCTAAATTGTCTTTATAGTAGGATATTCTGCCTAAGAACACTCATTGCTCGTGTTCTGGAGGTGTGGAATTTATTTTACCAACATGACTTTCTGCATTTGTTTGGACTATTTTGAGTCTTTTTGCTGTTTGTCCCTGAAATAGATGTTGACCACTTTTTTAAGCTGGGAGTTGGAAATTATTCCAAACTTTGGGGGAAAATGTAGTATCTCCATGAAAAAGCAAAAGGAAAGCTACCTAAACTTCCAATTTTCCTTCAGTATTACCCATTCTGCATCAATTTCCTTTTATTTTTATCTCTTTAGATTACCAGACATGGTTTAGTGGCATGATGATGCCACTCATGGTAGTTGGACTCGATGATCCTAGAGGTCTTCTCCAACCTTCATTCCATGAAGTAGGGTAAGAAACAGAGAACTATGATTGGGTTTAGAATTGGTATTTTAAGCACATAAAGCCCAAAAGTGAGGAGCCTAACAGTCTTTTAAGGACAAGAAACCATACACAAAGCTATCCAGTGTTGTTTGATGACAATAAACCTAGAGCCTGACAGCATGAGGAAGTTAATAGACACTTCAGCTGATCTAGGTTCCTGGAGAATCCTCTATGGGTAACAGATGGATTGCCAAATAGGAGTTTTATGGCTTAGAAGATGCTGATAGTAGAATTATCACTTAGGGTTTACCCTGAATTAATTTAGGATGAATCACACCTGAGGTTCTCTTAGCCACCTTCGATATTCAATGAAAAGAAATAAGCATCTCCAAAGGGCAGATGAGTTCACCTCTGACTCCAGGCCTCTGAAGGTCTTTATCTCCCTCCATTGACTACTTCTGTGCCTAGGTGAGTATAATTAGGTCTTAATCCTCTATTTAAAATAGTCTTGCTTTTCCCTCCTAAAAGCATTGATACAATTGCTACTATTCTTAAGGAAATAAATAAGTGATTTTCTTTTCTGAGTGTGACTGTGTTGCTTCTTTAAAGGCATCCAAAAAAAAAAAAAGACATGCCTATTTTGTTCCTTACCTGAGCAAACCTGAGTCATACATTAAGTATTTCAAAAAAAGAGATGATTAAGTTAAATATTTGACTTAGTTTTAAGCTTCTTTCAAACCCTACATTACGATTACACCATTATGATCCCACAAGGTCTAAAAAGAGACCACATAACACCTCATCCCTTTTCAAATCAGAGACTATTGACAAGGTGAGGGTGGGAAGAAAGAACCTGTGGAGAGAGCTATGAAAGACATTTAACAGAAGTTTTGAAGGGAAAAACTTTTCTGTTTTACAAACAGAAAGAGCAAATAATTTTAAAAGATTGATAGGTGCAGTGGAATTATTATTAAGACCCATCTTTGTGTATTAATTGAGTTCTTGGTCAAAAAGCCTAGCAAGAGAACAAAGCAAAAATCACGATAAAAGACAATCAACATTAAAAAAAGAAGAAAAAGGGAAAAAAAAAGATTCTTGATTGTTTACAAACTCCACATTCAAATGTTTTCCTCAAAACCTTCTTTCAAAAAGCAAATGAAGTAATCTTTTTGGCAAGTAATAGGATTTTACTCTCCTGAGATTCCTCCCCAGAGAGGTGGCCACGTTCTGAAGTCAGGCAGTCAGGTATGAGGATACCTCTCAACTCCCAACTGCAGGAGCAAATAAATAATGAATGGAGATGGCATTTGAGCCTGAAAAAAAAAAATCATCTGTGAGGTCGAGATCCTTCCTTTTGGTGAACTCTGTGAGAGGTGTAGTGTGGAAGCAGGAGCTAAAGGTTAGGAGCATGACCACGCACAGCACTTGGGCTTGTAAGCTCAAAAGTGGCTACTAACCATCAACCAAACACATCAGGGAAGGCTGGGGGGGGAGAGAGGGGGTTTCTTCTTTTTCTTTGTTTTTCTTTTTTTTCCCTCCCCTTCATTCCTTCTAGTCTAAGGTTTGCTTTCACTCCAGGAGAAAAGAGAGCCAGAAAAGGCAGGAAAGTAAAGTTAGCATTCTTCCTGAGCACAAACCTGCTGCTAAGCTGGTATTTTGTATTGATTTTTCCTGAAGCCTGTAATCTTGAAAGCTTGTAACAGAGGATAAGGTAAATATCATTTTATTTGCTCAAATAGGTTTAGATTAGATTGAGATGAAAAACTAGAGACAGGCCAAATTAGGACTGAAAGCAGCAATTACAGATTATTGTTTCCAGCAGTAACTAAAATAGGTTATTCCACAGATAAAAAGGATTGCTGAAAGAAAGAAGGGTTGATTTTTCCTTAAAGCCTTAAAATAGTATCAAGAAAAGAATAGATAAGGAAAATATAAACAGAAATTCATGACAAATTTATGTTAAAAAAAGTCAGGCTACCTGTAGAGGATATTAGCATGTGAATTATTGAACTTGCTTAACTACACACAGCCTAGCAATAGATCTTTAGAATACAAACTAGGAATACACTTTTCATCCAGCCTGAAGGATAACAATAAAGCCCCCAGCTCTTTAAAGTAATTCCTTCATTAAAGTAGTTTCTGAATGGGGGAGGAAATAAATAAAATAAAATAACACCCCCCAAAAAATACATGTACAAAAGTGTTCAAGTGATCCTGACAATAAGGCATGGAATTTAAAAGGCTTAACCATGTCTTATCTCAGAGTCTGTTTTATTTCTTCATCTCCTGAGCACTTCAAACATATGAGCTGTTATTCCATCTTTAGATCAGTAACTTTGAATTGTTCTACCTGTCATTCTGCAGTGAATAGCACAGCTAGATGTCACCCAATGATTGTTTGCACTTTCATTCTTTCACATTAAATGGCAATCATCCGGGCCTTTTGATTTGTTTCTTTTATTTAGCCCTGAAGTTTTTACACTAGAATCTCATTAAAGCTGAACTAGTGTACTCCTGTCACAAAACTAATGGGAAAAAAAAAAGAAGTTTAAAAGAGAAATGTTTCACCTCTATTGTCACTTCCTGGTGGAGTTGGATTTATCAAGGTTTGCAGAGTTTACTTCTGTAGTTTAAGTCCTTTGAGTTTCTCTTTGCTTTTTGTTGTACCAAATTAGGATGATGTGTTCTAATCAGCCAGACACCTCAATAAAATGGTGACTAAAAGAACAACAGGTTTTTTTTTTTCTCCTGGAAGCCTTTTTCATAGGACACAGATATTTCCTCTGAATCAAGGCTATTGTTAGAGAAATTTCCTATGCAAAGGACTAAACACTTCACTGAGCAAACATTGTTCTCAGAAGTCTAACTGCATCTCTGAGTTACAGGAACAAACAAACTCAACAAATCCTCTGTTGCTGCTATTTCCAGGCATATATGACAATATTCTTTTGTCATTCATGCAGACAGCTAAATCCCACCCTGGAAAATAACTCTACAACCTTTTTTCCCCCTCCAGCAACGTTTAGTTTTTAATCCAGGTAGGGCCACTAATTGCAGCATCTAAAAATTTTTGATTACTGAGCTCTTCCCAAGAGTTCTCAAATGACCCAGAAGTTATTTCTGCAGAAGTATGGCTTGCTCTGTCAGGGAAAGGCAAATCATACAAGAGCCATTTAATCTGTGGTATGAAGGACAATGAAAAATATATCCATTCAATAAGAACCTGCTTTTATCTTATGCTGCTGCACTGACAGATAAGAGAAATATATCATGTGGAGTCTGATCCCTCTATGAGTTCCAGAAAATAAGATAAGGGTCTGCAAAAATGCTGGCAAATTAATCCCAGGGAAATTACTAACCATTTTGTCTAAAGATCCAGTAGTCAGGAGGGATATCTTGGAGGTCACCTTTACTATTAAGGCTAGCTGGTGTTGTGGCACACGTTCTACATCTCAATGCCCCATCTGAAAATGAACTTCTCAGCATTTCTGAATATGCTTCCACAGATTTAACTCAAAGGAGGCAAGGCTGCTTCTTCCTCCTTAAATACATGAGGTTTTCAAGCCCTCTGTCTCCCATTTGCCAGGGCATAAATGATGTCCTCCTCTTTAGGAACTCAAATTCTATGCAAACTGCTTGATGTCAAAGGATCTCTGTGGCTTGGACACAGAGGTAAGATAGCATTTATTAATAGAAAAAAATATGAAATTACTCTGACATCTAATTGTGGCCAGAAAATACCTATTGAAGAAATGCATATAGAAGAAATAATGACCAAAAGGGAGGGCATTTCTCAGCACTTAATGACTAGATAGGAAAGTTAATGGCTGCAGGTGAAGTCAAGGTCACATAACTCAGCCTTGTCATTATGAGCTTGGAAATGCCCAGCCAGGAGGTCATCACTGCTATTACCAGCCACAGGAATAGAAAAATCTAAAGCAAAAAAATAAATAAAAATAATTACCTTTCTGTGTTTTGAAAAGTTAGAACAAAAACTGTAGGTTGCCATGGATATTGGGGATTTTTTTTCCTGTTTACTGGAGTTATATCTTCTCACAGTTGCAATTCAGCATGGTGCTGAGCCAAAAACAGTTAAAGCACACAGTCTTGAATAAGCAAACCTCAGCATACTGCAAGAGCAAGGATCAGGCTTATAATAAGTGGGAAAGCATTCCCTGGGGTTTATTTCCAGCAAGGAGTGTTTCTGAGGTAATAATTTTCAGGGAAATCAAATGTCTCTTCATAAATTCATTTCCTAATTTTCCCCATTGAAATGATTGCCTGGTTTGTAAGTCTATCTTTCCAGCTTTGCAAAAGAAAGGAAGGATCTACTACTAAATCCACATTTACTCATTATTTCTGCCTTATTTCCACCATTTTTGTCCTTTTCTACTTTCACAATAATTTCCCATTTGTTTCTTCTCTCTTAAGATTCATAATTAAGAAAAAATGTCATAAAGGCTTTGCTTTGAATCCTGCTGAAACCAGGAGTCAGCTATGGATTTGGATTGAGTTCCAAAGGTTAAAAATGATACAAAAATACATTTTTTTAAAAAATTATACTCTATATTTATTGCATCTTTCCAGCTCCTGGCCTCTGAAAGAAGAGAAATAGCATTATCTGACTTTGTTAAATATCATTGCTCTCAATCAGGTCCTTAATTTATCATATATAATGGCTATATAAAGAATAGAACTACACAAAAAGATAGGTAAAGGCCTCCTTCAGTTTTCTAGACCTTATAGAAGATGCAATACCTAGAAAAGTTCCAAGGATAAGCATGAAAATAATGAAAATGAGGATGATGAGACTTCCCCTAAGTATCTCACTAATTTGTCACTTTCTGGTGGCAGACTAACTCTGCTATTCATATCAAAACATTCTTATTCAAACCCACTGGCCTCTGGATTTATGGAAGACCAGGTGGAATACAATTACAGAAGAATTAGAGAGGAGTCAGCAATCACAGCACTGCCTTTGGAACCCAGACTGGGGTTGCATACATGAGAAATCAATATATTTGCAGAGAATACATAGATTATAAGATTCTCATTGACTTGAATCAAAGAATTTCCTTTCCCTGAGTACCACTATCATGGTAAAAAAACCATCCAAACCCAAACATATATATTTATATATATATGTTGGCACTCAACACAGAGATATTATGTGAACTATGAGAAAGAGAACCAAGGATATTGAGCACCACCTTTAATATTTCTAAACCCTCTATGTTCAGACATTCAGAAAGCTTTCCAATGACATCCAGAGATGAATATTATCCACAACAAATCGTATTTACCATCCAAACTACTGTGCAATAATATAGACAGTTCAAGGAAGTTTTGGAGCCTCTACTTACATCTCTGGTAGAAAACCACTTATTGCCACCCTTTGTCCTTCCTCCCCAAGAAAGGTTTGCAATGGGAGAAGCTTTCCATCTTTCCATGCATATCCAGGGATCCTCAGAAGAAAAAGAGCCCAAGAAGGAGAACATCCAGTATTAGCCTTAGTTTTTGAGAAATATCTCACAAGTAGTCACTGAATGTCTCCTATCTGTGTCTCTACAGCAGATAGGAGTGTGTCCCTCAGAAGTATTCCTAAGGTCAAAATCAGCATTAGGTACTCACTTGAAAACCAGTTGGTGCTGCAGAACCTAACAGGCTCAGGATCCTTCAGGCTGTGCCTTACAGAGACTATACTTATTCCTAGCAAAATGTCAAGAGCTGGATTTCTGTAGGAATGTGGTTCTAAAGGAAGAAATATTGCTAACCTAGGTTTCAAGATCTCAGCTCAGTTTGAAGATCACAAGAAGCTCTTCCATTGGAGTGGGTAGAGAGGAGGAGGGCAAACAGAAATGGAACAAAAATTACTTTTTCTTTATTAAAACAAAACCAAACCAAAGAAATCAGAAAAAGAAACAAACACACAACTCACCCCCCAAACCAATCAATCAACCCCAAAACCTAAACCCAACAAGCCAAAACACACCCTGCCAATATCTGTTTGGTATCGTGAAGGCAGATGCAGCTCCCAGTAAAGGCTGAATTAATTACAACATTATAAAAGCTGAATTATACTCAACAATCAGGCAAATGGAAAAATTGCAGAGCAGGATAACATAGATTTTGTGCTGTATTAGAAGTAGTAAATGAGTTGAGCAATTGCTTTCAAGGCACCTAGAAGTATATAAATATATATATGTACGTATATACAGAGGTACCTAGAAGCATTTCTGAAGCCAGTCTTCACAATTTCTTAGTAAGTTTATTTATTATCAGAGAAAAAAACAACCCAGAAAATGCATTTTGTTTTTAATTAATGATAGCCCCCTTTCCTCTAATAAAAACAGGAAAGAAGGCAAACCACCTGTACAGCACCTATTGAATTGTCCAAAGCAGAGAAGGTGAAATCTGTACAGAAGATCTGAAGCAAAAGGAATAAATAAGCTGGGGTAAGACCTCTGGAGACCAATTGAAATGGCAACTGCAAAGCAAAGGGTTCAATTGGTCTCCTATACATAAACATAACTCTGGATTTATTATAATGACTTTTAAAGCCAGAGAGGATCCCACACTGATTTATGAACAGTGTAAGAACTGGGATTGAAATATCAAGCTGGATTAGAAAGAAGAAGAATATCATCCCCATGCAGCATTCATTTATGGTCCTACTTGGGAGCAGCAGGAATGATACAGGGAGTGTACCACATTTCTCAAAGCCTCAGGAAGGGTTTTGAAAGCTAATATGGAGCAAGGAGAGAAAAGATGGACAATGAGGCAGAAGGAGAAAACTCAGGAGAAAAAGATTCAAAAAAGACTATGGATATGTTATTTTTATTTCATTTTATTATTTTATTGCTTTTATTATTTTATTTATTATATTATTTTTTTATTTTATTTTATTTAATTATTTTAGTTTTAGTTTCTTTCCTGAGGAATATTGAAGTTCATCCTCAAATCTCCAACCAGATGTCTCTGCAGTTCACTTTTCCCTCCACCTCCAGAAAGTGTAACCTCTCTATTCCCCTCAAACACTATCAGTGTATCTGGGGAGGCTGCCAGGGCATTATCCTTACCCTTCTCTGAGCAATGCATTAGATTTCTCTCATAATACCTCTCAGATACTGTGGACCTTTATGTAGCAGCCTGTTAAAAGCTGCTGCTATCTTAAGGAAGCTGAATTGGAATAATTCTGTTTACAACGCAATTCCAATTGGTTATTTTTATTAAGCCTAGTAAAAAAGTGATTTATCTTCTTTTTCTTTCTTATTTGTTCCATTGTAAAACACAATGGTCCTTGTAAAAATGCATTAGAGATGTTTCAAAAAGAATTCGCTAATCTAAAATCACTAATTTTCTCCTCATTACAAGGTTACATTTTATTTTAGAAAGATTTTTTCAGTTAGAAAATAGTGAATTTAGTAAATATTGCTAGTAAATATTCAAAGTCAGGCTCTCATTCTTAATTAAATTAAGAGAAAGTTGAGCTTCTAGAGTGACTTGGTCACTCAGCAGGGAAAGGCATAACCTTGACTCTGGTTATCACCATTGCCTTCCCTCTCCTTGCTTCTTAGAATCTGACATCGAACAAGGTAATTGAACCCTTCCCTTAAAAAAGGAGTTTCCAAACAGCAAGTCCTTTATTTCCCCCATTCATATATCCACTTGAGCTGAGGACAAGGGCAGATTTTACCCTGAGGGTGGTGAAGCACTGGTAGAGGTTTCCCAGAGAAGGAGCATCCCTGTGGAACCATTCCAGGCCAGGTTGTTTGGGACTCTGAGCAACCTGATCTAGTTCTAGGTGTCCCTGCTCCATTCAGGGAGGTTGGACTAGATGACCTCTATAAGTCCTTTCCAACTCTACCTGTTAAAAGACAGCTTTTGACTACTGCAGTAGGCAGGGTAAAAAGGGATTGAGTGAAGGGTGGATGCAAGTTTTGCTGAGCAATAAAAGAGTGGAGATGGAAGTTCTTCACACAGTAGGGCCTGAAAAATAATCATCCTCTTACTTTCACGTTGGGCAAACAGCCTTTGTTATCCTACTGAATTTAGAAGATAGGAAAGGGCAACCAGCAGGTCAGTCTGCAATATCTGTGTCTTTTGTATAGCTGAGTATGTAACATTCCAGGTGGAGAATTCTAATGAAGGAGCATTTGTCTCCAGCCTTTTTGTAAGTGTACAGACCTGGAGAGACAGGCATCAGGCAGTGACATTTCTCTTCATTAGGTAACCACTTCTTAAAATGCATCTGAGCCTGAATGAGATGAACCTTTGCTGAACTATGTACCTGGAGGTAGGTAGAACAATTTTGAACTGCTCACTCCAAGGACAGGACTTTGTTTGGGGAAAATGTGTTATCTGCTGTTTTTTAACTACACTCCAGCTCCTGCTTTATCACTTTTATCATCACATGCATTTCTGAAGCACTCATGACCACAGTGTCTGCTCACTCTCCTTTTCTACTCTTTTACCTTCTTCTGATATAAGCAAGGATGATCTGCTTCTCACATTGTTGAAATGATTATAGAACAGAATCACAGAGTCATTATGGTTGGAAAAGACCCCCCGAGATCATCCAGTCCAACCATCCACACAACACTGCCATGCTCACCATTAAACCATGGTCCCAAGCACCACATCTGCATGTCTTTTGAACCCTTTCAGAGGTGATGGTGATTCCATCACCTCCCTGGGCAGCCTGGGCTAATGTCTGATAACCCTCTGGGTAAAAAAATCTTCCTAATATCCAATCTGAAACTCCCCTGGCACAACCTGAGGAATGGATCCAAATCCCTTTCAGATTTCCAGAAACAATGAATAACAAATATTTTGCTTGGCATGAGAAGTAAAGAGTTGAAGCATAAAACCAAGAGCTAATCCTTGGATTTCCCTCTTGAAACTAGTTGGCCTGGATAACCTGGTGACCTATTAATTAGCACACCAAACTTCAGGCTATTCTCTTTGTCTTTGTATGATTTTATTCTCCATATTTCATTTTGGAGTTAGTCCACGTAAGTTGTTTTCTTGCTTTTTCCTCTCTCCCAGTGGGTGGATAGAAAAGTGGAACAGGAAAAGATGTCAAGATTATCAGTAATTAAGTACAGAACAAAAAAATAACTCCTTTAATTTTGGGAGTCCTTATTTAAAGGTTTCCTACACATAGTTCAGCTTAAATATGATGAGAAAAATGATATGAAGAGTGAGCACTAATTCTGTACACTCTGCTGTTTCATTGAGATTGACATAAAATTAATAAACTCATTTTTTACATGCTCCACATACTCATTATTCTAGATCTTTCAATTCTGCACATCTCTGACCTTGAAAAACATTGCTTTTTGTTTAACTTCAGGAGAGATACTAATCCAGTTGATCTGCTCAAGATTTCAGGTGAAGAAAATATATATAAATATGTGAAGAATTAGAGACTTCATCTATTTTCCTGGAAACCAATTAAGTTATAGATAAATGAGCTAATATGAAAATACCTTTACAATGCATGAAAAATTATTTGCAAATTTATCTATCATATAGAAGAAAATGAACAAATCTGACTCTATGGTTTATGGATCACCCAAGTTTAGCTAAATTACATTTCATATAGAGTCAAAAATGCCTTATTTTGATTTTATTGACTTAACGTACTATTTTCTTAACCTTCTAGACTACCATGCAATGGGACAACATGCAGGGAGATATTTCTGTCCTCTAAAAATCCACAAAGCTCTTTTAACAGTTATTTTCTCCTTCCCTTGAAGTATTTTTGAACAAGTATTAAATACTATTTAAAAGAACATCTATTAAGCCTGTTACTTGTGGCATTCCAACCTCAGTGCAGAAGCCCCAAACTATTTGAGCCTCTTCCTTTCCTTAGCTTACTCTCAGAGGACAGAAAACTAATCCTAAGTGGAGTTGCTTTAATAAATCCAGGAGTGTGTGCAGTGGCTTGAACCTGAGATGTCTATTTTTAGTATGTATATTTTGGGAAGGTTTTCAGTTCACTTACTCTAATATCTTATCTATTGTAGAGAAACTGTACTGCAGTTAATGATTAGTCTTTTTGGATGTTATTTGTACATAAAGATGAGTATCAGAGGAAAGGTAGGAATGTTTTCCTGGGCAGGGCAAATCAAATTGACAAGATATTAAAGATGAAAAAGCAGGAGTGCTTCCAAATTCTACCTGACCAATTGAAAGGAAATGAAAAAATGTAATAGAAAAGCTGTAATAGAATTAGAAAGAATTCCCATTCCCTATATTTTATTATTATTAACCACTTGCAATTTGGGTCATGTAAGTTCAATGATTAGTCTTTTTGGATGTTATTTGTACATAAAGATGAGTATCAGAGGAAAGGTAGGAATGTTTTCCTGGGCAGGGCAAATCAAATTGACAAGATATTAAAGATGAAAAAGCAGGAGTGCTTCCAAATTCTACCTGACCAATTGAAAGGAAATGAAAAAATGTAATAGAAAAGCTGTAATAGAATTAGAAAGAATTCCCATTCCCTATATTTTATTATTATTAACCACTTGCAATTTGGGTCATGTAAGTTCCACCCAGGAAACGAGTTTATTAAAAAAAAAAGAAAAAAAAGAGAAAGAGGAGAGAGAGGACAGAGAAAGAGGAGAGAGAGGACAGAGAAAGAGGAGAGAGAGGACAGAAAGACAAACCCAACCTCCATTGAACTGTTAAAAATCTCTCCAAGATTGCACATATGTGTAAAGATCTATCTCAAAGACAAGAAAAAATAAGTGCCCAACTACCAGAAGCTCCCTAAATTGTATCAACCCTCAGTTTCTATTTGGACAGCTGTCTAACAAGCTGTGTATATGGGCTGGGATTATAGACTGGGAAAAATCAATAGCTTTCTGTCTCAAAGGCACCAATATAGATTATGAATCACAGCCAGGAAGTTGTCAGTGATCTTGGCTGCCAACAGGGCTTCAGTAAAGATATTTGCTAGCTCATATTCTTTTAATGTGCATCTTTCAGAGATGAAACAGAACAGGTCAGTTTTTGACAAAAAAAAAAAAAAAACAACAAAAAAAGAAATCTTAGGCAAAGCTATTGTAGATCACAAAGTAGTAAGAGTCCAATCTTATCTAAATAAGGTTAGGTTTTTTGTTTATAGGGTTTTTTCTCCCCAAAAAGGAGAGTTCCACATTTTTCCCTTTCATCCATGAATTATTGGTATCTGCTAAAACTACTTCATACAGTTGTAGGAAGTAACAAAAGAACTAACAGAAATGAAGGAAAGAATGGGCAGTATTTGTATCTGTTATTCTTTGACACTCACACTGCAATACAGGAATATAATATACATATATACACATATGAATATCACCTCGAGGAAAGGAGAGTGTTCAAATCTGAGGTAGCCTCTTGTAGTGCATCTACACCAATTGCCCATGAAAACACCACACTGTCACTGTTTTTCAAACTACTACATGTAGTAAAAATATAGAGCTAGTAAATACAGAGGATTTGGCCCCACTTTGTTGTTTCCAGAAGCATTTCAATTAAATAATAGGTGAAAAAAAATTCTTCTTGTATGAAGGTGTATTCACATAATAGAAAAAAGTAACTTTCTTCTTGTAGTAAAGTATATTCAAATAATAGGCACAAAAGAACCCCAACTTTTTTCTTGTACTAGAAGTATATTAATAATAGGTACCAAAAAAACCTTTCTTTTTTTACTAAAGTATACTCAAATAATAGGTACAAAACCCTAATTTTCTTCTTGTACTAAAGATGTATTTAAATAATAGGTACAAAAAATTAACTTTCTTCTTTTACTAAAAGTATATTTAAATATTATGTACAAAAAAATTAACTTTCTACTTGTACTTAGAGTATATTTAAATAATAGGCACAAAAAAAGTAGAACTTTCTTCTTGTACTAAAGAAGTTCATTCGAAGGTACTCCTAAACCTCCTGTCATGCATTTAACCTACATGCTCTGAAGGCACAAACTGTTTTCAACTGACTATATAGGAATGGAGTCTAGAAGTTTTAAGCCTTCAACAGAATAAAATGAGTATTTCTGTGAGTTCAATCAAAAAACCCTCAGCTCTCCAACCCATGGCCATTTGTTGCTCCAGTGGAGTGCTGTTTGGAGTGAAGGCTCCAGGGTTTGTCAAGTGATGACAGTTGTAAGAACCTGACCACACCAATAAATCAGCTCCAGGAAGATAAACCAAGTTCATCTTGAGAAATCATCCAGACCATTTTGTGTTTCATGGGAACAGCATCCAACCCAAAAAAAGGATCATATATAGACACAAATTTTCCCACAGGCTTCCTTATTTGGAGTGAATATAGATTGAGAGGGAGCACATGGGGGGGAAAAAAACAGTACCTGTGCTGTGTTTCTTCTGCTTTTCCTTCCTCCTGGATGCCACATCACATCTGAGCCTCTCCCACCATGCTGAGGGCTAAAGATCATGAGGGTTGAGGGAAAAGCCAGTGAAGAACAGGTGGTCCAGGTGCTCTGTATCTTTTCCTGATACATTTGATGATTGCAAACTGAGTACTTCTGTAGCAATTTTAATAGCTTTGGGGACTTCTTTGTGGTGGATATGTACTGTAAGGTACCACACTCATCTCCAGAGTAGAGCTATTAGGAGAAATTAAGGGACCATGGAAGACATTGGATTTGCAAGTGATTGAATTGTGCTCTCTAGGACTGGAGCTAGGATAATCTTCACTTGCAGATGTTCAACTCCCATCACAGATGGATCCAAGCCAAACCCAGTTTTGAGATGCAAGACACAGAAAACTGATAATAGAAACTGGATACATCTGCATCATTTTTGCACTGCAGGAGATGGAAGCAAATTGAGTGGGAATAATTAATGTTATACAAATGAAATAAATATCTGGAAGGAGAAATTTAGACTAATTTTTTGCATGAGCAACACACTTCAAGTACTGGCTTCAAGTAGTTTAGCTGAGAGCTCATTTCAGCAACATTTCTTCTTGGGTTTTGTTTTGTTGGTTTTTTTTTAATCAGGGTGAAAAGATGATAGCAACAGTGGCAGTTGTTACTCAGTTACCCATTGCAAATAGATCAGTTTCTTAGGATCTTTTTAAGACTACATTTAAAAGCAATATGAGATCTTTCATAATTAAACAATTAATATGGTTATTAGAACTCCTTGAACTCTAACAATTCCTGTTCTAAAAGTTTGAATACTAAGTGTTGGCAGTATCTGTGACTGCACTGTATTAATGATAACCTCTTTTTTCCTCTTTATAATTTATTTGGAATGTGCCATGTCTCTGGCATGATTCTAGTGACTAAACACTAACTGAGGGCATGGACACAAACTTCTAGATATGACATGAGACTTATGGTTTACTCCAGCTTTATGAACATCTAGAGGCTAGCCAGGATATACTATCCTTGTCTCAGATGCCAAGTGGCAATTATACTTTGGTTCCTTACTCTCCACACTTCCAAAATCATGAGGAAAGCATTTAAAAGAAGCAAACTTTTCTATGTAACTGATTTCTTTTTTTTT
>VWZO01002547.1:114558-268374 GCA_013396975.1 Bucco capensis | reverse complement strand
TTTTTTTTTTTTTTTTTTTTTTTTTTTACCTGACAGATGTACAAGACATTTGTTGTATTGTTTGTAGAGTTTTTAGTAACCGTGCAAAGAGACAGATTGGTCCTTATTTTACTTTTACTATATCTTTTTGGCAGAGTCAGTTGATTATTAGAACATAATTGCCAGCTTCCATCTCTAGGACTAAATTCCCTCTGTAATCATAGATAAATAGTAGCTTAATAGACCCCAAGAAGTCAGAGCTCTGCTCATGTTTAATGCTACAACTGCCAGTCCACACTGTTCCACTTCTTGTTATCATAACAATTGCTATTGATTTATTGAGCTGTTTCACAGCCAATGGTTAGCCTTCAAAATCAGGCCAAGAAAAATTGTGTACACCCACACTAGAACAGGATGAAAGGTTCCTAAAACCAAAAATCTAGCAATGAAATAAACAGTTTAATTAGTAAACAGTATAACTGCATTTTTCTAAGGCTTGTTCTAATCCAGCACAGGATTTACCAGTAATTAAAATGCAGCCTCAGCATTTCTTACCGTAAACTCACTTCTATTCCTTCTTCACAGATGACTCCAAATTGTTGACTGTTAGCATCAGTCAGGGCACTTTAATAGAGAATATAAAAATAATGTGGGACACTGCAAAATAACATGGGGTAGTCTTGTTCTCTTCAGGAATGAATGAAGGTGTGTTGAGGATTACCACTGAACATGCGATGTGCTGCTAGTCTAGCTCCTTTTAATATTAAGGGGTTGTACTGGTGATAATCTCAATGGAAATCATCAATAGAAATGAAGAAGTAGCTAATTTAGAGTGATGAGAGGATGTCCTCCTAGTCTGGAAGTAAAGGAACTTTACTGAGGCAAGGAAGGGAAGTTTGCAAGCATATCTATATACTCTATTACTTAAACAAGTATTATTTCAGACTGCGGCACTTGAATACAACCATGCTTACATGAAAGCATCACACAAGGTAGCACTGAAGTGATGTCTTATCAGCCTTGCACAAAACTCAGCACCTCTTCCTTTTCAGGTATCCATTTAGAGCATATTTTCAAGTCAGATCTCTAAATTGACCTCAAATAGTGAATTAAAACAAAAATAAACCAAGAAATCTGATCAATCAGCCTACTACCACTCTCAACAACCAATCTACAGCTCTTAGAATGTTGTGTTCCTGGTAAAGAAATCAAACAAATTAGAAAACCTAAGAGCTCTTTAAAAATAACTGAAGAAAATATTAATTCCTATCATACAGACATTGTTTTAAATGATTTTTTTTTTCCTGGAAGCCACATCATGGAATCTTTTGCATAACCATCTTAAACTCCATTTAAAATGCAGTTCATTATTTTTTGTCACCACTACTGTTCCAGGACCTCACTGCACTGAGAGGTGGAAACATCACTGGTTCCTGCTACTGACAGACACAGACTGAAGTTCTCATTGTTATTTCTCTCTAAATATCTAAATAAATGTCAGAATTCAGTGAGATTGGGTATGATGAATGAGCAAGCAGTGCCCCCAAAAATCAAATATGGCATAGCATAGCCTATCTTTGTATTCATGAAGAGAAAATTTAAACAAAATAATGCAGAAAAAATAGACAAAATAATGATAATTAACAAGAGCTTAGCATACTATGAGCTGTACGAATATGATATTAATTAATCTAATTCTGAGTATAAAACTTTGACCTTTTTAGCTTTAAACCATTAAAGCATTACTGCTGAAGCCAGAATTACCAGAACATTTCTTTCCTCATCAGAACAATTAGCATGCCCAAAACTTCTCAGGCCTGACTTTTGGAATGGGAAAGCTCTGTCAGGAAAAGTAAATCTGAGTTTTCCTTGATGCTGATAGAAAAAGTGCAGGACCTTATCTCCTGCAGGCTTCTTCTGCTTATGGATGGGTTCAAGGGTGGAGTATTAGAAATTATATCCTCTCAACTGGTCAAACAGATAAGGCAACATCTTTCTTTTTATCAGCAAAACCCTTCTTGCTGATGAAAGAGTCTATCTTTCAAAAGCAGTTCCTCTCCCATGCTATTGTTCAGGTTACCAAGCTGTGTGTGTATATTCCTTGTCTGGTTGCCCCCCCCAGGACATCCTTGAAATAAGCCATGTTGTTTCAAGGCTGCAGGGCTTTTATCCCTCTGTAAAAAAATTAAATACAACAAATTCAGAACAAATACAGCATGAATATTTTACACAGCTGTGGCTTTAATATTGCATCAGTAGCAAATTAGAATCCAAGCCTTCGATTTCCATGTTTGGAATATTAACTGCTGGAGTTGCACCAGTAGCCTTAAGGAGGGTTTGGGTGGATCTTAATGAAGGATGTCAGAAAGTAGGGTTGGTGTTCACACAAAGTGTGAAGTGTCTGCTTGAAAACTGCAGTAAAATGATGTCAGAGAAGAAAACTATCTGCTGAGCCCTAATTAACAACAGTTTAAGCAAGCCTGGTTCTCCATGCTTGCTAAACCTCCCTGTGCTTCTTCAGAATAGAGAAGAACTGAGATGCATGAGACACATCCTTGAGTGATCATTATTACCCTGAGAGGAACAGGGATGTGCTTATCTCACCTGGAATCTCCACTGTTGGATGTATTGGCCAGATCTTGCAATATGTTTATCATACAAGCAATCTGCCTTCCTCCAGGCACCCTCATTTAATGCACTAAGGCAAGCTCAGTGACTAATAATCTGCATTCAAGGCCATTTGCAGGAGATCTCCCAATCTATAAATTGACATTTGTATCTCTTGTCACTCCAGCAAAACTTGCAAGGATCATTCTTGGTTGTACAACATGGGAAAAAAAAAACACCCAACCAAACAGTTATTTGTCCAGAGTGATGACTGAAAATCAGCATCAGCAACAGTTTTGTTATACATTTTGAACTAAAACAGCAGCATAAATGAAAATAACTTTTGGAGAGATGAAAAACTGGGAAAACATGTTATTTGAAATATTAAGGAACATCTGAACTCCAATCTTGTAATTATTCATAAACAGATAGGACCTCATTAACAAAGCCTTTGGCTCTAACTGAAGGTTATACTGGACAGATTCTTCCAGTATAAGAACATGAGATGAAAGAAATGGCTTTTCAAATGGTTAAACTTGAGCCTTTATTTTATTTTTTTGTGTGGAATAACATGGAAAATTAAATAAAAAAAATAATTACTGCAAGTTCCGATCAATGCAGTTGTGGAAAAGATCAGAATTGGCCTGGGACCATGCACAAACATGGGCATGGCAGAGTAAGCTCTAGTTACAAAGAGAGGAAAGTCAGCCAGAGGAAAAGAGGCTGCACCATTTAGCCTGTGTCTTCTGCACATTTTCCCCAGTGTTTAAAATTCAACCTCTTGTTCCATACTAAAGATCTTATTTTCCTGGGCCACAGTGCTGAATTATCCCAAGCAGTTGTTCTCTGCCTGTCTCTGGAGATCAGGGACTGAAGCATGACTCAGAAAGTCACAATATAGTCCCTGATTACCCCTTGCCCCAGGAAGAAAATAAACTGCATTAGCCTTTTCCTTGGTACAGATGATTTCTTCTCTCTGCACCAGCCAGGCTGTGTTGGTCAGTATGTCAGGGCAAGGGTCATAGCCAGACATTACTCACTCCCCATGCTCCTGCAAAGGAGTGGGAATAGCTGGCTTGTAGAGGCCAGTCACCCTTCTGTAATGCAATCTTCACTCAGGGTAAATTGCACTGTTTAAGAGGGCACTTTAAGCTTCCCTCTAGGAGAGAGGTGTCTATGACAAACTCCATTCTTGCTCTGCACCTACACTATGTGTTTAGGCAAATTGCTCTGAAGCCTCAAAGCTGCTTATATTGATCTTTCTTCTCTGATCTACTGCAGAAGAAGAACATGCTCTGATTGTCCAGGTTTCCTAGAGAGTTGTCTTTGCAGTAGGAGGCCAGTGGAGGTGCAGTGTTTAACCCTCACAAGATTTAGCCCACGCATGACCAAGTGTGACATTTCTGGGGATGGCCAGCAATGATCTGATTGCCCATTTCCCCCTCTATTTCTTTTAAATGCACTGTTTCTTGTGGTCATCACATCCTTGTTAGAATATGAAATTAGAGTCACTAAGGGCAAAGGAAGATTCGAGCTCATGATGGTGATGAAAGTGATCTCTCTCACATCTAAGCAGCCTAGCAAGAGAAGCACGTGGGGAAGGCATTCTCTGGGTGCCCCTTGCACATTCACACGCACAAATCAAGGACACTTCTGCAGTGAAAAAGGATATAATATCTATCACTTTCAATTGTGCAACATGAAAAGGAATCAGAGGCTCAGATGTTGACCAGTTCAAGTTGTGCCCTTTTAGGCAGATTGCCTCTTGCTCCAGGAAAACGCAAAATTTGAGAGTGAAACTATGCCAGAATCCATTCTTTCTTTGATGTTCAATTTATTGCCTGCTGTTGTGGGATTCCCTTCAAAGAGTGCATGGAATATTTACAAAAACAAAGTGAGCAAGCAAGGCAGCACTTTCCTGTTAGAGGCTGGGGGAATTTTGACACTCCAAAGCAATAACCATGGTTGAGGGAGCAGGAGCTAGAGGATTGCAAGGGGACAAAACTGTGTGATGCTTGTGTCTATCACAGAGGTGCTGTGAGATCAGCTGGTTTATGCCTTCTGCTTGCTAGGGCCTGGTGCTGACAGTAAGTGGAGTGGCATCACCTCCTGTCTTCAAGCATCTATATTTTAGGCCTTAAGGTTAGCTGAACTAAGTAGTTGAAGCAGGACGTTGGTGTTTTGCTGTCTATATGTTGGCCAAGTTTCATGACTCTTTGCTATCTCACCTCTTAGTGGAGAAGAGTTTGAGTTTTGAAGAACAGAAAAAAAGTCCACTGGCATTTTTTTCCTAGGTCTCTTTGGCTGTGGAAATTGAAATAAAACCCAATCATTCTACTGGAAGACTTTGGGATAGTGTTTGTCCTGGAGCCAGGGTTGCAAGCTAGACTGTATTTAAGTGAAACCTCTTGACTTTAAAAGGGAAAATAACCTGTTCATGAATAAATGATTAATACCAGAAGGGTTACATATTTACTCAATATCCATTTTTTTCTATTGCTTGTTCCACCACTAAAATCATAATCTTGCCTACAACCTCAGTAATTTCTCTAATAACCACTCCTGATGTAATTTTTAGGGGATTAGGACATTGGGTTGGGAGTAATCATTAGCAGAGTACAACAAAGTCTGAGGTTTTGCTGATGTTTGTCTTAATAAAAGAGCAGAGTGGCAGGAAAAGAGCAAATAAATAAAAGGTAAGAAGAATTATCTCTGAAGAAAATGCTTTTCCTAAAATTTTCCCTGAGGTTCTAATCTTCTTTAGTGTGACCCAGAGAGTGTCAGAAGAGCTTCAACATATTGAAGGAAGAAACCTATTTCACACCTCCCCTAATCTTGGAGAGCTTCCTCAAAGTCCCTATACAGAATTAACATAACCTTTTTGGCCTGACTTCTGCATCTTACCAAGTTAATGAAATCAAGGGGACATGTGTGAATGGTCTGTTTGCAAGGCCCTGGCTTTAAATTAACATCCAGACCTCATTTGTTTCCTGATGGCTTCTTAAGGGACACCATGGGCTGGGAAAATAAGCTTAGAAATGGAAGTCCTAGGAATTTAGCAGTCTGGAGTGGCTTGGCCAGTGAGACCAATCAACTACACTATTGATGTGATGATTGTGAAGCACCTACATGATACAGAGTTCCTTTTTAGAAGCAGCTCTGTGTTTTCTCTGGGATTGGGGACAGCCAGCTCCAAAGAAATCAAATATAATGCCTATAACCGAAATAGACTAACTTCCAACTCAGCAAGCAACATTCCTCTTAATTTGCTGTAAAACAGGACCTAATGAAATCAGACAGCAAGAACAGAATATTTAAAATGTGTGACTAATATCATTCATTAAGGGATGCACATTTCATATTTGCAGTTGGCTGGAAACATCCAAACAAACTCTGGAGTTGTGTCTCCTGAGTTGCCACAGTTCTATTAAAGCCACTCAGCAATCCAATAGGAATGCTCCCAGTCAGTATCTCATTCCTTTTTGGAACCTGCTAGGTAACTAATGATAAAGGAAGCATAGAAGCTCAGCAAATCCTTTTTCTTCCTTTAATGGAGGCATGCTGCCTAGGAAAACATCTAGCAGAAGGCTGTTTTCCATGTAGTGTCACTCCTAAACCACCTCCCTGGGAAAGCAGCACTACTCATGTCATACCATTTAACAGAAGACAAGGGCTCACCAGCACAGTGCCCACAGCAGAGTCACATTTCACCTGTCCTCCTGCAGCCCGTGCTCTATTGACAGGCTCTGTGATAAGAAGCTGAGCAGTTTTGTTGGTCTCAGGTTTGATGGGCTGAGATTTGTCACAGTCCCATCTTCTGCTGGCAGCAGGCTCCACCATGGATGCATCATTATTCTCTGTAACCCTTCAGATCGTGTTACCCAAAGTAATCTTCTTGTCTGTCTTCTCCTGAACTCTTGGGATGGTTCCAGGCCAAGTAAAGAGGTGCTGAATTACTGTTTTGGTTATTGTACAGAATTGAAACCTGACTCCAAACCTCCTTCATTATCTCCTCAAGCCTTCCAGCCTAATTGACAGCAAGGCTTTCTATCTTGATTTGTTCCCATTAGAAGTCCTTGTGCCCTTGAATACACAGGTAAGGAAATAACTTTAATTACTGCTATAATTAGATCTATCTGAAGCACCTGTGCTTTGGCATGAGAAAAAAGGCCTTAAAATGGAACCTTCCTTTCTGCAACGTTGATAGGCATTTTTTTCTTAAGACCATTCATTTGGCAGGTAAAGGTACCCAAAGTAGACATAGCAGAAAAAAAGTAAATAAAAATATCATTTTTAATTTAAATTGCTGTTAAATCAAATTATTTATTACCATAGCAATGTGGGAAGAAATCTCCAAGTAACAGGCAACAAAATAAATGAAACAGATCTCAAAGGCCATAGCCTCTTTGTAGTCAGAGTCATTAAAGAAGCCAAACAAATATTGAGGAATCTCCAAGAGAATAGCACTTCTTCATTGTATTAATGCTGAGAAAGAACAGAATGTGACAGCTGCTGAGTTTCTTCAGATAGTCCTGTATGATTCTAATCCCAAAACATTCAATAGCTTCTGTATTTCTCATCTGGGAGATAAATTGTAGAAGATTCAGCTGGTGTGTGTGTGTGTGTGTGTGTGTGTGAAAATTGCTATCCACGAAAATTTGCTGTTCCAAGAAGATAAGTTATTTCAGTTGTAATATGGAAGAATCACTATAGGCCACAAAGCTGGTGAAAGGTCTGGAGCACAAGTGTTGCAAGGGGTAGCTGAGGGAACTGGGGTTATTTAGTCTGGAGAATAAGAGGCTCAGGGAAGACCTTCTCATTCTCTACAACTACCTGAAAGGAGGTGATAGTAAGGTGGGACTTGGTCTCTCCTCCCAAGAAACAAGTGATAAGACAAGAAGAAATGACTTCAAGTTGCACTGGGTTCAGCTTAGATATTAGGAAGAATGTCTTCCCCAAGAGGGTTATCAGACAATGGCACAGGCTGCCCAGGGAGCTGGTGAATCAGCATCCCTGGCACTGTTCAAAAACCATGCAGATGTGGTGCTTGGGGCCATGGTTTAGTGGAGAGCATGGGAGTATTGGGGGGATGGTTGGACTGCATGATCTCAGAGGTCTTTTCCAACCCTAATAATTCCATGAGGTCTCTTCCAACCCAAATCCTTGTATGATTTTATAACATTTAAGGTTCCTTCCAATCTAAACTGTTCTATGATTAGCAAAGTTTTCCACACTGAATAATAGATTGACACAAAGGATCGTGGGCACAATACCTTCATCTATTTATTCTGGGCATTTTAGAGATCTTAAATACACTACTTGCAATAACTAGTTTAAATGAATGCATATATTCTTGAAAAGGTATTTCAAAGGCTGAAATCTGCTGTGTAGTATCTTTTTAATAGCACAAGATGCAAAAGGAAAAGCCTTGCCTTTATCTTGAAAGATACTATTTTTCATCATTTGGCTCTCCAATTTGATGTGATTTAACATTAAGCTGGCTGAATTTTGTGATCTATTGTAACAGTCTCCATGTCAAAGAGAGGTAACTCTATCTGGCATTCAGAACTCTGCAGGACTCCAGCAGTTTAGAAAGCAAGGACTCCTAATAGCTTTTTCAACTGCAAGTAGAATCCAGGCTAATTGCAACAAAGCCTCTCAGTTTAGTCAAACTTGAATCTCCTGACCGGTCAGACAAATCCATTAGGATTTTATTGGATCCTAAAAAGAGTTATGTGATTCCCTAGGATCCAATCCTTGTCAATCAGGCAGAGTAAATTGGATTCTTGAATAGGGAAATCCCTAAGGGAGAGGAGATGTTATCTAGATCAGATGCAGTGATTTCTTCGACTATGTGCTCACTAGGTTCTGTTCTCTCTTTAGTGAACCAATAAAACCATAATAAGTATTGATTAATCCATTACTGAGCATTATCCACTGCCTTCTGCCTCCTTACTGTATTTAAACACAACACAGTGCCTCTCTGCTACCATTCTACAGCTGTTTGCCTTTACTTTGGCAGCCTTGGCAAGCTCCTGACAGCTTTGCTTAGGTTTCCAAACATCTTCAGTCACTTCAGGTACATTTCAGATGCACTATTTAAAAGAAATAAATAAAATATAGCTTAAAACCAGTTATATTTCCTCTAAAAGAATAGGGAAAGGAAATAGTGATCAACATTTTTATTTCATTTCATATTTCATTTTATTTCAAATGTATTCAGAAATGACTATGTTTGTCCTTCAAGAAAATCACATGCTACAACATTAATATATTATAAAGCACTTAGAATCTTGCAGGAAGAAATATCTGTCATTGGGAATGTCACAAATGGTGGCTTTTTGGTATCTTCTCTATGTGTGACAGTTGTGTAGGTATCTTTCATTGGCACTCACCTGATTTCCCTAGCTGTTGAATGTGTCATGACACTCCAGAGAGTGAATTACAGGCTGGCTAAAGCTTTGAAATTTCTCTGATAGGCTTACAAGATTTACCTCCCTTTTGGACTGTTCATGCCTGAAATTCAGTTGGCCTTGGAGCTGCTCTCCTCTACTTTTAATACTTCTTCCTAAGCATTATCTTTTGGGCAAGCTTTCTCAATTCCTTTCTGAGTACTGCTCAATAGTTGGGAGTACAGAGATCAGAGAGATAAATTAACTTTGATTACAGAGGACAAGGTCAAGACCTGAATGGACACAGGTTGAGCTGAGGCATCACAGAAAGCTATTTTAACAATCATATTAATTATTAGGCTTTTAGAGATTATTTTATCTTATGTTGAGCAAGTACAACACTTAGAGGAGGAGAATATGTGCTGGGCAAAATTGATGTGTATTTACATCTTTTTTTAGGTATAGTTTTCAAGGCTCTGTGGTGTTTTGTGTTCATTACAGAATAGTCATTTGATCAAGTGATTTTCAATACATTGTCACAATAAATTACATTCACTTCATTAGATGTACAGGAAGTATAGCTGAAACAGGGACAAGTATTAATTTAGGACTCTGCAGAAACTGACACTCCATCTTCTGACCCTGAGGCTGTATTATTCAAGATACCTTGTGATGGAAGGAAGTCTGTCTCCATAGCAATTACCTAAATCTTTTATCAGTCATTTCTGGAAAGAAAATTAGAGCAATTGTGTCAGGATGGTCATATGGGCAGAAATTGCACACTCATTCAAACCACTTATGTCTCTGACTTTGTCCCTGCTTGATGGCTGCTTTTGTTTACTACTATGCTTTTGAAAGTTTGATTGGCCATGAGCAGATGTGCCATCCTGGAACCACAAATGCTTCTCCTTTGTTTCCTTCCCATTTCTTTTTTCCCCTAGACCTGTCACTGAATTATACCATGTTTCAATTATACTATGTTTCTGTTTATTAAGCAAATTATTCTCTTACATCAAAAAAAAAAACAACCATACAAAAATCAACCGAAATTAGTTACAATTAGCAGCAGCCCAAGTCTCCTTGTCACAGCTTTAATTATGACAGTCTTTAATGGCACAGGTTAATTTGATAGGACTCTTCAGGGATGCTGTTAAGAACAGTACCTATTTTGAATCAGATCATATCAATCATATCACCCTGGCAGAGTTTTATTGACTCCATAATTAGTGCAGGGCTAGCTGCTTTTGGAAGAGGAGAAATTGCAGTGTCCCCTTAGTTTATACATGGTTAAACCAAGTTAGAAGGGAAAAAAATCTGCTGTGGTATGGGTAGGGCTGTCTCTTTAATAAATAATTGTAATAATTATAATAAAAGAAAAGCAAAAGCAGCAGTCTTCCTCCACATTTAGATTGCTTTTTTCACCGTCGGTTTTTGAAATAAGACTAAAAAAGCTTAACTGTTGATCAATAACAGTTGCAGCCTCCACTGAGCGATATGAACAACAGCCTAAGCTCTCCCCTCAAGTTCCTTGTTCAGGCAAATTTACAATTAATGGCTTTTCTTCCAACAGCAGAGCTATCCCCTTCTTCATGGCTCAGCCAGGGACCTGCCAGCCTAATCTATTCCCAGTTTGCTGGCCATGGTCCTTTACTCTATCTGTCTTAGCATATTGATTTCTGAGCTGTCTTATTGGTTCCTAACATAATTATAGCAGGAGTGGGTCTCTTAGTACAGCTAATACATTTACACCATGGCATCAAGGGAAGCTTATTACAGCAGCATCCGGTAGCACAGCTACAGCTAAGGGTCAGTTGCCATTTCCATTAGAAACCCTATTTTTCAGGGGTTTATACCTTAGCAGTTTTAATCTGTATCAGGCTCCAAACTTGGCAGCCTGCATGAAAATGAGATGTTACTTAAAATAGAAGTCAGTTAAAGCTGTTAAGCAAAAATAATCAATGTGGTGTGCATATAGATTTGAAGATATTGTTAGAATATTAAAAAATGAGTTCTCTCTCCTTTGACTCTCAAACTGACATCTGAGGAGCTGAACTGTTTTGTTAGAAGTGTAAACATTTACTTTACAAAAATCTGTCTTCTTTGAACATTTCCAAATGCATAAAGCACTGATAAAACACTACGATGAAAAGAAAGATTCTTTTGAGGTGGTGGTATCATATCCAAAGGACAAGGAGTTTTGAAGTGATGCCTATGAAATGCCTCATATAAGGTTGAAATTCTTTAGAATTTTAAGTTTTTAGGATTTTAAGTCAATTTAGCCCTGTAAAAGGTGTCAGATTAGCAACCCTGGAAACTTAAACCCTCTCTTTAGGCCCAGAATGAGTGGTATTGAATACATTTTTGGGGGCAAACCACATGCTTCAAACTGAAGGACTAAAACTCTAAGTCATCTCACTACTGGCATAAAAACAACCAATAACAGTGCTCATTTGTGCTACTTCAGTTTATGATTCTTTATCTTTTTTTTTTTTTTGATAAAATGGTGGCTAGTCCTCAGTTCTCTTGAATCAGCCTATTGATCCCTTCCATAATGTGTGCAGCATTATTAAGCATAATAAATCTCAAAGAGTTAGTATCTGGATTTTCTTGAAAGCAAGCAACTTGTAAACATCATTTTCACTTCAAAGAGGTGTTGAAAATAATGTGTCAACAAGTACTGCAAGGAGATTCATTTTCTCTTCCAAAGCCAAACCTATTCAGAAAGTGGAAGAGAAGACATGTAGAAAAATTCATGAAAGAACTAAAGATCATTTCCTAACTTCACAAAACATCATAAAATAGAAGGCTTGGTTCAAACTTGACAAAAACAATACAATTGGCATCAACGAACTGCTCACAAGAATGCTAAGTTTCAAGGATGCAGCCCTTATAGATACAAAATACCTATTAGGTCATCAATCCATCTCCCTGTCATGGCTCTTGAAGATTTAGTGATTTATCTGGTCTAGGAGAGTGTCTTAATTGATGAGACATTCAAAGCTTTAGGAGGAAGACAAAAGGAAGACTCTTCAGGTTGAGTTTTAAGTGGTTTCATTTAACAAGGAAAAACAAAGAAAATCTAGCAAGACTTGAGGTGATATTTCCATCACTCTGTAAAACTTCATCAAGGTCAATTAGATTTAAAACCAAGAAGTTATCATGCTCTGAAAGTGGCATAAAAAATGTACATATACATAAGTACTAGCAGACCTGATGATCCTAGAGATCTTTTCCAACCTAAATGATTCTGTGATTCATCTCCATGCATTAATTGTAACTAGAACAACAATTTTTGTTAGAATATGACCTGAGTCTGTGACACAGAATTCTTCAAAGTCAGCCTGGGGCATGCATTTATCAGTGTTTTTATTTTATTGGTGAAGGTCTGGTTTTATTTAATTCTCAAGGTTTTGTTGTTAACAGGAAAAGCTGTCTCATAAATTAGGGAAGTGCTCTATTCCAGGGTTGGCAAAGATTTCATTCCATGTACAACCTGAAACTCCTGATTTCAGCAGAATCACATGGATATCATGGTTGGGCAGATGAAGAACTTGTTGGAAATCCCAAGTAGTTTGAAAGGATCAGATAGCTGGTATTGGGCCTTTTCATTCCATGTACAACCTGAAACTCCTGATTTCAGCAGAATCACATGGATATCATGGTTGGGCAGATGAAGAACTTGTTGGAAATCCCAAGTAGTTTGAAAGGATCAGATAGCTGGTATTGGGCCTTTGGAAAGGATATTTGAGTTTAATTTCTTTGTTTTTCTCTAAAATGCTACTTCCTCACCTCAGAGAAGTCTTCTCTAACACTTATGATGCACTCAAGCAGAACAACGAGAGAGGAATAAAAGCTTATCTTAATTAACAGATCAATGTCTTTCTGTCCAGATAAGAATGTGCAGATGGGAGGAAGAGTTGGGGCTTGTTCCAAACAATAATCCTAAACTAATTTCTCATTAACTAAGTCCTGTTTAAGACAGGCAACATTTGAGACAAGAAGAAAAATATCAGAACAGATGTTTTTAGGTTCATCCATTTGAAATGGGCATAAAATTCACCTGGTAGCTCTAACTTTGGAAGCCACCAATCCAAGAGTCATCAACCTCTCACGGAGAGTGAAACAAGTAAATTCTGCTGCATGGTTGGAGGTGGATGGATCATTTTGCAGCAGTAGTCCTGCCAACCCCTTCCCCCAGTGAAGTCAATACAGTTAGTCTTGATTCCTAGTGGAAGAACAGAAAAGACAAATTGCCTTTCTTACTGTAGCAACCAACCTCACTGTCAGTCCTGAGTTTTCCTGCTGACAGTGTTACTATTTTGTGTCTCACACTGAATTAAAGGAAATTAAGCACAAAGTGTGCAATGCAACTGGTGGAAGTAGTGAAAGCCTAATGTGATACAGTAAATGTAGGGAACAAGATTTCCAAGTGTTTGCTGGAGGAATTTGCATGGTGAGTTGTTGATCTTCATGCTTCAGAGAGGTGAAAATGTTAGTATTCATCTGAAAACAAAGGGATTTCCAGCAGGCAAGGGCAATTTCTAAAGTAAATCAATATTAAATGACAAATAGTCCAACCTTTCATGTAACATTTATAAGGAAAGAGATTTTTAATTGCAGTCGAAGTATCTACTTGACTAACTTCAATCAGTGGCCTCCAGGAGAAATCAGTAGCTTTGCTCCACTGACACTTCATTTTTTGTACAGTAAGGAGTGAGGAAAGGTCTCAGTCCTTGAAATTGTTGACATGAATATCACTTTTTAACAGAATTTAAGCGCAGTTTGCGAGTATTATTACCTTTCCAGGGTCACTGAAAATTGAAGCACAAGGAAACACACTGGAGTTTTAAGGCCAAATCAAGCAGGTTTGTGTTTGATTTTTTTTTTTCTTTCTTTCTTGGCCCTAGTATTTCCAATTTGCTTCCTCTTGATCACCACCAATTATGATTTACTACCACAACCACCACCAACAAAATCATCTTTACCATCTTTCTCCTCCCTGAGTATAGGAGAGAGCACAGGACTTCTGGATAAAGAAAATAAAGGCCAGCTGGTCACACAGAAACATCTGCTTGTGTTTAAAACAAACTGATCATTCCCTGCATCAAGCAAGAAATTGACGTTACATGCAGTAACATCTACACAGTTTGTTTAGATGTAGCTCCTCTAGTTTTCCATACTAAGAAAATAAAAAGGCACACACAAAAAAATAATCTACAGTTTCCTCTTGTCACCCAAACTTACTTTTTCCTCTCAGTATCAAACTGACAGAAACTTTCAAAGCTTCAAAGAAACTTTTCCAAGTTGGAGAACAACAAATAACAACAACACTAAGTAGTAAATTGGAAAAGCATGGGATTTGGTTATTACACATGTTCTGTGAAATCACTCTTAAAAAACAAGTTTTATATGCTAAATTAGTGTGTGGTTGTGTGGCTTTTATGACTCCTGTAGTTTATAGATAGCATATGTACTTTATATTATGGTAGTTATTAAAGAACCAGGAGGTATTCTCATGAATGGTAAAGGAATAGGCTTATAAAATCTGTGCAGTGCAAATTATCAAAGTATAAACATAACTTAGTTTTGCTAAAATATTTAAAGCAATTGGGATGGCTATTTTATATCTTTAATTAAAAATACAGAGAGATGAGTAAGAATCAAATGCCAATAGGACAGAGGGGTGAAGGTAAGGAAGAAAAGATATGTTTTTAGCTGACACTTAAAGGAGAGAGGGGATGTGGAGGCAGAAATATTGAGGGTTATTCAAGATGTCTGCAGCTGTAGAGGGGCTTCTGGCCACAGAAAAACACAAGTGGCCAGTGTAAGGTACACTATCTTGAAAATAAAGGTATGCTCCAGGTGCCTACAGCACAGCAACAGAATTACTCAAGCAGGAGATGCGAGAGATATCTGTGTGTAAAGCTGGAGACATTTCCACAGGAATTGGGATCTGGGATGTTACTCTAAGGAAGCCAGGGCTGAAGAAGGCATCCTGTCAGGATGCCTGGGAGTGCCAGCCCAGAGAGACAGCAGAACTGACAGACATAAGGAGAGCTGCAAAGTGGCAGGAGAAGAATTTTCAGATCCTGGAGCTTGCAACCAAAGGTTCACATCAAGGTTAAAGTGATAGAGACAAATGGGAAGGCAGGAGCCTAGGAGAGACATGAAGGAGACAGATTTATGTTTAGTGGTGTTCATTCTGGTAGAAGCAGAAAACAAAACAAAAGCCTCCACTGCTCTCTTGACAAAATTAGATCTAAGGAGATAGGACAAAAACATTCACAGATTAATTCCATGTGTCAATGGAACAATAGTTATACTCTAATGAATTAGAGGTCACCAGCATCCAGGACAGATTAGTGGCAACTGATTCAGTAAGTTATGAATGTCCATTTAATATGGCTCTGGTAGTAACAACTTAGTTCATCCTCTACAGTGCATTTTTTCTTCCCTAAATTTTAACACTGAATAACTGTATGAGATATGCATATACTTATTTTACTATAAACATTTATGACATTGCAACTGGGAGTCAATACATGCCTGTACTTGTCAAGGGTTAGGGCTGGGCCAACCACTAATACAGGGACAGATATTCTCTGTTGTCCCATTTTCCCACACTCCAAGAAGGAAAAAGGGAAATTAACAGAGAGACTTGTGGATTGGAAATGAAACTTAAACTACTTTAATGTAAATAATAACAAGAAAATGGAATATATGTATATACACACACAAAACTAATACCACATCTAAACCTCCCTTAACGGTAACTACCTCACCCTCACCACTGATGCTGTAAGCAGAAAGACTCACCAACAGATGGGAATCAGACTCAGGGGCTGGATCCTGGAACCCAGGAACTCTTGGATTGAGATTAAGGGCAGAACAGACAGAGTTCTGCAGCAGAAGAGCTGGGCTGCTGATCCTCACAAGGCTCAACCTTCAGGAAGGGACGAGACCCCAACTTCTCTTTTTGTATCTGCTATTAATTAGGTACTAAATATCTTAATCATGCACCTGTTTTGCTTGGGTCTTAATCTTTATTTAAGAGAGCCCAAGGCCCAAGATCAGTGTCAAAGTTTCAAGGACTGAATATGACCTATATGGCATGGAATACCTTCTTTGGACAATATTAGAGAAACTAAGCAGATTTCTTATGAAAAAAATGAATGACTTGTTTTCATGAAAAAATAATTAAAGCCAATTTTCCAGAACATGGAGAATTCATGCTTAAAAAGATGCGTAGTGAACTCTTTCATGGGACCATAGAAATCAGTGAGAGAATGTCACCTGGGATGGTGATTCCACCACCTCCTTGGGCTGCTTGTGCCAATGCCTGAGAACCCTTGTGCGGAAGAAATTCTTCCTAATATCCAACTGAACCTCTCCTGGTACAACTTGAAGCCATTTCTTCTTGCTCTGTTACTCATTACCTGGGAGAAGAGACCAAGCCCCACCTTACTAACCTCTCCTTTCAGATAGTTGTAGAGAGTAAGAAGGTCTCCCTGTGTCTTCTCTTCTCCAGACTAACCAACCCCAGTTCCTTCAGCTGCTCCTCAGAACACTTGTGCTCTAGACCCTTCACCACCTTGTAGATGTAGTCTCGAAGGACAAACTAATATATTTCAATCCTTTATGAGAAATCAGTGGTGTTAAATTATTCATACAATGAAAGGCTGAGGAACATTTCTTTCTGCCTATGGTCCCTGGTCCAATGGCCCCTGATCAGATGATGGGCTTTCAGTTTACTTCACTTGTCTTTAGGCTTGCTTTGACCACCAGAGCTGCATCATTCACAAGAGTCTCCAATGGAAAACATAAACCAATTGCACACAATGCACTTTAGATTAAGGCTCAAGTCCATTTCCAATACAGTGAGCAAGTGTTAGATGCCCAGTTCCTATTAACAATAGAGAGAAATCTGTGCCTAATTCCCACATGCATCCTTAAGTGCTTGCCTCTTCACTGTGGTTTTAAACCCAGCCATTTCTTGCAGCAGGTGACCACATAAAAATAAACCAAAGGCAAAACTGCATCCTAAAGGTTGGTTTTTCCCTACCATCAAGCCTAAGAATGATACCAAGAAACACTGTTTAATACAAACTGACATTGTTTTCTGGAATAACTATGTTTTTTTCCCCCATATTTCATCTTTTCCAAAGTACAAAAATAAGGATTCTATTGAAGATAAGATGATTTGTCCATTGTACAACTCTTTTGTTCCATTTTTTTTTGGTGAATAATATTGAAGTAATAGAACTCTTTATGACTAATAATATAACAAAATTTGGTGAATAGTTTAACTGTGGAAGTCACTAGTCCCCACGTTCATCTTTCTTGGAATAGTCTGACTCATGTTCAACTTGCCATCGATCAGAATACCCAGATCCCTCTCTGTGGGACTGCTTTCCAGCCTCTTGTTCCCCAATCTGTATTTACATCCAGGATTGTCCTGTCCCAGGTGCAAAATCCAGCACTTGCTCTTGTCATACTCCATGTAGTTGGTGATTGTCCAGTCCTTTAGTATGTCCAGACCTCTTTACAGGACCTCTGAGGGAGTCAACAGATCTCCCTGTAGTGCCTCTCTGTCTTCCAGGGAGACAACAGCTCCTCCCAGTTTGATGTCATCAGCAAACTGACATAATACCCATTACCCATCACCATCTCTGTGTAAATCACACGTGATAACCACTCCATGATTCTGTTCTCCAAGAGAATTATCTCTGTCCCAGGTATTGCCCAACCATGCTTTGGCTACTTGTAATGGGTCAGTAGTTGTCCCCAAAATGCAGCACTGATAAATCCAGCATGCTTGTGGAGAGAGAGTTTGGCCATTTGTGTGGTGATTATGTCTTGATCTGTTTTATTGACAGGTAGAGGTGACATTGTCAAAACAAGTTGTGGCAGACAATGGAGGAAAAGAATTAAGGCCTTAAAAATCCTCAAAACTCCTTGTTTAGAGAGAGCCACGCTAATAAACATGCTCACCTGGAACTAATGATAGAGTAGTTGTGTTAAACATAAGAAATGCCTATAAAAACCAAACCAAATTTGTACCTATTAATCTCTTTGAAAGGAGAAGATTCCTGTTTGTACACTTTAAAGAACAAACCCTGTTTTAAATATTAGATCTTGCAGTATTTGCACAAGTGCCAGAATCCTGTGCAGCCCCAGCTCCTGTCTTTGTAGCTGTTATCCTCTGCTTTCAAACTGTTCCTGCTTTGTTTGGGGTGATGTGACTTTTGCAATTCTTTCAACAGATGTTTTCTAAGCTTGGACTCTCTTCCCTCCACCTTCTTTCACATGTCATCTTCTGCTTCCAAGCATTTCTGGGACTCCATGAACCCGACTTAAGCTGCCTGCCTGTCCTGCTGGTGCCATTTGCCATCTCCTTTTCAAAGGGCTATTGCTGTAACAGCTCTATTCTAGGCAGGGAGTGGGAAACCTTTGAAACAGAGGCAGCTTCATTGCACAGTCTATCAGAAGGAAGAAACATGAAAGCAAAACCACTTCATACCTGTCTAACTGCTCCAGGATTTAGCAAATTTTAAACAAATAAGAAGTAGATCTTTCTATATTTCTAAATGCTTATTACCTGGCTGCAGAACCATATTGATTTCAAAGACTTTTTTTAACCCTGCACAGAATAGAGGGGCAGCAAAAATTGTTCTTTGAAGAGAAAATGCCTCCATCAGGAAAGGAAGACAGCTCAGGCAGCTCAAAGGGTCCCAAAAGTGTTAGGGAGCCATGGAGGACATCTAAAGGGGAAAGTCCAGCTTGTGAGCAGCCTGAGGAATTAGTTTAAAAGAACCCCTTTCCCCCACAGAAAGCCTTCAGATGAAGCTGCAGCTGCTGGATTCTTTCAGAGCTAACAGATAGGGATCAAGCTCAAACAGTTCTGAAAGTCCTGCAAAACAGAAGAGGATAACTAAAAAAGCCTAAGTAGAGAGCAGGTTGTACATTAAGGCATTTTCCTCTCCTGGCATGGAAAGAAGGGGAGGGAGAACAGAAAAATGAATAAGTCATATGTAAGATTCAAGTTTGAACAATCACATGCAGCTTGCAGCTTTAATTAGATGACAGTGTTTTCCTTTGGCTATTAAAAAGCTGCCACCTTTCACTCTAGAGGTGACTGCATTTCAGTGGGAGAGAAGGATAACCTATTTGTACTTTGTTCTGCAATGCCCTCAAGCAGCATATAAAGAAAATGACTATTGCACATGCTTGTAAAGTCCTTCTGAAAGAAAAAGTCCATTATAAACATAATACAACAAGGAGGATAGATGAATAATTATATAGCCCTGCTAAGAATGCTGGTTTTGGCCAGTAATTAAAAGGAGTCATCAGATCAGCTTTTATCCCTATAATTTTATAACCATATTTTGGCCAAAATCATATGTAAAGAAAGCTTGTTATTATTACAGACATATTTAGGGTTGCTTATGGAACATAGTACAGATTTTGGCAGGCTACACAGTGCAGCAACCATAATAATGTCTTCTACTGAGTGTAACATCAGGAGTTCTTAACACATCTCTTAGGGACATGGTTTAATGGTATGTTAGTGACAGGTATGGTTGGACTTGATGATCCTAGAGGTCTCTTCCAAGCTTTGTGATTCTGTGATTCTTTCTACTGGCTACCTAGGATAGATAAAAAAATTTATGCTGTGACAGCTCCTGGAGATTCTCCAGTTACTTAAATAACAGAATGTCTTGGTTTTGGAGCAAAAAATGTGCTGCACTCTCTTCCTGCTTAAGATTTATGAGTTCCATGTGGTCATGGCAGGAAGAGGAACAACTCACCACCAAGTCCTCAACACTCAGGATTCCTTTCCTGAAGCAATTAATGCCATCTTCCCTCCTAAGGAGGGTATAATCCATAGCAAAAAGAAAAAAGTGGAATAGTAGTTTTATGATATTATTAATTCATTTCATTTTGCCTTAATTGGAATTTCTCAGTCCACAGAAGGAAGTCATCCAGCAGCCATCTGTTCGTATAGATTGCAGTCACTGCTCAATTAGCCTGTATTTAACTTCCATTAATAAGGTTAGCATGGGAGCTTTAGCATGACACCATTGCTTCTCTCTGTACTATGTTCATTTAAGAATGGATTTCATTGCTACCCAAGAGGACTTCATTGGCAAAATCAGTGTAAAAACTTGACACTGTTCCTCACTAAAATTTTCTGTCAATGCTAAGTTAAAATATCTTGGCAAGGAAGCAGAAAAAGCTGATAGTTGACTATTAGAAGAGTACATTAAATAACAAGTTTACAAAGCTGGCACTCTATATCAGTAAACTCTGAATCCAGTCAGTCTCTACTTTTATACCCCTAGAGTAATTTCAACAATTATTGAATATGTAAGGAAGGATTTCACATGGACTACAGAACTTTTACACTACTGGGGGAATATCAAATCACTACCAGAGGAGAGACCTGGTGAAGGAGAATTTTTGCAGTCATACAAATTCTATAGAGGAACTCCTACAAGCTTGAAAAAAACATTTCCCAAAGTCTCAGCATTGCCTTGCAGAAATCCAGGGTAGAGAAGTTTCTATTGCTACCATATACCCTCAATTCCCTTCTACTCTAAATTTTACCAACCAAACCATTTTACATGGAAAAGTCATTAAAAACTCCAAACCCTAATGATTTAATTTCCAATTTCTAAAGCATTTAAACTAGAACATTGTTTCATACAACCTGCATTATTGCTAAGAGTTTCATGAAATAAATACATATCACCGTTTAAAAAAATAAATGCAAAGGAAAAAACTGCCTTGAAGGACTAGATTCAGTGTAGACCAAAACACATTACAGCTATTCTGGGTCTTCTATTTTTACCTGTAACCAAATGGAAAAGTCACTAAATGATATGAGCAAATACATCAAAGGGAAGGAAAAAAATAAGGAAGGAAAAGAGAAATAGAAAGGGCAAAAAGCAAACACCAACAAAAAACCTCCAACAACAGAAAAACAACCAGGCTTCTTATGGCAAATTTGCTTGTAATAGGAGGTGGTTTGTTCAAGTATCCTTATAAAAGGGACAGCTAGAAGTGGGGCTTAAGTATTGTGTTTATAAACTCCTTTTTGATTTCCATGTCGTGTTTGTTCAGGTTACTTAGCTGAAGATACTTGCTTTCTGCTGCTATCATCTCTGCAAAGTCAATCCAGGAGAATAAATTAGACCTTCTTTCCTTTCTGCCTCACACATCATAAAAAAACACCCCAAAAAAACACAACCAAAAAAAAGATCAGAATGTGAATGCTGTTTCTGCTATCTGTTGGTAGTGATTTATGAAAGAGAAAGAATAGAGTTGGATTTAATCAGATAGCTTAACCTTGCAGGGAGAAGAAAGACACCTATATAACATATTCATCTGTATATTTTATTTCCAGATATATATGTCCATGCATAAGTAGATATCCTAGACATTGTATATTTTATTCCCAGACATATATGTCCATGCAGAAGTATATATCCTAGACATTGTATATTTTATTCCCAGACATGTATGTCCAGGCATACGTATATATTCTAGACACACAGGCCTATTGGGTCTCACTTTTTATATTACAGTGAATATCTAGAAAAGCCAGTTTGTTGTATTTCACGCCCAGGTCCATCAATGCTGAGTTCAGATGATATTTTGCCCACAAAGTAGCTTCCCTGCCCAAAAGAGAGCTGCAGAGAAAAAAATCTGCTCAACCCATTACAGATGGAGAGGGAGGGGTAAATTATCTCCTTCTCAACAAGGCACACCTCAAACTTTTTAACAAGAGGGTGTTTTTCATCTCTTCAGTAGAGGTTTCTGCATCCTGTATGAAGCTAATAGCTTCATTTTAACAAGAATTGTGTTTTCAGAGCTCTACCTTCACCCTCTTGCTTGGTTCAATATGATGGCCTAGAGCCTGTAGACAAATTCATTTCATAATGAAGTATTAATATTAAACATACAGAAAAAACTTTCAGTAATGAATTCTAAAGTCAGATAAAAAAATCACCATTTCTTGTCTATTTTTCTTTTGTGAACAATTGCCTAACTACCTCAGTAGATATATTGTGCAGATCTAAGCCATGAGATTCACAGCAAGAAAAAAATGCATACACTGTTCTTCCTTCCTTCATTTGAAAATGGTGAGGGGATTGCATCATGAGCAGGCTGTTTCAATTATATTTTGATATTTTTTTTTTGCCAGTTGAAAGATAGCATGTTACAAATCATGTCAGAATATTTTTTCCTACTGGACTTCTCTATCTCTCCAGCAGTCAAAATATTATTTGTGAAGCGTGAAGGTTTTAATAACTATTCTTCTGCTTTTGTGAGCTAGTTGACACTGTATAATAGCAGAAAAATGAAACTGCTGGAGATTTATCAGAAACAAAATACTGGAAATGATGAATCACAAGTAATGAAGCAGGAGCTAAAAAAGAAACAAAAACATAGCTTTTTTTTTTGCTTGATTGAAGAAATGCTAATACATAGTGGGATAGAAGTTTTGACATCCTGAAGCATATGGAGAGGTGTTTTATAAGCCAAATGGTGCAGTAGGAAACAATCCTTGGCCTTCCAATACTTAAAAGGAGCTTCTAGAAAAGGAGAGTGAGTTTTTACACACATAGATAGTGATAAGACAAGAGGGAATGTTTTAAAGTGAGAGAGGAAAGAGTTAGATTAGATATTAGGAAGAAATTCTTTCCTCAGAGGGTGGTGAGGCACTGGAACAATTACCCAGAGAAGCTGTGGATACTCCATCCTTGGCAGTATTCAAGGTCAGGTTGGATGGGCCCTGGGCAACCTGGTCTAGTGGCTGGCATCCCTACCCATGGCTGGGGGGGTGGAACTAGATGATCTTTCATGTCCCTTCCAGCTCAAACCATTCTAGGATTCTGTAATACAAAACCTTAAAACCTCTTTGAATATCTGTGTGGTGTTAACCAGATCAATGCAGGGACAAATTGGGTTCCCTGAGGTCACAGCAAGGTCCATTTAGGAATAAGAATTGCAAAAGAGGTTTAGGCATGAGCTCTATGACATATGGCTTGGAAGCGTGGCCTCTGGAGGAAGGGAAGAGAAGACAGCATATAACTTTACTGAGAAAGTGCAGGATTTGATGGGAATTCATAAAATGTAGTTGCTGTAAGCTGATTGCCTAACTCTAAGGCACTGAGCAACCTTTTTCTCCCTTACTGCTGAATATCCTTTGAAAATGAAGATCAGGGTCAGAGCTACAGAGGAGAGACTAGAGGTATAAGTGGCTAACCCTGGGTAAGAGAATCTACTAGGGTCAGATAGCCAAACTGAATTAAATCCATCCATCCTCTTATCCACTCAGAAGAGAAGTGGTCTGACCCTCCACCATTTTATATACCATTTTCCACGTGCTAAGAAGGTGTGATAGATCTAAGGGGAAAGAACTCAGTTTATTAGCATTTTAAACCCACTTTCCTGTGACGTGGCAAATGTTACTATCTTCTGAGCCTGAACACATAATCTGAGCCAAAATATAATGAGAATGTCTTAATGGATTTGATGGTCTCTTGTTTTGAGCCCTTATTTTGAACTAGGTATACACTGAATAGCACTGACAGCTGAACACATACAACAAAATCCAAAAGGCAATCAGGTATTTATCTCATTTCTGATAAATAAGGCCACAAAAATGATCAGAAGGATGAAACTGTGAAGAAAGACTAAGGAGGGAGTTGGAGTTGTTCAGCCCGGAGAAGAGAAGGCTCCAGGAAGAGCTTATAGTGACCTTTCAGTGCTTAAAGGGGACTTGTGAGAAAGATGGAGACAGACTCTTTAGTAGGGTCTGTAGCCATAGGATAAGGGGTGATGGTTTTAAACCAAAAGAGGATAGGTTTAGGCTACATGTAAGGAAAAAAGATTTTACACTGAGGAAGGTAAAACACTGGCACAGGTTGCCCAGAGAGTTTGAAAATGTCCCATCCCTGGAAATGTTCAGGTTCAGGTTGGATGGGGTTCTAGGAGATCACGCAAGTTTGGACTAGATGATCTTTAAATATTCCTTCCAACTCAAATTATTCTATGATTCTATGAAACACTACTGTATATTTCCTTTCCAAATAATCCATTTTCTAGCACCAGCATCTCTTTTCCTTAAGATTCCCACATGCAACCAGATACACTACAACCTGTTACTCTCAGTGACTCTCATTTTAAAAATATCCCACACTTCCAAACAGTATCTCTCCACCTTTTTCCCCCCAAATAGAAAAGTGTTTCATAACTTCTCATCCAGAACAAAGCCAAGAGCATACCAGAGTGGCTGAAGTGAGCCCTTTTCCCAGCAGTGCAATGCAGCAGCATCAGTCACTGCTGCAGCTGCCACTGTGCCTCCATGGGGCACAAGGGTTCAGAAGTGGTTGTAGCTGCTGAATCTAAAACTTCATTGCCCCTTGTGGGTAAAGATTGAAGCTCTGAACTGCATGAAATTCTAAGAACAACTTTCCCCAAAATTCATTAAAATGTCATGGGTCATAAGACTCACATAAAATCAAGTCCTTATTGCTAGAGGAATTCTAAGGAATTAGAAATGAACAAGTAGTATTTTGATTAGAAGCCAAGAAAAATATTCTGAACTCAATTTTTTTTTACCTGTGAACAGTAGAGCACACTCCTCATCTTTATGATGAGGCTTGGACATATGTAGACACACCACATGCTGCAATGCAATGTGGACAAGGTAAAGTTAACCTCAGTTCCAGGTTGCCATGGGTTAGGGCTGGGCCAACCACTAATCCAGGGACAGATATTTTCTATTATCCCCTTTTCCCCAATCCAGGGAGGAAATGGGGAAATTAACAGAGAGAGACTTGAGGATTGGAAATGAAACTTAAACTACTTTAATGAAAACAATAACAAGAAATGGAATATATACATATACACACACACAAAACCTACACCACACCCAAACTCCTCTTAATGGCAACTCCCTCACCACTGATGCTGTGGCAGGAGGACTCACTGGCAGATGGGAATCAGACTCAGGGGCTGGATCCTGGAATTCTTGAATTGAGGCTGAAGCAGCAGAGCTGGGCTTCTGATCCTCACAAGCCTCAGGTGCTCAACCTTCAGAAAAGGTAAAGAGTCAAACCTCTCTGTATTTGTACTGGCAGTTAATTAGGTGCTAAATAGCTTAATCCTCCACCTGTTTTGCTTGGGTCTTAGTCCTTATGTAAGAGACCCCAAGGCCTAAGATTGATGTCAAAGTTTCAAGGACTGAATATGACCTATATGGCATGGAATAACTTGTTCAGACTCAAACTAGGATATAAATTCACTATTCAGATTTATACTCATAGGCAACCCAACTCTACATATACATTAATAATCTAGATACCCACAGGAGATGCAAGGTGAGAAGAGTCACAGGGACACAAAGAAGACAGTTATTTAGAAAGACAATTACGTTCTTGCAAAGCAAACTTGCTTTCTATGTCCCCAGTCTATATACTTCACTCTTTGGCTTTTCCTTTCTTTTCTTGACATCTGATTCAAGGATAGGTGATCTAAAAGAGACTGTTATAACTTCAAATACATTAACAGATGGAAGGGGTAACATATGGAAATCTACATTGGAACATGAGAGGTCTGCAAGTGAAGCACTCAAAAGTCATGATATGGCACAGAGCTGTTTGCATGCTGTTGTGTTCCACTCTTACATGAACACACACTGCTTTTATCATAGAATCATTTGGGTTGGAAGGGACCTCTGGAGGTCATCTAGTCCAACCCTTCTGCAGTGGGCAGGGACATCCCTGTCTAGATAGAATCATAGAATCGTTAGGCTTGGAAGGGACCTCTGGAGGTTTTCCTTTCACTGTTTGGATTGGATTTGAGTAGCAAGATTTAGGTAGTGGAGAGGCTAGAGAGATGGATCCTGTGAGAAGCCACTAGAAGCTTCCGCTAAGTCTAAGAGTCAGTGCCAGCCTGTTCCAAGCCTGAGCGAGGCCAAGCCCATCAGTGCCAGTGCCTCTGTGACAGCATATTTAAGAAGGGGAAAAGGTTACTGTGCAAGAACAATTGCAGCCTGAGAAGAGAAGGGAGGATATGTGAGAGAAACAACCCTGCAGACACCAAGGTCAGTGAAGACCTTTAGTTTTCTGTGGGAAGGAGGAAGAAGACAACACTCCTCTGTGCCAAGCTTGAGGTAGGTAGTCAGGTATCCTCTAGGGAATCTGGAAGGAATGAGGACATCTTCAAAGCCCTGCCTCCTCAGCCATACATATCCCACCATTTCCTGCTAAAGCTGGAATTCCACTGAACAGCAGAATCCTGCAAGGCCATGGATCCAATGGAAATTTCCCCTCACTTTATATATCCTGTCAGAGGCAGCTAGAATAAAGAAACCACAAGTCATTTGCTTCAGTAGAACACCAGGCTTTTGGCAGGAGAGCCCACCACCAGAAAGTTTAGAACTACCACTTTGGTGTTGTTTGCAGCTGACAGGCATAGGTCATAGGTAAATAGAGCTGAATTCTAGCATGTGTGTTTATTCTTTCCTAATGAATTTGATTTTCACTAAGCATATTTAGTAATGGGAGAGAGAAAAAAAAGGTATTTTCCCCTCATTTGCATAATTGACTTACAATTAATTCAGTTAGCTCTCAACCTTCTGCAGTCCCCGGAAAATATTTTCCCAAACTACTCACATACATACCCTTTTTTTTCAGAGTAAGCAGCTGACACAGAAGATGCTTATTAGGCAATATACTTGAAAGCATGTTTTGCAAAGAGAGATTGTCTTTTCAAATCCCACAGCTCTAACTTCTCCAGCAGTTTAGTTGCTCTTTCTCAATCTTTGAAGCTTCTACTGCTACAAAATTTCTCTCGCTTCACAACACTTAATTCTATTTAAATATATCTATATATATATATTTAAATGTCCCTTGAAAATGAGAAGATGTTATCATACAGAAAAAAGAAAATTACTTCAAACATCCATATATAAAGAAATCCCTTGAATCTCGGACTGGAATTTCCATACTGACTATTTGCTTTCTTCCTTATGTTTCCAAAAGAAATGCATTTCCGTGGTAGAAGGAGGAAAAGGATGCTATATTCTCTGCCTTCCCAATTATCCTTTTGTCCCTTTATAAAGCTGAAAACTGAGACCTACAAAAATAAGGGAAACTTTTAATCAGCAAAGTAATTTGCCAAAGACTACAGTGCAGTCAGATCAGTTCCAACTTCTCAGAGAACTGAGGTTATTTAGGTTTTAACAGTATTGAAAAGCTTAATTCAACCTTTTTTTTTTCTGTTTTCACAGATCTGAGTCATCTACTCTGTGTCCTGAGCTTGCTGCCCCAATCACTGTGTATATTTTCTAAGATCTCAAAATGAAAATAGTTTACATCATAATTTTAGACAGGAAAGAGAAAATCTGGCTGATCAAATCAAGCCCCTGCTATCACACACAGAGATGATGCATCATCCCATTAATCTGCTGTTGTCTTAACCTCTTAGATCTTGCTCCTCTCATCAAAAGTGTGCTTCAGAACATGTGAGTGTTAGAAACCATCTTACTATTTCGATGCAAAACTTGTTCAAGGCCAGTTAACAATGTGGACACCTGGTTATAACAGCTCTTCTGTCTGCCTGGTGTTTAAAACTCCTGATGGTTTTATGTCAATGTATCCTGCATTCAGCCTTCATCCTCCTAGGCTGGATAATCCAAGCTCTTGCAGCATCTCCTCTCCTCCTTCTGATCATCTCAGTGAACTTCCTCTATACCTATTCCAGTCTCAATTCTTTCCCAAAACAAAAAATGATCCTCAGCAATTAGCTTTACAGTTCTGTTATAGCTTGGGTACCTGTGGTACTCTTCTTAACCGTCTGAGAAATGCATAAAAATTAGGGGTATTTTTTAATTCCTACAGTACCTTGTTAGCAATTCCTTTGATGACCTTTGCAATTCCACCTGCTCCCTTTTCTGTTGGTTTCATGACTCCCTAAATATAGATTGTTCCTTGATATGCAACATAAGACTCACCCCTACCTTGAAAGGTACTTCCAAGTCAACCAGTACAAAGAGAGAAGCTGGGGAAAGGGAAACAAATAATATGTCAAGGTGATATTGAAGGGAGCTGAAATGAAAAGTGAAGGATAAGAGAACAATGAAAAGGACCCAAAACTATGAAAATGCTGCGCCTGTACATCCCATGTACAATATTTCTGCAATTTTTTCTCCAGAGCAGAAGTAAACCATCTGCAGGAGCAGTAGCAGGTAGTTTCTGGGAGGAGAACCAACACAGAGACTTGCAACCAGACTTTAGGGTAGCAAAGTAACTCTCTCATGTTTGTTTTTATAGGTCCAGGCACCTAACCTTTTCAGCTGGATCAGAGCTGGCCTCTCTAAAACCAGCTCGAAATCAATGTATTGCTTAAGATGCTCAATATCTTAGGAGGGTAGAGGTCCCTGAAGGTTGGGAAGGCAAAATCCCCCCAGCAATCCCAAAGCTATGCAATCAAAGCTTCCTCAGCCCTGCACACTCTCCCTGGCACACCTTTCCCCTAAATAACCTCTGCTTTTGGAACATTTAACCTTACACTTTCAAAGTACAGCGAAGGATGTATTAGCCTTGCATTAAAATGCCCCTTGGAAAAGCTAAGTGATAGAGTTTTAGTCTCAATAACCAGTTTTTGTTATTATTATTTCTGTTAAGATAGAGTTTCACTGCTCTTTGGAACACAGCTCCAATATTTCTTCCATCTTTATTAATTACATATAGTAATTTTGTATTATATTATAAATTTACAGTTTATAATGTACAATTAATAATTTATAACATACAATATATAATAATTTATACATTTACAGTATCACACTGCAGGAGATACAGACTTTAAAACTCTGCCTTTTATACACCCAAGCTTGGGTCCGTTCATGGTGTGTGCCTCACAATGGATCTTTATCTACAGATTATTAGAGGAAGAATTCATCTTTTCCTAACATACAAGTGTTGAGAATCACACCTGCTGCACAGTAACTATTTCTGTTTCTTTTTAGACAGCTATTGGCTTTTCTTTCCCCAAAATAGAATCTGCCCAAATTGAGGAGAAAAAAATAAATAAAAAGAGCATTCTATTTGCTTTTTTTTTTCTTTATTTAATAAAAATTTAAAGCTAAAAGCTGCTTAGCCACAAGGGAAGCAACACAGAACAGCAGTCAAGCCAGGAGCCTCTATTTTTAAAGCTCTCTTTTATTTCTGTAATGCCGTTGGCCAAACTCCAGTTTTAAGCAACACTTCCCCTTGTGACCAAGCTGCTTTTAACATTTCCATTTGATTAAAAGAGCTCAATTGAGGGTATTCCACCAGTCTAATTGGGAGTTCTGTGGACATTTTTGTGTTTTTAAATAAAAAATGAAAGTCAGAAGTGGTCTGGCCATCAGGAAAGCAGTGCATGAGGTTGGGTTGGGGATGAGCCATACTGTGCTGGGACAGCAAAATGTTGGGATAACACTGGTGATGTGGGAAGTGGTTGGTAATGGCACCATGTCAGAAAGTGAAGCTGTGTATGGCAGTAAATAATGGGGTTTATCTTATTGCTTTGTTATTTCAAAACACTTTGTTTTCAAAAGTGATTAAAAGCAGAGTATGAAAGTATTGCTGAAATGCTGATTGGCTTTCTTCCTCTGCTTAGAAATCATGTGAAATCTAGTTTCACACCAGCAGTTGGGAACTAGACTTGAAGAAGGTGTTCTTCAAAGCTCCACAGACACACGATCTGTGCTAGAAGCATTAGTTTAGGAGATGAAAAGAAGGTGGAAGTAACAGATAGTTTTCTCCTCTGTAATTTCAACAGAGCTCCATGCACCAGCAGACACTCCAATGGCTTCAGGCTTCATCTCACACACAGGTTCTGTGCTAGAGGACAGAGGAGCAGATTGCAACCACTCCAAGGATGTGTTGGGAGTAACAGCAGCTATGCAGGGCAGTTAGACAGATCCTGTGGAAGCTCAAGAAAACACACATTTGAGAAGCAAGCAATAACTTTGACTCCTTTTACTTTCAATTACCTCCCTACCACCTCTGCCTCCCTTGCTCGCAGCATCCCTCATCAAATGTACAATGTAGGCAGGGAAAATTCTGCTCTAAGTAGTTGTTTCTAAGAGCTGCTTTTTCCCCCCATCTATCAATTCATTGGTATCTGAAATAGCATGCTAAGAAGGAGCTGCAAGCACATTCAGCTAGACACAGGGGTGACACCAGTTAATTTCATTGCTGTCAGGAGATATCTTGATGGGTATATATTGTGTGTTATCATGAGTTACCACAGCTGCAAGGGATTATGTCTTCTGCTAATAATGGCATAATAGAATACCATAACTTGTCACAAGGTTTCAAGTCAGCTATGAAATTAACCTATTTCATCACTGGAAAATAAAAAAAAAGGGGGGGGGAAAGGGCCTTACTGATTTTTTCTCCCCTTTTTTAAATGGGACTTTTGTGCTCTTGTAAATAGGAATTATGAAAGTTTCCAGGATCTGGGGAATGGCTTCATTCCTTGAATAAATCTTGCATGTGGTTTTTAAAAGTCACTTATTCTATTCTGTGCTCACAGATAATGTGGAGCACATCACAATTTTATGCAAAATTAACAGTATCTTAATATCTTAAGCTAATAGCATCTAACGAAGTAAAATCTACCCTCTAGCCTAAGTCCCATTCCTCTGGAGGTGATCAGACTCCACAACACTGAAGAAAGACTTAAGAAGTCCTGACAACAGCATACCAGGCCCTAGTTTGTATTTCTTCATCCCCTTTTAGGCTGTAGATTGATTTCTCCCAAGTAAAAAATGATAGGACAAGAGAAAATGGCTTCAAGTTGCACCAGGCAAGGTTCAAATTGGATATTAGGAAGAATTTCTTCTCCAAGAGGGTTATCAGGCAATGGCACCAGCAACCCTTGGAGGTGATGGAATCACCATCCCTGGAAGAGCGCAAAAAACATGCAGCTGTGGTGTTTGGGGCCATGGTTTAGTGGTGAGCATGGGAGAGTTGCATGGATTGTTTGACTGGAAGATCTCAGAGGTCTTTTCCAACCATAGTGATTGCAGCCACAGCTCAGAGGTGCAACATTAAATTATAGCACTGAAGAGGCAAAACATTAGAAATTAGAGGCAAAGCAGCATTAGAAAGCCATTTAAGAAAAGAATAACTGCTGCTGACCATTTAAAAGAACGCAGGCATTTGAAAACATTTTAAGAGTTGGTCTTGCTGTGAGAAGCAAGTTAAAAACATTGACATACTGACATTGAAACAGCTTATTCATCTCCTCCTGAGGTTTTTCAAGTCATTTAGGAGCAGTAGCTCTGTTTGTCTCTGGTCTGAACTATAGTTCCTATTTCACCATAGATGTGGCTCTACAGGCCAGATCAGAGCCAAAAGCAGTGTTGACAACATCTTGCTGGGTTGCTCTAACAATGTGGCATGGATATCAAAGAGGAGGAACAGGATATCTTGCACAAGACCACATGGAGGTAAAAGAACAATCATCAGCTACTACCCTCTGGTTCTTTCCTGAGAGAAAAGAATAGCTCACTCAAGTGCCTCTCAGTAATTCTTGCCAGGGTTTCTAGCAAGGTCAACAAAGCTTCATGGTCAATGGCTAGTCAGAGAGTGAAAGGATTAGCAGAAGCATTTCATTTTTGGTCATTGAGGACAGCAGATCAGTGAGCAGGAAGATTTCCTCATCACCAGGGTCACGTCAAGCTATTCCTGCTGAAGCTGCGGGAATGAAACTTGTAAAATTCTGCCTTGCTAAATTTAGGGGAGAAGTTAGATTTGATTTTGGTTGTTTAGCAAACCCCAAGAGCTGTGCCTCATAAATTAAAAGCATAAGCATTAATTGAGTTATGCATGCTTTCTGAAATGTAGAGTCAGTTGGTTCTTGAAAAGATTAATGTCCCTGTGATTTCTTTGTGTACATGTCCCTCTGGGTTCTGGTTAGTGGATTTAGGTTCTCTGATGGAGCAGATGACTTTTTACAGCTGTAAAAGGGATCAGGAAAAAAAGCTGACCCCCTAGTCTGGAAAGAAAACTAAAAAATACAGATAGGACTAGAAACTGCTCTATAATGTTTACACTCTGTTGATAAAACCAGGCTTACTTTCTCTTCTGAAAGAAGGCTAAGCCTTGCCAGAATCTTCCTAAAGCCTGCTGATGGCACAGATCTCCCTGCTGGATTTTGGTTTCTTTCTTTGTTTAACAGATAGAATAATAGTTGTGGGGAGGAGGAGAAGCAGGGAAGTGTTGCTAATGGAGGTGTGTGTGTGGGGGGGGGACAGACAGACAGATATGCCTGAGCTTTTGTTTGCCTTTCCCCATCCCTCCATTTATAACCCAGGCCTTGCTCTGAACTCATCCCAGGAAGTCTTTTCCTATCCTCTCCCCTTGTTAGGGAAAGAAATTCCTGCCTTAATAACATCACTTTTTTCCCTCTGCCTCTTCAAAGTTACAACTTTCTATATTTTAATGATGTTTCTATATTAACAATCTGGGAATTCTAAATGTTTTATGAGTTTCTCTGGCCAGATTTGAGGAAGGAGCATCAACAACAACTTTGTCTAGAGTAACCTCAGGAGATAGGCTAAATGCTGCTCTTTTTAAGGCCTGAGTGAAATCTGAGCTATTGTGAAAACATGCTTGAGTTTTGGGTTTTTTTAAGGAAAAAGAGTAGTATATTTTCCCTTAAATTTCTGCTATCTTCCTTATCCTTCCTTGTCAAAACTAGCCCACAGGAAATTAGTTTAAAAAAAAGCAACAAAAATTTGCCTTTTGAATTTGTACTTAACATGTATTCAAATTCTTTGCTTAAAGGCTGCAAGTTATACTCTGACAGCTAATGTTTGGTCACTTGATTTATTTCACTGTACACCTGACAGAAGTGCTTTTGTCTCCATTTTACTGATGGGGGGCATAAGTAAGAACAGAATTCAATGTTCTAGGGATGTCTTCTGAGTAACTTACCTGAGTGAGTTACCTGAGTAATTCATCTGATCTTCAGCTGAGCTCCAAAAAGTGAACAAACTCAGCTAGGTCAGTGGAAGAATGTGAGCTGAGAATTGTTATTGGAGCTGTGCTTTAGGCTAGACTTCCCTAGGCTCTGGTTTCTCTAGTCAAGCCCTCTGCCCTAAATAGCTTGCAACATTACAATTTTATTTGTATTGCAATAAATTGCAACAGGAGGGAGTGACAACAACCTCTAAAAATCACAGAATCACTGAATCACAGAACAGTCATGGCTGGAAATGACCTCTCAGATCACCAAGTCCAACCAAAAAAAAAAAAAAACCCAAAAAAAAAAACCAAAAAACNGGAGATTCTCCCTGGTTCTCTTTTTATTGTTGATGTATTTGTAGGAACTTTTCTTGTTGTCCTTTATGTCAGTGGCCAAGTTGAGTTCCATCTGGGCTTTTACCTTCCTCATTTTCTTTCTGTATAACCTGACAAGATCTCTGTACTCCTCTTGAGTTACCTGGCCCTTCTTCCAGAGGTGATAAACCCTCCTTTTCTTCCTAAGTCCCTTCAAAAGCTCCCTGTTCAACCAGGCTGGCCATTCTCCCTGCCCTTTAGTCTTATGGCACATGGGGATAGCTCTCTCCTGGGCCTTTAAGATTTCCTTCTTGAAGAGAGTCCAGCCTTCCTGGACCCCTTTACCTTTCAGGACTATATCCCGAGGGACTCTTTCAACAAGTGTTCTAAAGAGTTCAAAGTCTGCCCTCCAGAAATCCAATGGTTCTGGACTGGGACCTAGGTAAGTAACTGAGACCATATCTCTCAACTGCATTTTAAAAGGCAGATTTTAATGGTTTCTGCAGGGTAGATATAATTTATTGTTAGCATTGACACTTATAGAAACCATTTCATTAAACTCCAGGTATCAACAGCAAAATGAGTAATGGCCTAATTAAATACAGCACAACACAAAAATCTCTCACTGGAGCCTGAGTCTCATGTGGCAATGCAAGGCTGGAGAATAGAGCAGGCAAAGGAGTCACTGGGAGCTGCCACAAGACCACAAGGACCTGCCAACTAAAAACCATCAGGAAACTCAATATTGGTTTGTAAAGTGGATTAAGGAAAGCCACATGTAGACATTCTCATTCTCATTCTCTGTGTAGACATTCTCTTTCCTAATTAAAGTTACCTTACGCCAGTAAAGTTTAATACAGTCCAATGTTTTTCATTGGGGATGTGGAGGTCTAAAGAGAGCTTGAATGTAGATGCACTGATTTATTTTGAAGATGCATCTTCACTTTGAGTCAGATCCTAAATTTCTCTCTTTCTTACCCTAAGAAGCTCTAAATAAGCAGAAGCTTTAAAATGCACTTTGATAAGGACAGGAAAGAGCTTTCAGCAGCTCCCTTCCCCTTCTCTTCTTTGTAGCTGGTGCTGGGGAGTTGCTCTAACACTCTGCTCCCTCTCCCATCCAAGGACCATTGCAGGAGCTTTGCACAAACACAAGCAGAAGCATCTCATTTCATTTTTCATATACTATGGGAAAAGGACAAAATTTGCAAGTTAAACCACCTCCACAAGAAGACAATGTGATTTTGGTTTAGAGCTGCAATTCCTCTATTAGCAATAAGAATAATTTTAGGGTTAGCTCAGACACTGTAATGTGATTGGCATTCCAAACAATGTATTATCATTGATCTTCTGCTTGGTAGAGAAGGGCAGGTGGACATATTTCTGGCTAGACAACTATGCAATTTGGTAGGTGAATGTCTATTTTATTTTANATATTATTTACTGAAACCTGGGCTAAGAGAAGGTATCAAACTGAAAACACCAAGCAAGGGACAAAAATCCATTTGTCAAATCAGGTCACTAAGGTTTAAACTGTTGAAAAGAATTTTTTACAACAATCTCTTTATTATTAGTATTTTTCCATCCTGCTACACCACAACTTTTTTTTTTCCTCCCTTCTCTGCCCCACTCCAGCTGCTACACTTTAGGAACAGGTCACTCCTTTGAAAAGCCATTGTAAAAATGTCAGGTTCCCAGAGCTCAATGCCGTAGATGACCTTGGAGGACTCTTTGCTCTTCCATCACTACTTTTAGTTTCACCTGCCATTAATCATCTCCATTATTTTCTAGTTTTGATGTATCTATTATATTGTTGAATATTTTGTTGTTGTTGTTTTTCTCGTTCTTCTCTCCTTTTTTTCTTTGGCTTTCAGTAATTTTCTTAGACATTAAAACTATATCTTTTGTTTCTCCATTTCCACCAATCTCTCCTGTCCTTAAATGCCATAAGAGCTCCCTTCCAACCCCTAACATTCTGTGATTCTGTGAACTAAGATTTTTCTTGCTTTTTTAGTAGTTATATTATCTCTGCATTCTAGCTAAGGACAGTTTAATTTTGCTTATAACTTTCAGGTAAATGTTGACTGTGTTTGTTCTCAATTTCTGAAATAAATACATATATATATCCATTAATATCATAAGTATATCGTAAGTATTTCTTCTTTAAGATGAAATTGAATTCACAGATATCAATCTCTGAAGTAAAAATACACATTTCTATTAACATTCTAAGTATAACATTAATATTTCTTCTTTAAGGTGAAATTGAATTCACAGATATCAATCTCTTAAGTTAAAATATACATTTCTATTAACATTCTAAGTATAACATTAATATTTCTTCTTTAAGATGAAATTGAATTCACAGAGACCAATCTCTGAAGTTAAAATATACATTTTCATTAATAGCCTAAATATAGCATTAATATTTCTTCTTTGAGATGAAATTGGATTCACAGATATCTACCAGTTTAAAAAAAGAAATCAGAGACAGGAAGGAAAAACAGCAGATTGTGAATTTCTTTTTGAGTAATTGAAATACTTCAGAAAAGAATTCTGTAGAAAAGCTTTTCATCAATCTCAAATTTAGCTCAACAGTAGAGGCTCAGATTCAGCAGGAACTAAATGGAATTGCAAATACACATTGGCATTCCATTGTAGAATAAGCCAAAAATTGAGATGATTTTGGTTTCAGACTTATGATGATTTTAGTTTTAAACTTATAATGATTTTGGTTTTAGACTTATGATGATTTTGGGTTCAGACTTATGATGATTTTAGGTTTAGACTTATGATGATTTTCATCCCCTTTGAGCAAGCAATACATCTCTTTTTCCCTATTAACCTCCTAAATATCAGTGTAAGATTTTGCTCATAGATATAAAAAAACCCCACTCTATTATGTTAACTTATTTTCCATTCTGTAACAGATAAATCCTTTTTAAAGTTGATGCTCTGACCTCTAAATCTATCACCTGGGAAGCACATTGCCAACCTTACTTCCTTCACCCAGTCACTGCTTGAAAATCCATTTGATTCTGTTGTTTAATGACTAATAAACAGAACTTTCCCAATTATAACCAAAGATGACGATGAATACCTGATGTCCTGCTTAACCTGTGTTTTTTCCCTTCTTTTTCTGGAATTGGTAATTATCCTTCTCCTATTACCAAGTCTACTTTTTCCCTACTCTGCCTACGCCATTCAATTAATATCTCCTTCTCTAAAAACTAGGAGCACTTGCACTCTACCTTGTGTTTGATGATTTTCCTTCTGATTCTCCTGCCACGTAACAGCTATTATTAATGATCATTTTTTTTTAGTGGCACATTTCCTGGAGCTTTTAAAGTGGCTACTTTCTCAGCATCCTCCCTTAAGAGGCTTTTTATGTGGTTCAAATTCTATTGCTAACTATCCTGCTATTTCTAACCTTCTATTTCTGGGTAAAACTTGTGGAAAAAAATATATTCTCTTCTTAACTTCCCAAATACCTTGTTAATAATCATCTCTTTGATTGTTTCCAAGTAGGGGAGATTTTCATCTCCAGCACAGAACAAAACTGTTCTGTTCCACTTACAAGTGGTGAAGATCTCTTGAAATCTTACCTAGTGATCAGAGTTCTTTCCCCTCCTCATTATTTTAGATGACAGTGAGGCATTTGGCAATACAGAAGTTAATATTTTATTGCACTCTTACAGATCTGGAGATAATATTTCTAGCTCTTGACAACTTTGTTTTAATGGGAGCATTTTTTTCCCTCTAGTTGTTATTTGTCATTTTTTTCTGTTTTCTGTTTTTCTCTTGTTTGCTGTTGCCATTTTATTCACTTTTTTCCTTTAATATTGTTTTTATGTTTTAATTTCCACCAATCTTGCAAAGACTGGAATAATATTATCATGGTAACAGCATCACACTTCAATATTTGAATGTATAATTGAAACACTGATCAACTTTTCACTCCAGTCACTTCACCAAGTGCTAAAGAACTTTTGTCTTTGATTTCAGAGCTTAATTCTGTAAAAGCTATTTCCATTTCTGAGCAGTTAAGGAGCAGCTTCTGTCCCTCAAAGCAAAATTCTGCAAATTAACATCCCCTCCTTGCATGTCAGCTCCCTTGCACAGGCAATTAAAGATTTCTCATCTGCATTACACATGATGACTACTTCAGTTTATGTTCCAGAGATGTTTTCCAACATCTGTGATTTATTTATAGGTATAGCTATGGCACTAATCATCTGGGTATTTGAGCACATAGCAATGATTAAAGATACATCAAAATGCTTTCTAGGANCACAAGAGATTTCTTTGTCTCTGGGAGAGGAAGTGTAAGTAAAATACAATTTGTTGTATTTCAAATTATTTTAACCTTCTCAGATTTGTTTTTCCCTTCTGGAAAACTCTGTACCAAACCTGCATCTCAGTTAGGGATCCTCCTGAATTTCCAGTTGCCACTTAAAAGGGTAATGCTTTTGACTGGGAATTGACTTTTACTAGTATAGAGTTTTGCACCTTGTTTGGAGAGGAGAGGAAAAAATGAAACTGATCCAGTTTAAATCTGATTGTAAGACTGAGTTGTATGACTGCAGAATTTTTTCATGGATTGCCAAAAGTGTGCAGGCATTTCCATGGCTTGTTCTCAAGTTTGTAGGACCTCAAAACTCCTTCAAGAGTCTTCAGTATACTATTTCAGTGTGGCACAAAAGCAGTCAGGAGAAAAAGAGAAGACTGACTGATGACATCAGCCTAAACTTCTCTGACTGGTGTCATCTACCTAAACTTCTGTGAGGCTTTTGACACAGTCCCATTGAGAGAAGGACTTGGGGCTTCTGGTGGATGACAAGCTGGACATGAGACACCATTATTGTGGCTTTCCAATACTTAAAGGGAGCTTATAAAAAAAGGGGGAGAGCTTTTACACAGGAAGCTAGTGATAGGACAAGAGGTGATGGCTTACAAGTGACAGAGAAGAGAGTTAGATGTTAGGAAGAAATTCTTTGCTCAGAGGGTGGTGAGACAATGGAACAAGTTGCCCAGAGAAGTTGTGGATGCTCCATTGTATCCCTGGTAGTGTTCAAGGCCAGGTTGGATGTGGGGAACCCTGGTCTAGAGGGTAGCATCCCTGTCCATAACAGGGGAGTTGGAACTAGATGATCTTTAATGTCCCTACCAACCCAACCCATTCTACAATGATTCTGTGATTCTATATTTGCTTCCACCTACATTTTTAGAACTGATACACTTAAAAATCGTTGTAGAATAAATGCACAAAAATAAGATTCCTGCTAAAGAGCCACATTGAGAAAGTGTAAAATCCCAGATACCAAATATTATCTGTCTGCACCCTTTTTTAAAGAAATAGGAAGGTTTTTTATTGCATTTGCTGTAGCAGATAGCACCTACCCATAGGTATGCTCAATTATCTGCTCTTAACAGCAACATGTTATTTCAATATCAACCTTTTCCCTGCAGTCAGCAAATATTGTGTACTTTGTTTAAATTGACATGTCATATGTTATTCTAAAGTATGAAAAAAAATGATTTGGTCTCTCAAAGTTAGGCAGAGTCCTTTTCCTGTGGTTTGGCTCAGACTTATAGAATATTTTCTTCCAGACAAGCCTCAAAAAACCCAAACCAGCCTATAAGCAAACAGAGCAAGCAATAAAACAAATAGATTAAAATGTGAAATACATACTAATGGCCAATTGTTTACTTTTTTATTACATATCTGACTGCCTATTAATCTCCTGTTGGACTAGAAAATGCAAATATTCTATTTAGAAGATGTTTGTTAACTGAGGTAAAGCAGGTATCAGCTTTCATGCCTCTACATAAATCTCCTTTCCACTCCAAACACCACTTTCTGTGTGTTAGCCAAAAGTGGTTGTCAGGATTTGTGTTTCAAAACAATAACAACTGCAAAATAAAGTGGCAATCTCTGAGGGTCCTCATTGATTGGGTTTATTATGCAATTAGCTGAATGCTGAACTCAAGAGCGACTGGGAGTCACTCATCACAATCTCACCATGAAATCAAGACAAAGAGAAAAATCTGCTATCCTATTGAGTGTGGCTACTGATTATACTGTAGAATCATCAAAATACAGTGTAGTGGACAAAAAGGCAGGGATTTTAAGACCAGCATCACTTCCAGTTCTCTGAATACAGTGCTAAAACACCATTCGATTATCTGGTTTTGCTCAAATACTGAGTAAACACAGAACTTTGTAGTAAAAAGAGTAGCTGAAGAAATATTGCTGGATTATTAATTGATGTGACATTTACTCTTGGCTAATAAAAAGCAAGTTCTTTCTTGGTGGCTCCTTTCAAAGCTGTAGTCTATATTTGACAAAGCTGTCTATATTTGACATCACAAGAGGATGACTGGAAACTCTTTTGTTTGCAACATTCAGATGCTAGGAAGGTTGGTAGCTCTCAATATCATTCTGATAACGACACATCTTGTTTGATCCATGGACTTGCTGGTTTAGGTGTTTTAAAAAGACAGAGAGAATTCAAAATGCCGGGAAGGAGGAAAAAAAAACAACCCAAAAAGACAAATTGTGATCTGTGTATTAAAGAGAGAAATCCACTATCTGTAAATGATATTCCCAAAGGAACTGGAAGTAGTAAAAATTGTTGAAAAGTCCTAATAATAAGAAAAAAAATCATTATCTTAAAAGAAAAAAAGGGGGAGAGGAAGAAAAAAAGAGTTTTTAAATAGTGAGTTGAAAAAGGGAAATAGGCCTTTAAGTAAGTCTTGTTTGTTGTTTTTATTTGCATACTATGTCTGCTAAAATTGTTTACCAGGTTTAGCAGTGGATCAGCATGATTTATCCTCTACTACCCACAGATTTAAATCTCTGTATTTACTGATACAATGATTCTATAGGGTATTCCTCCATCCTAGGCTGCTCCTTCAGCTAAGAGTGATATCTTGCTAGAAGCCAACAGTGGTGAACATTTAATTTTGTTTCTATAGGACAATTGATCATGTCCTCCAAAATGCCATAGGCTTGCTGAGCTTGTCTCTTACTCATGGCTTTAACTCCACTAGGTCTCCTCAATCCCGTAAGGATTTGGTGGTGGTAGTGATTTTTGTTTGTTAAGGAGCTCAGATAAGTCTGTGTTGAAGGATGCTCTCATCCAGAGTGCTCTGTTTAGGAAACATTTGCATTTGAAGGATTATCCCACCCCTAGGAATTCTGAGCTTTGTACACTTCTAATCAAATCAAGCCTGCCTCCTTGGAAAATTTTCATCTCTCAGGTATCTCCCTTCTGAGATTCATAGTAGTGATTTTATCTGCAGAGATTCTTTCTTGCAGTTCAATTAAATTTCATGGAAGTGTTGTTTTTCTCAGATTCAATGCTCCTAAATGCCCATTCCTGTCATTTGAGCAGAAAGCACATGACCATTGTTTGATGTCCCTGGAAGCATTCCTTAGAAATAGATAATATGAATATTGCCTTCTTTTCCTTGGATTTACTAGTTCCAGTCTAGTTTAGATACTGCCACTGGTGATCAGAGTTTCCATCCAGGTCTCAGTTATCACCAGTTACAGCAGAGCATCTTCTCCAGTAAAACAACTCACTCCAACACACACTCCCCCTCTAAATCCCCATCTATGATACACTCTTAAGACTCCATAAGATCTAGAAATAATCCCTTTTCCTTAGTAAATTCCACAGATTCTTTTGAAGTATGAAATTGACTAAATCGCTCCTTAACTTCCCAGTGCTGTAGAGTGCTGAGGACCTTCAGGTCCCATGGGATGTGGAAGGACTTGAGGACATTCAGCATGTCTTCTAAAAGTATTTGAACTTATATTGGACATGAATTAAAAAATATAAATGAACCCAAAAGGACAAAGCATAATTCTCCTTGATTTTATTTCCTCAGGTTCTGAACCTTTCTGCGGTATCATTGCACACCTTGATCAGAACAGCAAGTTCTTCTGTCCACTTCCCTAATTGAAACTTTGCTGTGTTCTCCAGAGATGTTTTCTATAGATGAAATTCACTTTAGACTTCTCCTACACTGCTGATTAGTTTGCCTAGTTTGTTGCAGCAGAACTATTCTGACTTTCAAAGCCTCACCACAGAGAATTGAGTATACCCTACCAGGACTCCTTCTCAGATATTTCATATGGAACTAAGAAGTCAGAGCAAGTTCAAATGGCCATAAAAACATTATGATCCAATATTATTTTTCCCACCAGACCTTAGCCTGATTCATTGCATAAGAGAGAGGTTCAAGGAATCAGAGCTGGTTAATGTCTCTTTTTACCTCAGTCATTGGCTGCTCACAAGCCAAACCCAACACTGAATATAAAGTAATTAATTTTATAATGGTCTTTTCTATGGTGTTCATCAGTCCAGAACTGAAATGCTGTACATATGTGGACTTATCTTCACACTGGAAGCTCTGCTGTCCTCATTTGAAACAGATATCAAATGCACAGAGAGAGGAATACCAACAGAATCCACTAAATTTGGGTGCTGTACCTGACAGACTGAGTTTTCAGCTTTCATTTTCCCAAATATCATGTGCTCAGAAGACAGTTCATGCTAAAACATCTTACAGCTGAGAGCTCTCAGTTCTTCTGAAGACAGAGCACAAGTTTCCCATGATGGATAAATTCAATTAATTACCAGCTGTAAAAGGTTTTGCTTTGAGGAACTACTGAGAACAACTTATTCCCTAGTGAACCAAATTCTACAGAAGCCTTGACCCTGAGATTACTTTTTCTTTGCCTGGTTTGGCCACTCTTGTTCTCAGTTCTTATAGTCAATAAGGCAGAGGTTTACATTTGTAGAATGCAAGATTTATTCACGTGTTTTAGGCACTATTGCATCATAAGCTCTGTCTAGATATGTCTGATCAAATTCTGTCTGGAATGGACATCAAAACAATTGTAACAACAGAAAGTCTTTGGTTTCTAACTGGTAAACCTATTTCAATGTGATATTGGAATATTTCATTTACAGTAACCTTGCTAATATTTCATTTCCCCAAAGCAGGAGGGGGCAAATAGCATTATTTTTCATTTAGAAGCATCAGCAGCCTCCAAAAAAAGAAAGAAATTGCTAGAGAGTCATAGTGAGTAGTAACATGATCTGGTCATGTACTCCTTTGGAGTGAAGAAAACATATTCTCCAAGCAGAAAGAAAGTTCTAGACTCATTTTGCAGTGCTCTGATGAATTTCTCCAGCTCCCACAAAACAAAGAGCAGTAACAACAACAAACTTCCTCAAAAGCAAAAAGTTTTGTCTGTGTCTAAAAATTATATTCTGACCTTTTCAATGATCAGTTTATGTCCAGAAGCAGAAGATCTGATAAAGCCTATTTTTTTATTTTTTTTTTTTGCAATAGAACTAGAGATGTTCTTGGTCATAAATTAATCTGCCCTTTTAAAGAATTCAGCTGTAATGTCTATATTCTATACTGGGTGAGCATTGTAATAAAAATAAGCATTTAAAACAGCAAACTGGCATGGAGCTAATGAGCTGTGCAGTCAGATTTTTCATAACATTATGTTGACCACATGACTTATTTATCATTGCTTTAACACTGCATAGAAAAACAGACTACAATGCTTGCAAAAACTGATATAAACTCATCTCTGCAGCACTTGCTTCTCCAATATCTATATTACCAGCGCTATACTAATTCCAGCATGCTGCTAAAATGACATGATGAAGGTAATTTGGAAATTTCAAAGAGCTCTCATAAAGTTCCAAAGATATTTTCAGTGTTACATTGCCATCCCTTTGAGCCTAGTAATAATAATGGGTTGGGAAGTACCATCTGACACTTCAAGAAGCCTCCTGACAGTGAAATGATGAATATAATCTCTTCAGCAGTTAGCTCAGGTACTTAAGCACAAATTTCAAGTCTGAATTTTGTGCATGAGGACTAGAGTTCCTTTTAATTTCTGTTTTAAACCCTTTAAGGAACCCCTGGCCACTGTTTTGGAGGATCAATGCTGCTTAGGTGTACCACATTCTTTTTCTTCTCAGCTTTATCATCTTCTCTTTCTTCTCAGTTTTGGGGCCACTTGTCTTAATTTGAAGTTGACTAACCAAGTTAACTGACCTAGTCTTCAAAATAATAGCATCACAGAGCCAGTTTTGGGGCACCACAATCTAGGCAGGATATGAATTTGTTGGAGAGCATCCAGAGGAGGCCATGAAGATGGTGAAAGGACTACAGAGGAAGCCATATGAGGAAAGGCTAAAGACACTTAGATTGTTCAGGCTGAAGAAGAGGAGACCGAGGGGAGACTTCATCATGGTCTATAACTTCCTCACAAGGGGAAGCAGAGCGGGAGGAGCTGATCTCTTCTCTCTGGTGACCAGCAACAGGACCTGAGGGAATGGCATGAAGCTGTGCCAGGGAAGGGTTAGCTTGGCTATTAGGAAAAGGTTCTTCACCCAGAGGGTGTTAGAGCACTGAAACAGGTTCCCTAGGTGTCCTGATTTGAGTTATGACCCTAAAAAGACCAAGAAGGGATTCCATTACGTACACATCACAGTCAGTACAAAACTGAGAGTCAGTTCCCAAAACTCCCACACCAAGCTTGGCCCTTGGGGTCTCTTACATAAAGCCTAAGATCTAACCAAAGCAGGTGCAGGGTTAGGTTATTTAGCACCTAATTAACTGTTAATACAAAAAGGAGAGGGTTGGGTCTCTACCTTTCCTGAAGTTTGAGTCCCTGAGCCATCTGAGGTGGTGGACTGGGAACTCTTCTGGTGAGGATCAGCAGCTCAGCTCTGGTGCTGCAGGACTCTCTCTGTTCTGCCTTTGATCTCCGTCCAAGAGTTCCTGAATCTAGTTCCAGGATCCAGCCCCTGAGTCTGATTCTCATCTGCTGGTGAGTCCTTCTGCTACAGCATCAGTGGTGAGGGTGAGGTAGCTGCTGTCAAAGGGGGTTGGGTATGGTATTGGTTTTGTATGTATTTGTATATATTTTTGTTGTTGTTCTCACTGCTNCGGGAGGAGCTGATCTCTTCTCTCTGGTGACCAGCAACAGGACCTGAGGGAATGGCATGAAGCTGTGCCAGGGAAGGGTTAGCTTGGCTATTAGGAAAAGGTTCTTCACCCAGAGGGTGTTAGAGCACTGAAACAGGTTCCCTAGATGTCCTGATTTGAGTTATGACCCTAAAAAGACCAAGAAGGGATTCCATTACGTACACATCACAGTCAGTACAAAACTGAGAGTCAGTTCCCAAAACTCCCACACCAAGCTTGGCCCTTGGGGTCTCTTACATAAAGCCTAAGATCTAACCAAAGCAGGTGCAGGGTTAGGCTATTTAGCACCTAATTAACTGTTAATACAAAAAGGAGAGGGTTGGGTCTCTACCTTTCCTGAAGTTTGAGTACCTGAGCCATCTGAGGTGGTGGACTGGGAACTCTTCTGGTGAGGATCAGCAGCTCAGCTCTGGTGCTGCAGGACTCTCTCTGTTCTGCCTTTGATCTCCGTCCAAGAGTTCCTGAATCTAGTTCCAGGATCCAGCCCCTGAGTCTGATTCTCATCTGCTGGTGAGTCCTGCTACAGCATCAGTGGTGAGGGTGAGGTAGCTGCCATTAAGGGGGGGTTGGTATGGTATTGGTTTTGTATGTATTTGTATATATTTTTGTTGTTGTTCTCACTGCTGTAGTTTTTCATTTCCAATCCACAAGTCTCTCTCTCTGTTAAATTCTGCTTTTCCTTCCTGGAGTGGGGGAAAAGGGGATAACAGAATACCTGTCCCTGGATTAGTGGTTGGCCCAGCCCTAACCCTTGACACTAGGGAGGTAGCTATGGTACTAAATCTGACAGAAGTTCAGAAACATTTGGACAGCCCCCTCAGGCACATAGTGGGATTTTTGGGGTTGTCCTGTGCACAGGTAGGAGTAAGCAGAAAGTCAACTTGGTTCAAAGCCTTTGGAGAATGGAGGGGGCACATCTTTGATTCCTTTCAGGGCAACCCCCATGTTCCATGCTTCTTATTCAGCAACATACTCATGGAAAGCTTGCAATGTAATGTGTTTTGGTTTAGTTTCAACTGCCCAGAGTTGTTTACACAGAAGTAAACACTGTTTGGAATGGAGCTTAGGAAGCTGATGGTGAAGCCAAATTTTGATGTCCTTTAACTACCGAGTTCAAAACCTGGCTTCATTCTGTACCTGTATGCAAGCATCAATAATGTCAACTTGCCCCCACCACAAGTTTGGTTTGGCTTCAAACACTGGTGTCCATTTAATAACTTCCTGCATGCTTTGTATTTTTGTCTGAATAGTTGCATTTTGGAGCACAAAATGGCACATGATTATTATTATTATGACTGGTAGTTCATGTGTTCAATTAAAAATAAGGGTGTATTGCTTGAGACTTTCAAGTGGCATTTCTCTCTTTTCTCTGGAAAAGTGTTCTGCCCTAAGAAATCACACCCAGAATATATGTTTTGTTGTGAGTCCAACTCTAGTGATGTTTAGTTCATCATTTTTCCTCCACTGCTCCCATGACACCTTCATGCCAGGCTGTATTCTCACAACAATAGGGGTTTTGATGAGAGGTTTCTAAAGTGTTTGGAAGGGACAAAAAAACCCAACAACTAGGTGGCAAAAGTAATACTGATTCCTTGTTTTGATTTCTTTATTCTATATCGATTTTTAATGGTTGAGGTCTTATAGAGAACAAATTATAAGGTGAATTATATGCAACATGAATGTTAAAAATATTTGTTCAGAAGTAGTTTTCAAAAATAGGAATAAACTAAGCCATTTGTAGGTAGTTCCACCTTAAAGCAGAAGATATTTTGTAAAAGTTTTGTTTATTCCATTACTTCACATTCCTATATGGTTTTATTTTTAATTTGGTGAGCTTAACTATGATAAATATTTATATTTAAGTAATTTTTTTGCATTTATTGTAAATATAAGGTCTGTTATAAATGTTTCAGTAGCATTTGCTTTTACATATTGAAAAATAATCAAGAGAAATGATCCTCATCTGGCACCAGGCAGATAATTACTGTGGAAAAAAAATCTCTTAGATGTATTCGAAAACTAACTCAAAGTTTCTATGAAAGTTAAACTCTGAAGGGACCAACAAGGCTAACTATTCCCCATATTTCAGTTTCCCTCTATTAGTGTAAAATACCCTAGGAGGATTCAAAGGTTTCAGCTTCTTTTGCATTTTCAATTGTCATCCATAAACACACACACAAAAAAGATAGTTTATTTGATCCGGAGTGGATATAGATCACAAATTGTGCAAACCTTTCCTTTGCTCTTCCCAGTTCCTTTAAAAACATCTCCTCTATTCCACTTCTAGGTGATTTTTACCTTCTCTTAGCCATGCAAAAAGCTATAGTGTTTCAAAGCTGCAGATTAGTGATAGTGGCAGCTTATTCCTTTTGGTTATCTCCAGCAGCATCTTAGTGTCTTTAGGCATAAAAGAATATTATCTGTGTGACAGTTATGGCTAGAGCCATCTATACTGTTCATGCTATCAGCACTCAGAGCTCAGAAGAGAAATCATTCAGTTGAAGACATCCTTCTGTAGTTTCATTAAAAAGCTTAAAATCAGGAGGTACTGCAAGTTATGACTAAGGTTATATGAAAATTTCAGTAAATCCACGAGGTGGAAAAGTATCTGTGGTTAGAAATAGAATTGCTAATCTTTTTGTAAAGGCCGTTGACCATAAGCAAGACAATCTATAAATCTGCCTTTTCCTTCTTTACTTAGTTTTCATCACAAATAATGTGCCACTCTGATTGCATGAAATCATCAGAAGTGTCTTCAATTACTATGTGCAGCCTCTGATCAAAATGACTTCCTCTGTTCTCCATCTGAGGGATGATGGGGAGGGAAAGGGGAGGAAGGGGGGGTGAGAAATGCCCAGCTAGTTATGTATTACAAATGTCAGGTTACACTGCAAGCCTATAGATTCCTATTTAATAATTCCTAAGCTGAAGTTGTGATTGTAATAATGGCTCACTCAGATCTGCATTTCATTTAAATGCTCTGTTTTGACTCGCTGAGCCTTTGTCAGAGATATTACAGCTCAACTTTTTCACATGCCTGGGGAGGCAATGACAGCCCCACATTGCCAGAAAAAAAACCTGCCTGACTTGCTGCTACTTCCATTTTCCTCAGCAGCTTCTGAAATCATCAAAATGTGTGCCTGAAATGGCTGCCTCTTCTGAATTTATTTGAATGCAGAGAGGCTCAGCCTCAGAGCAATGAAGAAGAGTGGAGGACCTCAGCCACGAGAGACAATGACTCCACACACAAAGCTGCATTTTTACTAGCAGGAAAGATGGATATATGGGTATTAGACTTTTCATAGCTATAGGAAGGATAATCTTTCAATCAGATTAATGAGAAAATATATTGCATGGGCCCTACAGCACTTTTTGCTTTCCAGGCTAATACGTGATTTAAATCCCCAAAGTACATTTCCAGCATTACAATATCCTCTGATAATAATGTGGCTTGCACAAAGACAGATAAAAATAAAACAGTCCCCCTTGATTTTCCCATTTTAGATGTGAAGTATATTTTCTGTTCTCTGCCTGCAATGAAGTGAATTCTATTGAGGAGAGTCACATTTAATAAGACAAAGAGAATTTTCTAATTATGCTACCTGTCAAGATTGGGATCTATGGGATTGCAACTGCAACTGAAGAAACAGAGGAAGCAATTGCATATAGTCCAGGTTACTTTGGTGTATGATTACTATTTGCACTTAGATATTGCTAAATGTAAATCAAACGCACACACACAGGAGCCTGCTTTGAAGTAAACACCAAAAGGCAAGCCTCAGAATGGATTGTGGAGTCCTCATTTCAATTTTCAGCATGCAATTGCCCGAGCTTTCCTTAATTTAGCCATAGAAAAAAGGGTAGAAACCTGTGGAAGATGAAACACTTTTTAAGGTATACAGGGGAACCACATGATAAATATAATTAAAGCACAAATTACTAATGGATAAGAATTATATACATAAGGATGCTGGGTTGTGCATTTCTGCACCTTTCTGGAGGTAAAGAAAAAGAAAAGCCAATTAAAATCAATGCATTAGGAGAAAAAAAAATGCAGCTTCTTCTCATTCCCACATATTAGAAATGTGCAAACATTAAAGGAAATATTGCAGCTACAAATGAAGCCCTGAAAGTTATCATATGCTGTTCTCTCAGGCTCTCTGGGGAACTGTTCCATGTGCCCCATCAGCCATTACTCTTTCCTTTTTTTTTCAGCATTGTAATCTTGGAAACACTATGGCACATTAGACAAGGGAATAAATATTGTGTTCTTGATGGTTTCCTTCATATTACAAGTTTACCCAAATCCCTGGCACACGATCAATTATTATAAATATTTGATAGCAATAATAAATTAGTTCTTTTAGTGGGTTCATCACTTTTTTAGTATTAAAACAATGGCTGGTAGGATGATGCAGATTATGACCATGAGTAAAACAGTCAGTAGAACATAAGCCTCCAACAAGCATTTTTATTGTCTTTTTTTTAAAGATATGTGTATTTATATATATATGTGTAGACAAGTATGTAAATATACATGCACACATATAAATACATATATGTACACACAATCTATAGACAAGTATGCAAATATACACTTGCACACACATATGCACACAAAATCTAATACAAAATATGCCCTTTTTGATACTGAAACATAATTAATCTATTATGTTAGGTTTTATGTAAGTTGAAAACTTACTTTTCAACTCTTTGAGTTACATCTTTATTTGGCTGCTTCTAGAGTGTTTATTCAGAGGAGGAAAAAATGGCCATATTCCTTTATTTTCCTTAAAAACCCTTTAAGCTGTGTATATGTTTTTTAATGACTCTCAAGTGGTGCCTTTTGGAGCACTGCTATCAAATAGCTTATTACTAAGCTGCAGTTTAAACATTTACAGTAGGAAGGCTACTAAAAATTCAGGCATGATTTCAGCATCCCAGCCTGGCTCAAGTTGCTGAATGCATAAATAGGCAGCAGGCTTGGTTCCAAACCAAATAGCTGGGTGTCATCACCCACCCATCTGACAACAGCAAAGCAGAAAATTCATGGGACTGCAAACTCCTTGCACATCCCATGCCCTAGGAGCTCCACATTTTGGAGCTATAGATATGCTAGGCAGGCTGCCAGCAGCCTCCATGAGAAGCTACCAGGATCTACCAGGTTCTTCCATACTCTGAATGGTGTTAGCCCTTCCAGGTTTGTAATCGGTTCCCCAAACAGGAGGTGATATGAACAAAGGCAAATCCGGTCAGCTAAATGCCCCAAAACTTTCAAACCCAGGCATGTTAAGTTGCAGCAAGGAAATTATGCTGACATTTGTGATCCAGAGATGGGCTAGATATTTTCTGGCTTCAGTATTGTCCTTTCAAAGGAGCAGAGAAGGTTGGTGTACTGAGCTTCTTGCCCTCTGTGCCTTCTGAAGCTTCCCCTCCTTCAGTGCAGAGATCAGAGAGGTTTTTTGTACCTTGCTGTACAAAAACACCCATGAAGTGACCTTCAAAGGGAACATTGAGGGCTGGGTTGCAGAGCCTTAGAGCTTCACAGAAACAGAAGAGAATGAGAAGGTGCTTTTTAACCTGCTTCCCACTCCTAGTTGTCCACAGAAGAGGATCTTTTTTCTTCCTTTTTTTATTATTATGTTTATCCTCCTGATGATCACTTGATTGCTGTGGCTGATCTGTCTATGTATCAGCAGGCAAGTCATTCAGTTTCCTCTGTTTTTAGGAGACTGCCTCTTAAGAGGACTGGTTGGAGATGCTCCTATCACCTCCAACACCATAAAGTAGAAGGAAACGACTCCATTCAATGAACTGCTGCTGTTTCCATGAGAAACATGAGGAATATGAACATGGGCAACATGAGGTTGAAGATTCTCAGTCTGTGCTCTTCTGCAGAACCAGGAGGTTCAGGAGGATGAAGAATCAGTTTGTTAAATTTGTGCAGCATTTTAGGAATCATCAGGATGAAAGGCACTTGGAAATGCAAGATATTATTAAAAAGTAGATCAAAAAAAATTAATAAAGGACAGATAAACTGAGTCAGATCCCATAGCTATTTCTAGCCATGCATAAGGAAAGGGCATTTAGCAGATTACCTCCCACTAAGCCTGCCTTTCAGGTCTTGTGTCTGAATGCATTCAGGATTAATTCTCTACTCAAAAGAGGTGCTGCTATTTGCATAGCAACACATCTCCTTCCTGCTCCCTTTTATACCCTAGTAAGACTCTGTGCAGCTAGCTTGATATTCCTCCCCAGAGTGGGTAAAGAAGGGGCATATTAGCCTTTCCTCAGCACACTGCTTGCCTTAGGACTCAATCTCATAGTTGCAGAGAGTTCTTTACTATCCCTTCTTCAATTACAAGTGCAAAGCAAATTGTCTTTTCTACTCTTGGAAATAAATGATATTACAGAAGTTTGGAGTCATCCTTTCCACCATAAATCCAGAGATGGAAGGAGATGATATTTACTCTCCTTGAACTAGCTCTTGTTTCTGTTGTTCAGACTTCCCAGTTCCCCACATCCTTCACTTCTGCACCATGACTCTTCCCCAGCCTGAAGACTTCAGTGTCCACCTCTGATCTGAGGGCGAAAGAGCACTTTGTGTCCTCTAAGCCTGATTTCTTGAGCTTCCTCAGCCTGAAGAAGCAAGTGGAACTGTCCTCAAAAGTAACTCTTTAGAATCTCAGATCTCTGCTCTAGGAAGGAGAACTCATTAGTGCACCCAAGTGGGTTTGATTCAGACACAAAACAGCAACCAAAGCCTTCAGTTCTGGCAGTGGTGGAAGAACCACCACGTCAGTCTCTGTCAAACTTGTCTTCTATGCTTCCTCCAAAGATATTCCCTATTAGGGATTTTTTTTTCTGACTAAGATAATTAGGAATCTTATCTCCAAAATATTTAGTTTTCTTGCCTTTTTTGTTTTTCCTCTTTTGTCATTGTGTGACTGGCAGCTTACTTTCAATGTGGTAGCTTCTCATGATCCTTCAGTGATGGTGTCTTTGTTATGCCTTTAAAACCAGCAATACTGGGCTCCAAAAATTCTGTGAATCCAATAGGACCTAACATCAGCTTTCTTAGGAAACTAAAGAACTGGGAGTTGCAGTTGAACTAAGCATTTAAATACCTAAAATGAAAGAAAGACAAACTACAACAGAGGGAGAGGAGAGGAAAAAAAAAAAATCAGTATTTTCCCCTGTGTTTTCAATTCATTTACAAGGAAGAGGATCTTACTGTAGCACTTTAAGAAACTGTACCAAGACAAAAAAAAGTCTTGCATGAAACTTTTTAGGTTCCAATATCCAGGGTATTCTCCCTAGGCAGTGGAATTGAAGTGTGCTTTTAGTGCTGGTATTGTTTGCTGATTACTTTGTGTGAGAAAGTCAGAAGGAAGTAAAAGACTTATTCTTGTGTCCATCTTGTTGGGTCTGTTTATTGGCTCTTCAGGACTCCAAATCATACCTAAGGATGTTTTGGGTTTGAAGGGTATTTCTCACCAGAGCAGGAGCTTAATTTGATGCTTGTCCTCAGAAAAATTCTTTTTCCCACATGGCACCCAGGACAAGTTCTCTGCAGTAAAGGAAGCTCTTAACTTAGCATTACTTGTCAGCTACTCAGTTTCATTAAGAAGTGACCTGGGCTTAATTTTTGTGTAAGGTCTCAATGAGAATTCTAATTGTTATGTCTTACCTGAACCACACGAGAAACTCCCAGCAGATAAATGCCATATCCAAGTCCTTTGCTGTTTTTTGATTCTGATAATTTCCTTCATAGGAGATTTTATGGTGCTTTGGTTTGGATTTGGGACCAAACGAGTTTGGATCTTTGGAATGTTTTAGTTGTTGTTCATCCATGCTTATATAGGGTCAAGGCCCTTTCTACTTCTCAGAGATTATGAGCAAATTCCTGGAGCCAAGCCGTCCAAATTTCTGTTGGAAAGATACTAGAAGTCAAGGGTGTTCAGCTCTCCCCAAGGGACATGGCACATAGTAAGACCAAATTTGGCAAAACAAGGTTCTGATGCCTCCTCCCAAAGCCAGGAGTCCATGGACATTCATACAAAGCTAAAAGACACACTCTAAGCTCTCAAGCACATTGAGTTTTCAGGGTAAAGTGATTTCTCTACAGATAAAAGGTTCAGAGGAGAAACCTCAAACCTCCAGATAGATGGGAGCTGTAGCTCTGGCATATCCTGTCATTTCTTGCCAGCAGTGATTTTGGAGCAGCGTGTAGCTACTTCTGATTGAGAATAAAAGATTTCTCACAAGCATTCATAAAATTGAAGGGTTGAAATACCTCAAGAAGTAGGCTACCTCCTGCCTTCTCCCCTCCCGCCCCTGTATTATGCTAGCACTTCATAAACCAGCAAGGTAACTAGCCCTTTCTGACAACAACTGCCTTTGTGAAGAAGCACATTCATTTCCAATCATCATGGACCTGAAAATGCTGACTCCACACATATGTGAAGTGCTCTGTATCCCTACAAAGAATTTAAAATAGTAAGAAATTACCCTTCCTATAGCAACAACTAATTGGTTTGTTGCCCTGATGAGCTGGTGACAAGGAAAGCAGTTGGTAGTGGTGCCTTCATCACAAGGCATTCTAAGAAAGAACTAATTTAAACCTTGGCAAGCACAGCCTCAACCTGCTCCACATGGGAGAGGATCTCCAGAGGGTTCATTAAGTTCCTGGCAGTCTAGATTTTGGAAGTTAACAACTAAACACTACATCTGTGTTCCAGTCTTTGCTAAGATGATTGCCTGAAGACCTAGAGGTTCCATGAACTGGGAGTGGGGTGGAAAGAACTACAAACTTCTCTCTGAATAGAAACAAATCAGGCAAATACAATCTTCTATTTAACATTGCTGTTACGTGTAAACGTGGTTGAGAAAATAGTGTTTTTTGTGATACTCTTAGAATAGCCACAGATTAAGTTTAAGGAAAAAAAACATTACTTTTCTACCTAGGAATAAATAATCTGTTAGAAATAATATAGGAAATAATAGGGGATTTACAAACTTATTTCATATATGTCTATGTTTCTGACTCCTGTGGCCTGTATAATTCCTTTAGATCCTTGGATCTCAGGGACAGACCTTCTTCTGGACAGAGGTGTATACATGGTGGGCTTTATGACTGCCCTCTCTCTTGGGATTGCAAAGTAAGTCTGTGGGAGATCTATGCCTTGTTCTGACCCAAAAATGTTGGGCTCTGCCTTGCTGGTTTCAGTTTACACAGTTTCATTTCTTCCTAATATTGCTTTGTGACTTTTTTTCTTTGGTTCAAACAAAGTCCCTCAACAAGTAAATCTTAGCCAGAATTGCAATTTTGGGTCTTTTACACTATAAGCTCCAAGGCATTTGCAGCTTTTAGGTGGTTTCTACCCAAGCCCATAAATGAGATGTTATACTCAAGCCAGGTTCCTGAATCTGTGGTTTGCAATGGGACATGGTTCCAGGGGAAATGTATCTGCTTCTGAGCTTTACTTCCAAAATATTATATGGCTCTCTCTAATCCCGGTGACAGCTATTTAGATATCCCTGGATTTAAATGTTTGCTTTAGAAAAATCACACTGGGAGAATTTTTGGTTGGGGAAAAGAAAACTGTTTGAGAGCTGTGTCGTATTTTGTTGAAAAAGGGAAAGGATAAATTGTTCTAGTTGAAGCCATTTCAACAGCTAATGGAATGGTCCAAAATGGACAAGATCCATGTTCTTGGGGCAGGAGGGGCTGTGCTACATTCCCGAGTCTAGCCTGTGTGCAGCTTACATGACAGCTTGTGGCATCTCCATTTACACAGTCACAAATCATTTGGGAGACTGACAGTTGTGCCACAGTTTGTGGTTTCCTCTGCCACCAATTGAACTAAAATATCTCAAAGGGAAAGGTTAATGCACTCTACTACTGGGCTTGGCAGCCATTTGAATATTAAAAAGGCTCTGCTCGGCTAATGCATAAAAATCAGCCAAGCCAAAGAACAGGAAAGGGAAGAAAACTGTTCCTGAGGTTGAATCCTATATTACTTGCAGGATTTATGCTCTCTCACTAGGACTGAGGGGAAAACCAGTGTCTTCTAGGTGTGCATCACCCCATTTTACTGCAGAGGAAGGAGAAAGAGGTCTTGAAATCCAACATCCAGCTGGCCAAAACACCATGTACATGTAATACTGAGTGGATACAATGTGGATATGGAGGATGCTAGCTCTTTGGGAAAGATGACTCTCCACCTGTCTCCACCAAGTGCTCTGGAGAGGCACTCTGTCAGTAATGATCTCTCAATAATCCCTGCTTCTTCCTACATTCATGAAGTCCCTAGAATCACAGAATAGAATCATATTGTTGGAAAAGACCTCTGAGATCATCCAGTCCAATCATCTACCCAACACTCCCATGCTCAACATTAAACCATGGCCCCAAGCAGCACACCTACATGTTTTCTGAACATATCCAGGAATAGCAATTCCACCATCTCCCTAGAAGGTAAGAAAGGTTTTCTTCTAGTGGTAGTGGCCATGCTATGCTGCTCTTTTCGCCAAGATCAGGAGAGCTACCACTGAATGATGAAGTGGCAGTGCCTTCAGCAACATACTGAGGCCTTGGTTTCTCCTATTGTGCCTTAAGATGTACAACAGCATTGCTCAGCAGAGACCTTCATGCTGAAAACTGGGAGAGCCATTTAAAGCATGAAGTGTTACATGCATGTTTAATCAAGCTCCTGGTTCAGGGATCTTACCCTGTCCAAACCTCATGACCTTAAAGGAATCTTGCTCCACTTTTATTCTAACAAAGTGGGATACTTCCTCTTCCCTTCTATCCTGGACACATACTTAACTCCTTAGAAATACATTTCTTCAATTAGATATAACCACAATATTGTTCATTCATATGTATCCTAAATGCATAAACCTTAAAAAAAACCTGCTTTCTATAATAAGTGATTTAGCCAAAAATGTTGTTTTTTCTTATGCAACTATTCTAATGTAAGTAACTGAATTAACAAGCCCATGAGGAGAACATGCATTAAAATATTTACTGTCTGCAATTACTTAATTCTTTCTGACTTAATAATGCAATCTATTACTAAAACTACATATTTGATATTCTGCCTTATTCCACTTCTATTATTTCAAATGTTTTAATGATTGTTTTACAAGGAACAAAAATATACTCTCAATAAGAAAAATGAGATTAATTTGATTCCTAAATGAATTAAAAGCAAAAAAAACCCAATCCATTTATAGTCTTTTCACCTAATGTGTTCTGCATGAGTTGTCATTTCAAGAGTTGGAAAAATGGCAGAGAACCAGAAATGCTGAAGAGCAACTTCTTATGACAAACTTTGCTCAAGAGGGAAAGTCAGGCATGAATCTCAGGCTGATTTTTAATTTACTTATTTTAAGGTGGTAATATCAATGCAGCAGAATAGGAAGGAGATAGCCATTTGGATAGACAGAAAAGAGCTGGAATTTCCAACCAAAAAAGGCATCATTTTCCATTCCTTGCCACAACACATCTCTTATTTCTTCATATTTAAGGATAAACTCTTTTTTTCCTCTATCTCCACTTGAGAAATGAGGTTCAGGCAGTCACTTTCCAGTTCCCAGCATCCCAGAACTTCCTGTGTTCTACTTTCTGAGTGTTGCTGCTTGTCCTATCACTGGGCACCACTGGAAGAAGATCAGCTCCATCCTCTTGATACTTGCCCTTTAGAGATTTATCACCATTGACTAGATCTCCTCTCAGCATTGTCTTCTCCAGGACTCTCAGTCTTTCCTCCTCCCAGAGATGCTCCAGTCCCCTCAGCATCTCTGTAGCCTCTGCTGGACTCTCTCCGGTAGTTCCTTGTCTCTCTTGAACTGTGGAGCTCAGAACTGAACCCAAGACTCCAGATGGAGCATCAGGAGGGCAGAGCAGAGAGCAAAGAGAATCTCCCCTGACCTGCTGGTCACACTCAATGAACCATAGGATAGTGTTCAAGCTCTTGTAGGTACAAAAAAAACCCCTAACTCACTGCAAAACAAACCTGCTGGATTTTTTACTGAAGTGAGGCTAGTAAGGGGAAGAGTAAAACCAACCAAGGCTTCTAGGTAGTCAGTGGAATTAAAAAAGGCACTTCCAGAGAGCAATGGGCAACCTTTCTCCATGAATTATGTCAGGATCTCGGGACAACTTGACTCCTCAGTTAAGTATCTTGGTGAGATTCCTAAACTCAGGTAAAACTGAGCCTCATGCAAAATAGCTGAGATATTTAGCTTCATTGAGTGTTTTGCATGCAGTCTGCCCTCCTCATCCTCAGCAGTTCTTTGCATGCCTCCCTCTCTGTAAAAGCAAATCAACAGATTTCTGTTTCACAGCAGAAGGAAGGAGAGACTGAGATCCAGTACACAAAATTATCTTTGTTATTAGGAAGAGGTAAGAAAAATAGGGCTATAAGGAAGACACAAATGTCAAGGAGAGCTGAGGAAGTTTCCCATCATGGGATCTCCTCATTAATGCAGGCTGCAGGAGAATTTCGACTCCGTTCTTTCAGTTAAAAAATAAAAAAGGTTAAGGCAGTGACTGAAATGTGTTATGTGGGGTACTTCTGAGAGACACAGCACTTTCATAAGGGAACACCAGCCCCAATGCATAAATAATAAGAATTTTTACACTTCTTTCCCTGTTTTGTGGAGGAAAAGGGTTTCAAGGCAGCTGAAATATTCCTGTATTTCTCCCTGCTCCTTTAAACACACAAATGTCAAACCACTCTCTTTTTGCTCTCTGCATTGTAAAGAAAATCAGAATATCACTGAGGCAAAAGGATTAAAAAGGAAATTCACTTGTATAGTGAATAAAAAAATTATGCTTATTCTGAAGCATTATTGTTGTCTGCAATCTGATGTTTGTAATTAAAAATAAGCAACAATAGGGAAGGTTGTGTAATTTTAGGAGGAAAAAGTGATCTGCATAAAATTTCCAGCTGTGAGCATGTGATCAGTCCTTCTATGGCCAAAAGAGAGAGGCACATCCCTGGATTTGCATTCAATTTCTCTGCACATCTCCAGCTCCTTCACTCCCATCCTCTACAAACTCATCTGTGTAGCTATTCCTTTTCTTCAGGCAGAGAATATATAATAATACAATGGGAAAAAATAATAATAATAAAAAAAGCAGAATTCACTCTTCTTACTGAGAGGTGATGTGATTTAAGATCAAAGCAAGGCAGCAGCTAAGCTCAAAAAATTAAATAGTGAAGAGAGCGGTGCATGAAATAGACCACTTCGAAATAGTCTGCATCTTAACATAATTAAAATGTTACCTGTAATGATACAATCACAACCTGACAGTACTTTTTTTCTTTCTCCTAAGTGGATTAGAAAAATAATTTAAGATGGAATTGACCAACTTGTCCAAAAATAATAATAAAATAAAAATACAACAATAAAAACCACTCATTTATGGAACAGCTCAGAAGAGGAATGAATGAAAATGAATTAAAATGTATAGATCATCTGGTGCTCTTTGCATCAGGAGGAAAATTTTCAGGTAGCCAACTGTTTTGAAATAAATTTCCCTGCAGTTGCTATAGTGATGATAATAAAGTTCCTGCCTCAATTTATGTGATAGAGGTTCCTAGCAGAACACTTGAGGAAAAAAAAAAAAGGTAAGCTAATCATCATGAAGACACTGTGAGTTCTCCTGCTCAGAGCAGCCTCCTTGAATTGAGTTCACAATTACAGGCCTCCTCCATTGTTGTCACTTTAGTTCTGGGGGGACATCAGCATCATCTTCCTCAACAAATTATGCAGGAGAAATCATTTCATCTCCTCCTTTCCGAGATGAACTCCATAGACAAAAGGATGCACAAGTTTGGTGCAATAAGCAATGCCTGAATCAAAGATATTTCTCTCAACTCATATATTTTTATCTCCCATTACAAACCTTTGTTTTTCTAACCATGTAATGACAGTGTATTTTTTTTTTTGGCTCCTATAGCACATATTGTTCAAGTCTCTTTTTATCTCAGTGTTGATGCAAACTAAATAGCTCCAAAGCAGTTACCTGTCAAAATGGATGAGTCATCAAAGCAGTGTCAGAGAGAAAACATTATTGCTCAGATGTATGTTCTACTGCAATAATTTTGTACAATAACCTCATTTACTTTCAAACAGCTGTGAAGCTGAAAGAACTCCCATAATAGCTGCTTGAGGAGGGGAAAAAAATATGCAAAGGAGCTGATAAAAACATCCTGAAATATTATTTAGATAAATAAGATGAAACAGAAAGATGAAATCTGCCAAAAACTAGGGATTAATCATGGTGAAAAGAGCATTTTAGCCAAGCATTTCTAAAAATACCCATTATTTGCAATTGTGATGTAACTATATATATATATATATATATATACACCTGCATGTTGCTGTGTGTGTTTTGATGTCTGGGTGTCACTGCCATTCAAGGTGCACAAGCTCCCCTCCTGCTACTTTATTGCTTGCCTAGGTATCATGCCCACCAATAAGCAAAAGAATTTATTTCATTAAAAAGGTGTTTAAAATTAAAAGAAAACCTAAACAAAAACTAAAATCCAATCAGGTCTACATCTTGCTATGCAAAGGCACAAGTATATGAGAATATTCCATGCAATAAGAGGGATCAAATAAATGAATGAAGGGCCCTGCCAAAACTAATGGCCCTGATGTTAGTAAGCTTTTAATTAATAACTTTCACTGTTTTTCAAGGTTTTTACAGCTGGACTCCTAAAGAGCCAAGGTTCCAACAACCAAACAGTTGTGATGGAGCCCTAATCTCAAGAACAGCATATGTTCTTTGGCCAAATGTGTGAAGCCTTAATCTGACCAGTGACATTCAGGTCAGGAGTACACATATGGTATGCCATGCTGACTCAATTAACCATCCATCAATTTAATTGCATAATAGATCAGAAGATGTATTCCACTACTGCTTACAGTTAGAGGCAGGCAGGGAAAGAAAGAAAGAAGACAAAGCAACAATTTTTCCCTTGTTTGTTTACCTTACTAAGGAGAAACAATAATATGTTTTATGAAGTATTTTTTGTTCTTGGAAGAAAAAAAAAAGATCATTTTTGACAGCTACACTGATCAGAGGATGCTGGGTTTAGAAATTAGACTTCTGGTGATAAGCAAGCGTGGGTAGAAAGCAAAACTTACAAGGAAATGACAGAGCTTCTGTTGCTTCTAATCACATTAATGTAGGGATAAGGGGAAAAGAAGGTATATTATTTAAACATTATGTAAATGATGAGGAGAGAGAACATATTGCAAACTTACAAGTAGTGACATAGTTGAGTTGATTTATGCAATGGCTCCACAAATCAAATCCTGCTGGAATAATAGACATGACAAAAAATGACAACATGGTGACAAGTGAAAAAAAAAAAAAAGAGGAGAAGATGATGATGGTGATGATGATTAAGCTTATGTTTTAAATATTCCAGGGCAAAAGCTTGAAAGAATAGAAGTCAAAAATAAAAACCTTGCAAAGTACAATTTACTGAAAGGCAGAGATTTCAGGCTCTCTTAGAGTTTAGTGTTATCTGAAGTGACCTCTTCAGAATTTACATTCCTTCTAATCTCTTCATTTCAAAGCTATGTCAGCACATATCTAACATATAACCTATCCCCAGTATATGTAGAAGTTCCTAAGTAAAAGGTTTGGTTTTGGTTGTTTTTTTTTCCACTTTTGGGGGGTATTTTTGTTGGTTGGTTGGTTTGTTTGTTGCAGAGTCAAATCTGCTCTGTAGCCACAGGAAAGCCTCAAGCTCCTCTGCCCAGTCTGGGTACCACAACCAGTGCATGGACCAGGTATGACTACAAGTCACAATACTTTTTGAGTTGCTTTATTTTACACAAAGCAGTGCCATATTGCTGAAATCTTTTCTTTTCTCTCTCTCCTTTGGGGCTGGAAATCATTCTAGTGTGACCTTTCTTTACAGACCAGCAGTTGTTGCCTAGAATTGGATCTTGCTTTCATATTGTTGTTTTTTCCTCTCCTGTGGAAGAATGCCCCGTTTGGGTATATTTTGCTTCTTATTCACCCATAATATTGAGAGCTTTCCATCCTCACTTCTTGCTACAAGAGACTTGTTTCTCCTTAAAGTCTAGAACCAAGTGATCACCTTACATCCAAAATTCAACAGCAGCAATGTTAAAGCACTTTTAAAGAGAACACTTTGGGAAGGGACAAGGAAAACTGCTTCTGCTCTGCTGTAGTTTTTTTGAGCAAAAACATAAGCTTTGCAAGAGAATATTTTTGGATTCTGAGTCATCACATGCATGGAGTAAATAGTATGATCTTGTACAATGGAAAACAAATCACAGTAAACATGTAGTAAAAAGCTATCACCTTTTATTAGACACCTCAGATAATTAGTAACTTGGTTTGATGCTCACTTTTAATATAATTTTCATTGTTTTCTGACAGTCCTCATATCCTAGACCATTAGACAGCTTTCTTCTTTGCTGTGATCCTATGTGTCCAACCTTGCTGGTTAGGACAATCTGGGATCTATCTGGCCTGGACTGCAGATGCACAGAGATGCTGCCAGACTCTACTGCAGTGGACACCACGGCTCAGGCTTTCCCACTGACACAAGTCCTACTAAAAGGCCCAGCTGTCAGCCACAGAGGAGAAGAGTTCATCCCCATCCCCATGAGCCACACTTTTCTCCCTCAAAAAGGTCTTATATGTTGCAGAAAGCTTCTAGTTGTGACTATGATTTGTTTTTCTTTCAAGAAGTTTGCAGACTTCACTGCAAGAATTCAGGATTGCTCCTGAAAGAGCAAGAGAGGTTCAGTCAAGGAACTTCCTTTCATTTGGTGACTCCAGCAGTTTAGAAGATGCTAAAGGACATGTGTGTCTCATGGGCAGGAGCTTCCTGAGGAGGCTGGAGCAGCAGCTGAAAAGGGAACTAATTTATCACAGGTTCATTAAGGTTGGAAGAGATCTCTATAATCATTAAGTCCAAGCATCTACCTATCACTACCATGCCACTAAACCATGGCCCTAAGTAGAACCATAGCCAAATAAATATTTAGCTTAGAATATCTAAAAAACCTACCTAAATAGCTAAAAGAACTGTAGTTTTTTTTTCTCCATGATATATATCCATTTACTGTCACAAAGATATTAATAAGAATAATAAATTATTCTTGTTGAGCTCAGGAAGAAAATAAACTAAATAGCCTCTTTGCAAGAATTATTGATGCAAATTGTTCCTTTTCTTTTATTACTCCTCTGATTTTTATATAGCTTGTGGATTTAATTCTGCAGCTCAGGATATATTTGTGAAGTTATAAAAAAAATTGTAAGTGCTCTAACATTAATAGTTATTACAACTAATCCATGATTAATACATTAGCTGATAGGTTTTTTTACATGTCCCAGAATAGCAGTTTGGAGAATAGAGTCTCTAAAATCCAGTTAGAGATTGAGTTAATTTTCTGACAAGGCCATGAACCTGGTAATTCTTTCTCCAGGAAACCTTCACTACTGAGATGGTGGTGGTAGTGCAACCTTCAAATGATAACCTGTAAAGTCAGCCACCCTTTTAGCTCAAAAATCATAGTGTTACACCTAACCTGGGAAGCTCCTCCAAGGCTAAAGGGCCTGAGGTAGCACAGAAAACCCAAATTAAATTCTTGCCATCTCCTACAGCTGTGTGGCAATCTATTTTCAACTACTAGATGTGTCTTTGTCCTGCTATCAGATGCTCTTAGAGCACCTATTAAGATGCTCTAACATGTGAGATGATGTGGCAGGAGCATATATTGATTTTGAATTTGCTACTCTCCTTTTAAAATCAGCAAAAAAAGGCATCTTACAAATAAACAACACTCATTTTTTGGATCAAGACATACTCCTAAGGCATCCAGAAAGATGTATTTTAAGGGAAAAAAAATATGGTGGAAAGAGATGAAAAGGTAATACTGGAGAAACAGGTTAATTGGGATATAAATTAGGATTACTGCATCTAAGAGAGCAAACTGCTTCTCAGGAAAAGGAGGAGGTGTGGAATCAGCTTTATAACCAAGCACTCATCAAAATGGACCCAATAAACAGAGGCAAACAAACATCTTCCTAGTCTCACAAGGTCTCTCTCTAAATAACTCATCCTTACACAAGGCATCTCATGGCTTTTTTTTTGTATCATTTTAGTTTGGCCTGGCTCTGGCTTTCTTGTTTCCACCAAGAGATGGATGCATTACAAAGAGGCAGGAGCCTGGATAAATGAGAGCTGATGTTTATTCATGGCAATTTGAAGGTAAAAAAATAATGTTCAGATAGTAAACAAAACTTAATTACTTTAGAAAGACATAAAATCTGCTGATATACAGGATATAATGCTAAATAACAATCAGCAGAAAGCCATTCTTCTTGGGTTTGTGTTTGATATGGGTTTGGCCCAAGGCAAAGCCCAGGGCTTTATTTATTTAAAAGGCTAGGAAAACAAGACAATATGCATGTTTCATATTAAATATTGGGCTGGTATTACACTGGGTGAAAAGCAATGAGAGAGAAACACTCTGCAGCAAGAAGGAGAGTTTAAAAATTTATATTTTTGCTGTACTTTGCCTTTCTGAGGGATTCTGGGAATACTAATAACCACTGTGGTGTGGTAATTTATGACAATCTTGCAGCAGAAGAGGCTCCATCTCCACATGTATATTCATCCACCCTCCACATCTATAGCCACCTCTGATTTTCTTATTAAGTTATCTGTTTTTTGTGTTTAATTGCAAACTCTGATGAGTTTAAAGTCAACATCTTTCCTTGCTGCTCCTTCTGCTTGTCAGCTGGAGCTGGATTGATAAAATGCAAATGAACAAATCATTAATGAGGGCTGGTTATGAATCTCCCAGGCAGTTCAGGACCCTATCAAATCCTGCACCTATTACTTTGGGTGATTGATGTACTATTGTAAGTGATTGTTCCTGATCTTATTAAATCTTATTGATTTTTTTTTTTTTCCCCCCAGTTTCTATTTTATGCAGGACCAGGCTTGGACTATTATGAATGTTGCTGAACACTGTTAATCAAGCTTACACAGCTATTTTGATGGCAAACAATTAGAATTCTGCAGCAATACCTTGCAATTAGCTTCAGGGATATGGACCTCAGCACTGTAATAATGAAAGAGACCTTCTCCTTCCAGCAAGGTAATGAGATTTACAGTTATGACCCCAAATAACCTCTGAGAAATAACCAATCTGCAAACAGAGATGTAGTTATCAATAATTTGTGCCCTTCTTAGGAAAATATAGTTTTAATTTCTTTCTTTCATGTATGAATCATTGTTCCTACTGAAACAAAATGTTATGAAGTCTTATGAAAATGACAAAGAAACATCAATTGGAAATCTGTAGGTATCATTGCAATCCACTGGAGAGTTTTGCATCAATAATGGTCAAAGTTGGTGAGTAAAATGCACTAAAAACTTGTGAGAAAATACTGAGATGCCCAGACTTGGGTGATCATTATTGCTTGCAACTGCTTATTTATATGTTGAGTTAATATTCTTATCAAGTATATTATATATGCAATAGGTAGACATAGATACCCATGATCATCTAACTTTATAAATCCACTTATTTGAGTAATACAAGAATTAAAAATGTCCTTCTTTGACTCCTTGAGAAAAGAGAGCAATTAACACAGGTGTGGGAATTGTAATAGAACACTGGGCAAATTTTTGGTCCCTCCAAAGTGAATTCATGCAAAACTAATTCATCAATAAAATACCAAGAACATCTTTGCCTAGAAAATGAAATAATGTCTTTCCAAACTTCCTAAGTTTCAGTATTTTCCTGTTGCAGCGTAAGCACATCTTGTGCTGATCATTTGCTATAAACTCTTTTGCCTATCACATTTCATTTGGAGATTAACTCACATGGTTTTGCTAGTTAACATATTTGCTAATTTCTTCAGTGTTTTAAAAAGAATATACTCAACATCTGCAAAACACAGTCACATAAAAAAGGGAGTATCTTGTGCAGGAAAGAATAATTTTCCAATAGAAAATGTTCACCATTCCTACTATTCTTTTGTGATGATTACTTGTAAATCTCTCTGCTATATATGGCATTTTCAGCCAGATATATTAGTGAGGTGCTAAGCACATCTCCCAATCTAGTGTGTTCCTTCTTGTTGCCTTTTATTTCCAAATCTTCCACAGATTTTGCTTCTCAAACAGCTCCTGAAGAGAGTGTGAGTTAGATCTGCAGCTGGATGGTGAGGATGATCACTTTTTTAATCAATATATTAATCCAGGTTGGAGTAGGATTTGGAGTGGAGAACGGGAGGGGAAAGAAAGACTTCCAACTGTCACTTTAAAATATGTCTGCTTCAGTGTAGTGTCATAGTAGGAATAGGATTATATTTTAAAGCACAGGATTAACAAGATAAACTCTTCTTAACCCATTGAATCCATGGGAGAAGTTCAGGCAGAGAAGCCAAATTGGTCTCTGTGTGTAGCAATATACCATATGCTCACAATGAAAGTCAGAAGGCTGGAGGAAATGTATCTGCATTCCCCAAACAGGGCTCAAAGAGTTAAATGTGAGTCCTTAGCAAGCTTGATGAGATTTTTAGAAGGTTCATAAGCTTAATTCACCACGTGAGAGTTTTTCCTGTTTCTCTTCCCTTGCAGCACAACCAATAAATGTGAGTTATTCTAGTGCCAATTCCAATATTTTCCAAATAAATATACATTTCTTGGTGAATGCAATGCACATAATATGTAAAATCCATAAAAATGCTGTAGCTATACATTACTTTCTGACTGTTGGACAACCTCTGTAAAACAAAGTCTAGTATATCAACTTTTTGGTGACAATAAGCAGATCTGTCATGGTGGGGACAGCTAAATGAATTATTTAATCAATAGCAGACTACATCCCTGATGATAAGACAAGCTCAGACAAATTAAAAAGTGAACCAGGTATAGTATGTCACCAGCAAGGTACACAGGTAGTGCAATATATTTTTAATAGTAAGTAAAATAACATCAAAAAACACCCAAACCTATAACCAGACCAAAACCTGAAGCCACTATTAGGTTTGGGGTTTTTTCTTCTGTATGTATTAAAACAGGAAGGCAACTTTATAAAAAATCAAACTACTAAAGAAATCAAAAGCTAGGATACTTCATAAATTGGTAAATACACCTTTCAGTAGGGTTTTGGGCAAAACAAGTAGCTGCAAGGCAGCTTAGGTAGGAGGATCTCTAGTTTTTTGGTACTTTTAAGTATAATATCCATAGTGAAGCTAGCTAAATCTATCAACTACTTCATTATTGACTTCTGTCAAATAACTGCTTTCCTTTTTGTTTCTCTTTCTAGGGGTCTCAGGTATTTTGATTAGCTGCAATCCCTTTTTAAGCAGGGAAGAAATTCTCACTTCTCTTCCTTCTTTACACAGTATGCATAAATCTCACAGAAATAAGCCTAGAATCATATCCATGTTTAGAGATAGCAACACTTACTGTAACCATAAAGACTAAGTGTTATTTTGATGTGCAGGATTAAGTCTGAAACACACAGGCAGTATAAAACTGTAAAGGAATCAGAATTCTGTGGTGGAGGACACAAAACAGATAAAGATTTGCTTCTATCCTATGTCTATGTATTAAAATATGGGGTAATTACAGCTATTAGCCTCTGAATGCTAGGGGTAGGGATGTGCCTCTCCTTGCTGCCACTGGATTCATGACAGCAAATTCCAATTCATCAAAGCCAAAGCTTCTGCATTGCACATCAGGCATGATAAGTCTCTAATAACAGTATCTCATCCCCAAGTTACATGAATTAAAGACACAGGCATCAAAGTGCAATCTCACACTTTAAAAGTTGTGTTTCATCTGGGAATTTAGTGTTCCTCAAGAATTCTTTTTGTCTCCCCTCCCTTTGTTCTCCTATTCTTCTGTAATCCCTCTAGGATATTCCTGTCACTCAGGTATTTATTTGTGCAGTGGAGTTACCATTTGCACAAATCCTGATCTCACATCTGAGGTAACTCCCCCACCGTGACACTTATTCATGGGCCTGATGTCAAAACTGCCTGCACTCACATCTTAAGCCTCTCTGAAATGAAGTCCAGAGTTGGGGCAACTGTAATGAAAAGAAGTGGCTTGAAATAAAATCATCCAGCCATGAAAGCTCAATTCTCAGTTTGAGGATGGGCAGAGGCAGATCTTCTTCAGCTTAATTTGTGGCAAGGAGCAATTTGGGCTTCATTTTCTGTGTTGTACAGCTCACACAATAAGCTAGAAGGTGGAGAAAAAAAAAATAAATGAGGGTATATAAGTATTCTGGGGAAAAAAATCAAATATCAAAAAAACCCTGGAGATTGTTTGCTTAATGCTCATGTACATAAAGCAATTAGTTTTCATGTTTTGATGAGTGTTGTTCCCTATGGTGCACTTTCTCCATTAGTGTTAATATCTTCATGCCATTACACTTTGGACAATGCTAAACAGATGAGATATATGCAGAAAATTACAGTCACATGCCATCAGGAAAAGATTTTAGTAGAGTATGAGCGTGTAGGTGGAGCTGGATGCATGAAAGACAGGTAGACACCAATAAAATGCTTAATATTTATGCACTTGCATTGAATATATAAAGCTAAATTCTGTTTAATTAGGCTGCAGATATCAATTTATCCTTCTCTCACCTGGAAGAATCTCTTTGGTTATTGGTATTCCTGACAGTTTCTTTGGAGCAAGTTCCCTTTTCCTAATAGTACAACATGTAGAAAGAGATTTGAAAGTGTAAATAAAACCATTGAAAGATCAATTAAAAAAGTTTAAATGTGAAGAAAACTGTACCATATGGTAAGGCATATATTTGTTCAAATGGGAAAGTAAAGGGGAAAAAAAAATCAAACCCAACTCGTTCTATTTATCTTCCCGATCTCATGCTTATTCTATCAGATCACCTCTTGTTCTCCTTCACTACCCCTCATTCTCCCCAAGCCTGTCACTCATTCCTATTTATGATCTCAAAGCTATCATCCTCTCTGATTTTGTGATGCTTACAGATTCCTCCTTCCCTCCCTAACCTCACTCCTCCCTCTTATCACTATGCTCTCTAATTTCAGCTCTATCTTTCACTTCTTTGCCCTTCTTTCATATCATCCTGTGTGCTCCTCTGCACTGTCAACTAACCCAAGCATTTATCATCTGTGGTTTTGTCCCCATCTGCTGAAGGGAACAGAGGAAATGTCCCAATCTTTCCTTTCTGTCCTTTTATCCTTTTTTTCCCTACCATTTCTTAAGAGAAAACATATAAAACTTTTGCTCTAATCTTCACAGCTTCTCGTTTTCCTGCAAACTTCCTTCCTATTGATTTAGTTATGTTTGGATTTACTAGTTTCTAACTCCTTCAATTCCTCAAATTTTATTTTTATTCTATCTCTAGCTTTTCTCCTTCTGCAGCTCCTTCATTACTCTTAAACTCCAAATCCAAACTTCTCTTTCTATTCTTTACTGTCTCTCAATGTCTCCTATTTTTACATTTTTCACTGCATTTTCTCTCCTCTCTTTAGCATTCAGAAGTGTAATAAAATATTTCCTCCAGTATCTGTCCTTCACAATCCAAACCATAGTGCTGAGTCCTTTCTTCTGAAGACACTCCCTTATTATTAAATATATAAACATTAAACCTTCCACCCCCTGCTCCATTTTGTTGTTGTTGTTCAGCAAAGGTCAGAATGTTCCAAAAGTATCCTCCTGGTTTTTTATCACATCATTTTTCTTCTTCCATTAGTTGTGTCCACTTACCTGAAATGCTTGTTAATGAACAACCATCTTGTTCCTCTAATCATCTTTATATATATATTGGTATATATATTATTGTGAAGGGATCAGCTATATTGTGCCCAGTGCTGCACAGACACTGAGGAAGGGGAACATAAATGCAACATCTCAGGTTTGGCAGGACAGATCAGATCCACCAGATTTCCTCCCCTTTCCATGATCGTTTCCCAGCACTGTCCTCTGGAATAAGCTCACAACTAAATAAAGAAATATTTCACTCTTTGGTTGTCTCTTCAGTTTGTAAAACAAATGATTCAGCTGGCTCCATCTCTTCTCAGCAGTCCCTGCAATGCTTCATCTCTTTTGAGAAGGAATTTAGCACTTCAGGGCTTCACTGCCAAAGGGAAACTTCTTTGACAAAATTTTTACTTTTCCTTGCAGAAAAACAACCAACTCCTTCACATATTTGGTTTGGTTAAGCTTAGTAGATTCCCATCAACTTCCCCCACAGTATAACCCAGGCCAAGGGAGCATCATTTCTTCCACCAGTGAGAATTTCACAAGAGCTTGGTTTTTTTCCCTCCCTCAACACCAAAAGAAGGTTACTCATAAATTCTAGGCATTTCAGAGCCTTCTGAATTCCAGACCAACTTACCAAATAGAAAGTGACTACTAACAAGAACAAAACAGCAGTGGCTGGAGATTAAAGAGGTTATGACCAGCATTTTCCTGTTTTCCTGTTCCGTCTTGAAATTTGGAGAACTGGAATAGTTTCCAGTTTAAAAATCTCCCTGTCTGACAGCTCAGAAGACATCTGGAATCATACCTGCCCACCAATTTTATGCATATGTTCCTAAAGGGCAGAGAAAAAGAACAACGTTATCACTCTAGAAAGAAAAGTGAATGTTTTCAGTCTATCACCAGGGACATTTTCATCTGCTTAGTTTCTAATTGGACCCTCTAGGCTCCTTTCCACCTTGCTGAAATGTCTGTCATTACATCTGCTCTTCATATTATCTTTCTCCTTTATATTTCAGCATCTCCATGTTTCCTTCCTTCTGGCTTTGTTGGGATATTGTCAAGAGTTAGGGCTGGGCCAACCACTAAACTTATACTTACTCCGTTTTTTTTTTCTGGAAGAGAGTATATATTCCTTTAATAAATAAGCTGAGTACAGCACAGCATTCAATTGCAATAAATTAAATGTTGTAGGAAGCTGGAGGGCTTCTCCTCTGAGATTTTTAATAAATATCTGCAGGTCTGAATTTTCTTATTTAGTTGTTCATTTTTTTTAATCAAGGGAATATTAACAAAAATGAAGTAAAAAAAGCAAGCAACAAAGAAATAAACATAGTTTTTTACATTGTTTACATGTTTTCTTTCTGAAAGTAAAAAATATAGAAGTGGCATTGCTCAAGACACCTCTGAACTCTGAAATAAATGAGTTATCTTTGTATCCAGCCTAACAAGGACATATTTATTTCCTTTAGGAGTCTACATTCAATTTAAAAATGTTGCTGTGTTCAGAAATGAAAGAAAGAAAGAAAGAAAGAAAGAGAAGGAGGAAGAGAGGTTACATTACAAAAGTTGTGTCCCTAAACTGACCAACAAGCTATTCTATTCCACAAACATCATTTTCAGTATAAAACTGAGGGTTCTTTTTCATAGAGCCTAAGATTCAAGCAAGGCAGGTGCAGGATTAAGCTGTTTAGCACCTAATCAACAGCCAGTACAAAAAAGGAGAGGGTTAGGTCTTTCCCCTTTCTGAAGTTTGAGCACCTGAGCCATCTGAGGTGGTGGATTGGGAACTCTTCTGGTGAGGATCAGAAGCTCAGCTCTGCTGCTGCAGGACTCTGTCTCTTCTGCCTTTGGTCTCAATCCAAGAGTTCCTGACTCCAGTTCCAGGATCCAGCCCCTGAGCCTGATTCCCAGCTGCTGGTGAGTCCTTCTGCTATGGCATCTGTGGTGAGGGTGAGGGTGTTGGTTTTGTGTAAATTTGTATATATTTCATTTAAGTGTTATTGTTTTCCTTAAAGTAGTTAAAGTTTTCATTTCTGATCCATGAGTCTTTCTCTCTCTGTTGATTCTCTTTTTCCTTCTTGGAGCTGGGGAAAAGGGGGTAAGAGAGAGCATCTGTCTCTGGATTAGTGGTTGGCCCAGCTCTAAACCTTGGCAATATCAAAAGTAAATTCTTATGTTAACATCTCATTTTTGAGTGAGTTTTCAAAGGTCAGAAGGGACCTGGAAAGATCTGCTGTAGAACTAGCCACTTCTCAGAATAAATTAGAGAGGGGGCAAAGGAGATTGTTGAAGACCTTTTCAACCATGTAAAGGATTTAGACAAAAAAACAAAGGCTTGAGTTTTGGGAGGATAAGGAAGATATTTTATGAAAGATGTGGACAAGACAAGAAGGATAGAGTCATAATATTTTTGAGTATAGTAATCACACTGTCTGTGAGGGAGGAGACCTATCCATCACTTCTAAACCACCTCATGCCTAACTCATGGTTTAACTCTGTTCTCCCAGAGGGATCCTAGTTCTCTGCACTGAAACTCCTAAGGCATAATGAAATTCCAAATCCCGTGAAGTCTTTTTGCCTTTGCATAACAAATTCTCTCTTACATTCTACTCTACCCTAAGCTTTTGCTCAAGAGTTTAGTGGTGTTTCTGAAGAGGGAAGTATTTTACTGATATTCCTCAAATGCCTCAATACCCAAACCAGGGTCACACTTTGGAGCCATGTCTAATATATGATTAGGGCCAGAAGAGTTTCTCCAAGAAGAATAGCAAAGCTTTTGAATGGCAAAATCCACAGATAAGGGAGCAGTAATATTTTCCATGACCCTGGAAAGCTCTTTTCCCAAGAGGGTTGATTCCCTAGACTTCCATAGCTGTGAAGAAAACATTTCAGAGAAAGGAAACTTTTTAGAATTCCCTAAAATCCAGAAATAGAAAGTCACAGTCTAGAACACATTGCTTTAGCATCCCCAGTACAGGACCCTGTTTTTCTCTACCCTAAAATGTAAGTTTCTATTCATCAAACACCATTTTAATAGCTTGAAAACAGATCTTAAGCATTTCCAGGGGATAATTGAGCCATGTATGTGTTTTTAGGCTAAATATTGGAAAAAGTCATGTTCAATACCAATGTCTATACCATTTAAACAATGAAAGCATCAGGTAAGTAACAACATTTGGACAGCAAGTCAATAGGACTATGAAAGATCTCCAATAATGAGCAAACTCAGACCCAATACACTGTTGGAGTATTTGGCCTTCCTATTGACAAAGGTTGCTTTCAATCACACTGTATCTATTACCATATCAATCATCACTCTAAATGAATACAACATGATCATTGACGAAGACATCACTTAAGCAGAGAAACTAAAGGTTCCATAAAAGCAAATAATGAAACTCCCTTCATCACAGCATGAAAATGAGACTTGATCCTTAATCAGGCCTCTTTTGGAAAGCAAACAAATTGAAGCTAAAAAAAAAATATGTTAACTCTCTTCCTTCTTCAGGAACTTGGAATATATGGAAATTGATATCCTGTTCTTAATTATTCAGGATAATGCAATCCAATACTTTGTTTGCTACACAAATTAAGAGATGGAATTGAGCTGATGAAAATGATTTACGTGCAGGATTAAAATATTGGCAGCTTTATGGAGTGAAATGTCACTAGAGTGCTGTACTTTCAAGTTTTACATTTCCTCCTTTGAATCCCTGTCAGCCTTCATGAACACTGGTGAGGTTAATCAATGCTTGCAGTAGCCATAAGATAACACTGAATATTTTACCTGTGTAATAATCAAAGGACTCTTTAGTACAAGTCAATAGCAGAAATGACAAACATATATATTGCAATTGGCAAGGTTGCCTATTAAAATGAAATTCTCACTCATTTCTCTGATTCCTTTCCCCTCCTGTGTTTTACAGCAACTCAATGTACCTTAAGGCAATCAAATTGTGTTTAGGATGATTCAGAGGCCATAAAATTCAAAGACTTATGGGTTCACGTATTCCAAGCACTTTTTAATTTATATGATACAAAACACTTGTGAACCAAGCATTTTATTTTCTTTATGTATTCCAAAGGGTGGAATTTAGATTATAGTTTGTGCTCTGTTTCTTTTTTTCAAGGTAGTCAATATCAAAAATAATATCAAGGCTGTAGAGGGAAGAAAAAACTATTATGCTGCTATTATATCAGCCTGCTCTCCTTCTAACAATTTTATGTGAAGCTAAAATGTATTCAAGGATGAGGAAATAAGGACACTGGCATCATGTGAAGTTTAGGAAATTAAACTGAAAATTCAAGTAGATTGATATAAAGGTTGTCAAACATATGGAACTTAGTTCCACAGCTTCAGAGCAAAGCCACTAGTAACTAATTTAAAGCTCAAGTTCTTTACAGAAAAGAGAAAAAATATTTTAGTGTATTATAACAAAGCAGAGAGGATCAATCTGCCTTTAAAGAGGTTTAATTACCATTCTTTATTTGAATAAACAAAGATTTTTCTGCCAACTTCCCAAGAAGACTAATGTATAATTGTCCCAATACCTGTGAATACTAAACTACTTAAATAACACCACAAGAAATGGATATAAATACTAATTTTGGTTTAAAAGTTCCTAATTTGTGTTTAAGGTATCCCCTTTTGGGTATTTCAATAAACAGCGCAAAAAATCTATTTGGTCATAGATATACCCTTGAAAATATCCTGTCAATGACATTCTTTTTCATCATATGCCTTCAGGACTGGGCATATCTAGTAAATATCTATTAGATTAATATTTTAATGTTTATTTTGCCTACTTGAATGTTACAAGCATATAGAAATTGAAGATCAAAAGTTCTCTGGACCACTTACTCAATCCTCTTGTCGCTGTAACCCTCAGCAGGAAAGCCTGTTTTTTTTCCAGCAGGTGTATCTGGCTATTCTTCTCCATCCCCTACAACCAAACCAGCAAAAGGCAGTTCTCAGTTTCCGCATTTGGGCTCTTTCTTGCGCTCTTTAAGATTCAGTTGAATTAAGCCAAATCTTCTTCAGAATCTTTAACCTGCACTCTTACATCTGGAATTCTTAGATTACTCTGAGCTACAGGAGATCTCTCTCAGATGGAATCTCCTTCCATCCAAATATATTTGTGTTTGTAGCTCTGGCCCCATCCAGCTTGGAGAAGATGAACAAATAACAGTAGTGAGGGCAGAAATAATGGTTTCACTTCATTTTGGAGATGGACAGAAGCTGGAGTTGAAGGATGCTCTTTTGTCTCCATCACTCTATATAGAAGAAGCATTTAGGTGGAAAGACACCTGTAAGATCGAGTTCATTTACTAAACACATAGCCATAGTACTTCAGAACCTCCAAGGCTTCAACACATTATTGACATTAGAAACCAATTCAGTTTCAGGTATTTCACTGGTACAACTCGCCAGAAAATATTTTATTAGTAGGTCTACTAAGCTATCCTCTTCCACCAAAGTTCTTTATGTAATCCTCTGCTTGGTCAAGCTTTTTCCTTGCCAGACACGTATGACCTGGTTGTTTTAAATGGGCATTTCACTTTTTACCTCCCTACTTGTTCAGAACAGGGCATGCAATTTCCTACAGCTGACATGGAGACTCTGATCTTCCTCTCTAATCCCCAAACCCTGTAGCTTTGCCTCAGTGAGTGGGCTCAGCTATGTGATTGCCATTAAAAACCAGGAGACTCTCCCTGCATGAAATCCCACACAGTCATTGGAAATTAATTATTCATAATAACAACAACACATTTCTCTTTCCATCTGAGCACTGCAAACCTCCTTTCTGAGGTTAATTAATTATGGTTCAAAAGATACCCTGTGCTAATGAGGCAGTTCCTACCATTTTTTTATTTGGGTATATAGAGACAAAGCCAGACAATTCTAGCTCTGTTTAAGGGACTTTCACTGGTTTTGGTGAACTGTTGCTAGAAACAGAAAGAACTAGAGTGTAAAAGTACTCCAGAGTCTTATAGGCATTTTTTTTTCCCAAGCACAAAAGTTAAGGGATAAAAGGTGGATCTCTGGATAAAATTCATCTCAGACTAGGGCTCTTAAGATTTTCTTTTCCACAGTGCACATATCCAAAGTGACCTAAGGAAAGTCAGACTGAGTTTGTGGTCAAGTCTGAAGCAGAATCCACTAGTCATCCCAAAATCCCCACTCCCACTATTAAAAGGTAGTCCTTCCCCTTTTTAAACACACTTTTCAGTTCAGATTGGTCAGTTGATCCCCAATTTTCACTGAATCACAGAATGGCAGGGGTTAGAAGAGACCTTCAGGTATCATCTCCTGATTTCACCCTTAGCTTTGTGCAGATATCCTGTATGCAAGAACTGCTGGCTTCATAAATACATAAATCCTTAGGTTTATAAAGATAAAGACCAGTTTATGAACTGGCCCCCAGTTCTAGCCACCTGAACATTTCTCTATAGTCTCCAGAGAGAATTATGTACTGAATTAGGACTGGGATTAAAACCAAGAGAGAAATATCCACACACCTGGGAGAGGTGTATCAGAAGTTCCTATAGCCCAGAAGTAGGACTGGGCTTTTAGAGCGTTAAGTGGTTAGCTGTCAGTCATATGTTGATGGGCAGCTCAAGTCTCATCTCTGCAGCTTAGGTGAGTTATCAATGTTAATAACTTTGTCTGCCACATACATACTTTGGAATTTGTGGACTGAGGCTGATTTGAGCATTATTCAACATCAAAACCAGCCTAACTCTCCCTTCTCCATCACTGAGAACATCACAAAGGGCAAATTTTGAGCTGTTCACCACCTAGGCAGTGTCCTGCTACAGAATGGCACATCCTAAAATGACAACATCACTTTGCTCAGGTCCACAAAGAGTAGTGTCTCTGGGGGTTGGCAAAAGCTCAGCTTGTCTCAAGCATTACAGTATCTAACTCTGCAGCTAGCTAAGTGTACTTGCAAAGCAGGTAGTTTGTGATGCTTTCACGTGCAGAAACACAAATTACACCTGCATAAACAAAAGCTCAGCTTCAGGAAGCTGTGGAAGGATCTTGTCAGCAGAAATGATCTGCTTTTGTCTCTGCTTCTGTGCCTTCACAACAGGCTGCCTTAAAGACTCTAAATTTCACATCTCTCTTTCATTATCAGTTTAAGTCGCAACCACAGCATTAAACTTTTTTGTGTCTGACTTATTAGATTTAGAGTGTGGCTACACTGGTTCAAGGTAACTAAACAGCTTATTATATCAGCAACAGCCTTGCTCATTGTATTCTGAAGGACTTAATTTAAGGAGAAGGTACTGTGAAATGTTCTATTTTATTTTTTTCCTTCTATTTTAGAGAGCCATAATCAGATAAATAGTGAGGAGACACAAAAGGAGAACTCTAAGATCCTATGGGAACAAGAGCAGGAGCCATAGCCTTAATCTAATGGGATGTATTTCAGTCTAGTGCACAAAAAAATAATCATAAAAAAAAAGGTATTCTCTTTGTGTTAACAATACAGCAGTCTCAGGAGTACTTGGCCATGTAGCATGCTGAATATTTATCCCTCTTTGTCAAGAGTTTTTTAAATAGTACATTGTGATTACAAACGTTCAGAGCAGTTTAGCAAATAAAAGAGGAACCTGCTTCATTTAGAAGCCTCTTAGAATCCAACTTTGAAAATGCCATAGCCTGTCCTCAATGGAAGCACAAGCTCCACTTTAATGGCTAATAGTAAGTGATAACATGTAAACCACAACAAAACCAAAGGAAGTAAAACTTCTACTCTTTCTGTTTTATGGGTTGGTTAAACAGAGGTTTAAAACACTTATTTTTTTTTTTGCCTGGATTCAGAAAGCTCAGAGCTCTAGGTGCAAAATGAGAGGGAGCTGCTCTGCAGTCAAAAATGAACAGTGGATTTAAATAGCACTGAAGGTGTAAAAATAGCTGACTACAAGCCCAGAATCTATAAATAATACTAAACTTCTTCATCCTAGCTCCACTGATGATGGCAAATGTAAACAAAATTAATAAATAAGTGAGCAGAAGAGGAATAAAAGCAATGGACTTCAGGAAAGGTCGTCTTCCTCCTCAAGTTAGCCAGCAATCCTAGGGGGTGGGAGAGCAGCAAGGACAGCTAATACTGCCATGAGTCCTGCTGTGTAATCATGTGAAGGAAGGAGGACAGGAAAAACAAGTAATAAAATCAAAAGTAATAGGAACTGGTCCACAGAAATGATGCAGATTCATAATTTTTGTAGGAATGGTGAAATGTGATGTTTATCCTTTGCCTTGAGCATGATGAATGCAGGCTATGATTTATACAAACATAACCTTTCACTTAGCACAGAAGTTATGACATACCTTTCCTTCCTTTTTTCCATGTAAATTCCTTTCACTTTTAAACAAAACCAGAAATAGCATAAAGACTACACAGATTTTACTTTATTTTTTAGGCTCTCTTCATTCAGCTTAAGAACACAGAGCTACAAACTCTGTGGAACAATGAGATCATTAACAGGAATAAAAATAAGCTGAAATGAGAGGGATTTGTATGGCAACAACTTACTGCAGAGAAAAATCTCCTCCTGTAAAAGTACAGTGTGACTAAAAAGAGCTAGAGAAAAAACTCAGTTCACCTAGATGGAAGACAGAATACATCAAATGTTAAAAATACAACAAAACAGAGTTTTCACTGCTGTGATACACAAAGCAGATCTCAAATCCAGAGGGATTTGACTTATATATGCTCATAAATTTGAGCAGGTGATTTAATTTTCTCTAATTCCTGGTTATTTCTGAGATCCTTCCTCCACTTGATTTGGACTTTATCCTCCAATAATTTTGTGGGGCTGTTTTTAAAGAGAGATATTTAATGCAAGAAAAGGTGAGTGATTCTAGGTGTCAGCATTCAAAGCCTATAGCTTCCTCATGAGGGGAAGTGGAGGGGCAGGAGCTGATCTCTTCTCTCTACTGACCAGTGACAGGACATGAAGCTCTGCCAGGGGAAGGTTAGGTTAGAGATCAGGAGAAGGTTCTTCACCCAGCAGTCCACCACAGAGCACTGAAACAGGCTTCCTAGGGAAGTAGTCATGACACCAAACCTGACACAATTCAAGAAGCTTTTAGTTACATGGTGTGATTTTGGGAGTTGTGTTGTGTATAGGCAGGAATTGGATTCAGTGATCCTCATGGGTCCCTTCCAGCTCAGCACTTCCTCTGCTTCTATAGTTTCACTGCTGATAGAGCTATTCTAATTAATGACTAAAACTGACCAGGTTCAAATAGCTGTTCTAGCAGCTAGAAATCAGCTGAGCCTATGCACCACTCCTCCTGGTAGCTTGGGTAAGTGTCTTAAATTCACTGCACACACCACTAGTGTGTGAATAAAAACTTCCATCAATACCTTGGGTTGTAGAGTACTCCTGAGGGAACAGAGAGTGGGATAAAAGGATAGAACCAGAGTGTGTGCCTAAAGAGTTGGGAATAAAAGTGCATTTCACTTTCAAAAGTAGTCTACAAAGGTGTAATCTAAATATTACACATAAATACTTCATTTAAAACAACTAACATTATATCACGTGCCAGTTGTGAATCTATATCTTGCTACTGTCATTCCATCATTTATGGTAAAAAGAATGCTGATAAAATACCCTAAGAGAAATATGATGTCATTAGAAATAGAAAGACTGCAACTATTTGCCAGGACATGGATCTACTTATGGTGGGGAAAAAAAAAAAAAGAACAAAAAGTAAAGAACAGAAAATCTCCTAGTTTTCTGGTGCCAATTTCACTGAGCCAGCCAATCCTTCTACTTCTCAGAAGAACAGTTTAGGAACCTTTAATTCTCCTCACCCCCCCTAGAAATGATGGCAACTTGCCCAAAAGGAGCATGTTTTGTGCTAAGCCTCTGCTTACACTCTATTCCTCCTCCTAGATCTTCCTGCCAGAGGCAGCAGTAGGATTTGAAAGCAAGGGCTGTGGGCCACAGATAGAAATTCAATATTTGGGGGGTGGAAAAGATAAGCCCTAGGAGCTCTGTGTTTTACTGCTCTCTTCACTGTGGAGAGTGGCACTTGATGTGATCCTCACTGTTGAGCATGACACAATGCATTTCAGAGCTGAGACTATTGGACTGCAGCTAGATTTGTTGCTTTAGGGTGGAAATAGGTAGTGTTCTAGAGCCAAGAAAAAAATACCCCCAAATGATGGGGATGCTGAGCCCTCACAAAACAAATGAACTCAACCTAATAAAACAGAGCTGGAGGCATGCAGCACTACCCTAGCTTTATGCACACACACATAAGAAAACATACTTTATTGATTTAATTGTGTAATATCAAATGCAGACCATTTCTTGGCCTGCAGATCTTTGCCACTCATTGGTTAATTACATTGAGTCATCTTAGCTCTTGCCCCATGTAGCCATGCAATTCATGTACTAACAAAAATCAAGATAAAAATAAATCTGGAGCCTGTTTATATGATTTAACATCCCATTCTGAACTGTAAAAATTCATAATTGGGTGCAAGTTAATCATGCCTCTGATAGGTGGAGAAATAAAAGCTGCTTAGCACATTTCAGGTAATCATATTCAGTGCACCAGGACTTCATCATTTCTCTGTGATATGAAAGAAGCACACCTCCAAGAAGGAATGTTCCAACTGTAGATCTTGCCCAGAAGGCTCAAAAAAAGGCAGGAAATACAGATTATAGAGAGTTTAAAGTCTCTAAGGAAGAAAACAGAGTGATGTGTTAATGTTGCACACAGGGCTGGAGAAAATGCAAATAACTTGAACATATCTGGAGGAGAACTGGCTGAAGGACAGAGCTCAGAGGGTTGTGGTCAGAAGATGGAGAGATCTTATCAGTGCCAAGAGGGTGAGGCCAGACTCTCTCCAGTGATGAGACAAAGGGCAATGTACAGAAACTAGAACACAGGAAGCTCCACCTAAACATGAGGAAAACCTGCTTACCTTTGAGGGTGATAGAACCCTGGACCAGGCTGCCCAGAGAGGCTGTGGATTCTGCTTCTCTGGGGGCTTTCAAAACCCACCTGGACATATTTCTGTGCAACCTACTCTAGGTGAACCTCCTTTAGCAGGGAGGTTGGTCTAGATGATCCTCAGAGGTCTCTTCTAATCCATCCTATTCTGTGATTCTGTAAAGGGTTATTGAAAAAACAATTCTTTTAAATGTAGAAGATGACAAAGTTTACTAGCGGCTTCAAAAAGTAGGATAGGGAGGTTTGTTTCAGAACTCCACAAATATTGGCCAAAAATATTGGCCCAGCTCTCACGATCACCAAATAGGAAAAATAATATTTGCAAAGAGTAAACACCAATGAGGAAGGAGTTCAACACTGTTAGTGTAATGAGAGTGGTTCTGGAGTTTAATTATGAGTAATGAGGTGATATTAAAGCTGGAAAATGTATATTGACAAGTTAGAAGAACTTCTTGGCGATGGGAAAACTTCCTAACAGCAGCACCAAAAAGCCTTTGGAACAGGAGCCTGGAAAGTGCTTGTTCTCTGCTCAGTTTAAAACTCACTTTTTTTCATGATAAGGTTGCTTTTCCTTGAGCAGATCATTTCAGCTCCCAGTCAGACCATGACCAGGGGAAAAAAAACAAAACAACTTATTTAATGTCATCATTTCTATACGTAGAAGCTAAAAATCTTACATATTAGTGAAGCTGAGGAGTTAACCCAATATCCAATCTCCTCTATTTTACCTTTCACAACTTCTCTAACTGCACCAAGCTCAAATGTGGAGCTGAAGCTTCAGTTTCAAAGCAGCAGCAGCATTCTTTGCAGATGAAACATTAGCCTCTTTCTTTCCCTGCCAGATTTCCATTCTGTTTTAAGGTTTAATTACACTAGAAGTTGTTATTTCAAGAAGCTGTGGGTTTGAAACTGCTTTTATTTACGTAAAAAAAATGATATTTGTCATGATTTTTCAAGAAGGTTGCCTGCCCTGAACTCCTCTGACTAGTTTTTGTTAATAGGGATGTAGCAGAGGAACATTTTCTCCCTGATAAATATTGTTATGAGCTTTACAAACACACTAAAAAATAAGAAGTTGTTGAAAATGGCAAAAATCAGACCAGACCTAGTGAATTACAACAAAGCAAGCCTATGGTAATAGAAAACATCTGCTGAAGGTTTGTCACTTTAAGGACAAGTTTATTGTCTATAACACTAAAGGCCAAATTCAGAGAGCACTGGTTTAATCAAAGCTTGACACACTTTGCTTTCAAAAAGGCCAAGAATACAGCTCACACTTGGCTTAAGGTATTAGATTTAAAAAATAATAAATAATTTTTTTCATTATTCCCTTCCTTTATTCTCTTTTAGTGGAGTTGAAGAGCTATCTTTGGGTTTGGAGCTCAATTTAATGGTGTCAAGGGGAAGCACGGAGATTTCAACTAGTAAAATTAGAGGTGAAGGTCATCAGTCCTATTTCTGAACTGAGTGGGGTAGAACACTGTCCCCAGGGTGGTGGCAGGGGGTTAGAGACATTAGCATTTTGGATACAATTCAGTTAGACAATCTCCATAGCTGCCCAGAAAGTTTGGAAACTGAGAGACCTGGAATGAGATGCAAAAGTGGAGCAGTTCTTCCTCTAAGTATCCTGGGAGAGGAAAGCCAGCATGGTGTGTAGGTCCTTATCCTTATCAGAGCCTGAGTTTAGCTTCTCTCAGGTTTGGCAAAGTCTCAGCTTGCATTTCAGTTGCAGGAAAGTCACACTCTCATTCTGATTCTGGGAAGTTAATCCTGATGCCCATGCATTGAGAAGAGAAGGTCAAGTAAGTTCCTGAACACCAAATCTACAGCTCAGCATCTGGCTGGTGACAGGAAAAAAGTTGTGTTTGTGAACATCAAGAAATATTTCACATATATATGTATAAAAAGAGGTTCTTTTAGGCCAGGGAGCCACTAGTTAGGAAGAATTTCCAAGGGCAGAGTGACTTCACCTACATTCTGTGTCTCATATTCCTAACCATCTAAGGCTCTGCTGAAGACAGAACATCCTAGACGTTTCTTCAGTGTGATACCAGAATCTCTGTCTTTTCTAGTTATTTAGGAAATCCATCAGATGTTCTTCCTAGATCATTCTTGATCCTGTTTTGATTTCTCACCTCACTGTAGAGAGATGGTGGAGGGTTTGGGAACACTTTTATCTTTAACCTAAAAGTAGTTCCTTTCACTCTGAGGCAGGTACTCTACAGTCCTCTTCCTTTAGCACTGGTTTGGTCTGAGCTATAACATAAATTCAGTCATCAGCCTGAGTTTAAGTTAGCCCAGAGAGAAGCTCCAGCTTAAAAAATGGATTTAAAAGACCAGTGAGAGCTCTTCAGCTAACCTCAGGAACACTGTCTATATTGTGGTCAAATACTAATTAAACAGCAACTGGAGTACTAATTAAACAGTTACAGCTAGAGGTTTTGGCATTCAGTTTTGTGTGTTTGTATTTTATTGGCATCACCATGGGTGGCAACCCCAAAACTGTTCCTAGGCTCAGAGATCAAATACCTTTCCTTTTGCTAGCTTATTGCTTGTTGATTCAGCTGCTAGGGGTGGCCACTAAAAATCTATTATTCAGCCATGCCTAATGTGCAGCAATACCTTTGTATCTCAGAGAGACTTTACTGGGAGGGCTTCACACCAGCTCTGTTCACACCAGACATTGAAGAAGTGACTTTTAGGGTTGGTTTTGAGAGACAAGAGAGAAAGAGGTACAAAATTCCAGCTAGCCCAAGAAGCAGAAACATCTCAGAGAGAGTGAAGTATCTGAACTAAGCAGCTGTTGAATCCGTGTGCCATCTTTAACCATAAAAGCAGTCATTTGTGCTTATAGTTTATATATATAGATATAATTTTATTTTTGGATGGGGTGAGCTCTCTGAGTTTGACCAGTGCTACCCCACAACCTTTTCCATGACTTTCAGGCTGGAAGTGAAAGAAAGTGCTACTGTTACTGAGGTTTGCACAACCCTTTTCACTCTGAGCTGCTACAAAACCATGAGAAACTGCTGTAAAGAATTTCAAGAGGCACAAAGAAAACTGCCTAATGAGAGAAGGAAAAAAACCCTGTAAACAAAGCCAAGCCAAATAATCATAGAAACTCTGTGCATACTTTGTCTGCAAACTTGCTGGTCCTGTACATTTCCTGTTTTGACAATCATTTTAACTGCTGCCATACATCAGTCCAAGGATATGACAATGCTACAGAAAAACCCACTATAATATATCACTTTCAAGTAGCTCATTTTACTGAAAAAAAATTGTTATTGTATTGTTTCAGATGGAGCCCTCTTCTTTTTAAGCAAATACATTTTCATGCAGCATCTTTGTCCTGAGCCAAATCCTTTAGTCTTTACTCAGATAAAACTTCCAATTAACTCTGTGTTAGTTTTGGCTAAAAAGACTTACCAGATTGTTGGCCCTCTGCATGTAAAAATATTGATTTCTGACTTCTGAGGGAGTGGAAGAATTTTAATGAACATGGAGAGAGACCTTGATGAAACATAGGACAGAGAAAAATTCAGCTTGAAAATCAAGATCCACCTGCAGCACCTCTGTCATGGCTTCTGTGCACATCAAGATTGCTCTGTCTGGGAAGTCAAGTGTTGACAATTGACTAGAACTCAAGGAAAACCACTAGCTGGTATTGACAATGGCCTCAGGAAAACTCTGAGCCTTCAGATGGAAACAGGATAAGAAAAACTCATGCTGAACAACAAATGAGATGATTAAGAACAGAAAGTAGATGATAGAAACAACATCACTGAAAAACTGTCAAACAGTAATTTAGATCAACATTACACATGGAATTTTAAACTTCTGATTAAGCAGCTGAAAAGGAAAATTAATTGGAAAACACAAAAGGAAAGAGGAGATACAATATTAAGCACTGCCATAAAGACAACAAATATGAGTTGGACTGGAAATGGAAAGAGAGGTGCTGGGCTACAAAAACATTGTGGCTAGGCTTCTGGTAAGCTGCTAGAAATTCTCATGTCCCTTGCCCTTTTATTTTAACTTCTTTCAAGCAAGATTAAGTAATCTGGAAACTTGTGAGTCTCTCTCAACTTTCTCTCACTTAATGCACTTGCAGCAGGGCAAACAAAAGAGAATGTCGTAATGAACTCAGAGATTCTTATTTAACATTTAGAATAACAGATGGTGAAGGAGGCCAATGGAAAAATTAATATTGCCACCTATTGGTGAAAACAGAGAAGGCCAAATAATTCCTCCTAATCTGCATATCCCCAAGGAAGGTCTTGGCCTGTGTACAATCACTGATGGTTATTGTTTTGCTTTACCTAGTCGAGTGACTACACATAGCCATCTCTGTGAAAACGTCAGTGCTGCCATAGTCTTTTCTACTATGGCCAACACCATTGGACCCCAAAAGACTCAAATACATCCCTAAAAAAATAAGGAGGAGACAATTGTAGCCAGCTGTTGTGCAATGTATTTAATAGCAGCAAGATTAATTAACAAGATTAAACTAAAGTAATTAAAAATCTAACTCCTTGGGTAGCAGCAAGTGCTTTATAGTCACTCTCTTCTCAGCTTTATTGTGTTTTTCTTCCATATATCTCCCAGCACAACAAACTCCTTTTGATATATTGAGCACTCCTTTCCCTCTTCTTGCCTTTTTTTCCTTGTATTACATCCACTACCTTTTATATTTGGTATCTGTACTTCTATTTGTTCACATTACAATCCCTCTACCCATACAGCACCATAAGGACATTAATCCCTCCCTTGTTTTCTTACACAATGAGCAGTGACTTTGGGATACTTTTTACTTGGAAATTTGCCTTTCTGTTAAAGAAAAAAAAAGACCTTAACAGATTACATTGTCCTGCTTCTTCTGCTTTCTTCTTCACCAATCTATCTCTTTACATTGCTTAAACAAGTAGAAATGTCAAGAGATACACTTTGCCTGCTCTCTTTGATAAAGTAGCATCTTCAGAAAGTCTATTTTACACTTGGTAGTACATGGGTCAATACACAGCACTCTAGAGAAGGCAGCAAATCCATGGTCTACTAGCCCACTTGCAATTCCCACAACCCAGAGCAGTTAGGCTTTATCAGTCTTCAGAAATATTCCTTCTCTCTTTATTTTTCCTCCCCTTTGCAGACAGTAAGACCATCAAGACAAATAGCACATGTTTATTTCTAACACATAGGTTTAAGTACTCTGATAATTAGGTGTTCTAAGGCACCTCATTTTGATTCTGATCCACCCTTACAACAGAATTGTTGGGACAAATTTGGTCTTAAAGGCTGCCTCTCTAAAATAGTCTCAGTCCTTTCAAGCTCCTGCCTCTCTTTGCAGAGCATAAGGCAATAGAAATGCCTTACAGAGTACCCTGGAGGTCTACAAAGATGGTTTTAATAAGTTCACAGCTGAAGGCACCTTGAGGGGAAACTCTGCTGCCAGGCCTCCCTCTCAGATTTACAAGATATCAGTTCAAGTCCCTCAAATGCCTGCAGCTATTGTGCAAGTCTCATGCCATTTTGGTTTTTATAGGTCAAAAACATACCTTAAATTCAACAGGAAAAATCAATAGGCAGGCAGGGTAGTCTTGTGAGGACAGCAGCCATGTGCTCCTATCAAGGTGCAATGTTTAATGAGAGGATTTTTTTCACTAACTTAGACTTCTGGACAACCTCATGGCCTAGCACCATAAAAAACCAAATCCATGCTATAATGTGAATTACCATGTAAAAATATAGAGCTTTGTAAACAAACTTTCTCTGTTAGGGCAGGAAAAAAAAATCAAGTCAAAGATGTTTCAACACAGAGCAATCCAGTCTAACCCTGGGGAGGAGAAGGAGCACAAGAGTCCTTGGTATCCAGTGATGGGCAGTGAAGAAACTCTGATTTATCTTATAAATTAAATATTTATCTCAAAAACCTGCCTCAACCCAGACTATATACAAGATATCTGTATTTAACAAAAAAAAAAATCCCCTTCAACAAAACAATGTTCTTTTTACCACATGGTTTCCAGAAACATTAGCAGAAGATACTGTAGAAGTTGCTCCAGGCAAGAAAAGAGAAAGAACACTGCTACCCTTATCCTGCTGATTGTAGAAAAGAAGGAAAAAAAAAAAACCCAGCTCCACAGTTTTTACTAATATTGTGTTATTAATAACACTCAGACTGGTATTGCTTCAGATGTTCTCTTAAAGCGACGTGGTAGATGGAGACCTGTGGCCAGATACAGAGTGGTTTGCTCTGGGATGTCTCCTTTTCTGCACAATAGATGTTTATTTCACAAAGTATGTGTATATATATATATGAATTAAGAGATACAATACATATATATGTGAATTAAGTAAGAGATACAAATTATAGTTATGGTTAAGAAGTCTGGAACAGCATCAAAATTCCCTTAGTAGCTGAGGGTAATAGTAACCCAGTCTGCTGTTGGATCCCTCTCTCCCAAGGAGGTGATCTGGAAGAAGCTGCTTCATCCATTAAAGCAGAATGCTTGTAATTAAAATTGTAAATGGCAAAGTTATTCACACATTATTTATGTAGTATTACTGGAGGGGGGCAGGAATAATTTTAATACATCTTTTTTTTACTATGTGATAACTTGTGTCAAAGAGGAAGATAAAATAATCAATGATACTGGGGTGGGGGGAAGCATGCAAAGGGAGATTTTCTTCTACCTTTCCAAATGGTGTGTGAGGAAGGATATTTCATAAGGTGATGCTCTTCTTTCTTGTTTTTGGTTTGGGTTGGTTTTGTTGTTAGTTTTGTGGGTGTTGTTTTTTTTTTTGTTTGGGGGTTTTTAGTTGTTACTTTTGTTTTGGTTTCATTCATTATCCCCCCCCGTTTTTATTTATTTTGCAGCACCTCTAATGTAAGTCAGGTAGGGAGAGCTCCAGTGAAAGCTCTAGCCTTACATTCAAATACATCCTTTTGGCCACTCAGCATGAGATTTGTTTCTCAGTTCAGAGCCTAATTTTAGGGGAAGAATAGAATCACAGGCCAGGTAATAAAAAAACAAAATGCAACAGAGATGGAAATATAGGGGCAAACATTTGCAGGAGCCAGCCCAACATATGCCACTTTTGGGCAGGCTAGATTCAGGTAGCTTGTTCTAATCTTGGGCATGATAATGAAGCTCACAGAGCAGGAGTTTGGGGAAGACAAACAAGGAAATAGAATATCAAAGCAGACAAAAGTGGCAGAGCTAAAGTGTTAGAGAGCTATCCAGGCAAAATAAAAAGCAGATAAAAAGAATGACAGATTTATGCAAGTTCTTAATGGTGAGGACAAGAAGGTTTCTCTTATTTTTATTTTTTTTTCATCCTTCAAAAAGCACACAGCTGCACAGAGCAGAGAGAACTTCAGGGTAGCAGACAGGCATGAGAAAGCATTTGAGCAAGTTTCAAAGCTGCTGCAATGTATATTCTGCTTCCCCTAGTTCTCTGTGAACCATGGCAGGAAGGAACAGAGTGCTGGGAATATTATTCCAAACCTTGGCTCTCCTAACCTACACCGGGGACTGATAGTGGGACTGACCAGTTTGCTGACATGTGCCACATTGAAAGCAGATGGAAAGCTTTCCTCTGAAGGAAATATTCTTAAAGAGTCCTGTTCCTGAGGTGTTACAGCTCAAATAGTATCAAATAGTATCCAGCTCAAGGTATCCTTGCCACATAGGGTCATATTCAGTCCTTGAAAGTTTGATATCAAGCTTGGGCCTTGGGGTCTCATACATAAAGCCTAAGAGCCAAGCCAGGCAGGTGCATCATTAAGCTATTTAGCTCCTAATTAACAGCAAATACATAAAAGAGAGGTTTTGGTTTCTATTTTCTCTGAAGGTTGAGCACCTGAGCCATCTGAAGTGGTGGATTGGCCACTCTCCTGGTGAGGATCAGCAGCTCAGCTCTGTTGCTGCAGGACTTTATTCTGCCTTTGGTCTCCATCCAAGAGTTCCTGACTCCAGTTCCAGGATCCAGCTCCTGAGTCTGATTCCTGTCTGCTGGTGAGTCCTTCTGCTACAGCATCAGTGGTGATGCTATCAAGGGGGCTTAGGGTGTGGTTTTGGTTATTAATAGATATGTAGATATATATTTCATTTTCTTCTTATTATTTTCATTGCAGAAGTTAAATTTTCATTTCCAATCCCCAAGTCTTTCTGTTGATTTCTCCTTGTTCTTCCTGGAGTGGGGGGAAAAATGGTCACTGGATTAGTGGTTGGCCCAGCCCTAACCCTTGATAATCACAGAGAATAAACTTCATAGTTTCAGTCTGATGTTATTACTTGGAAAAAAAACCCCAAAATCTTGGCCCAGCAGGGATCAACATGAGAAAGCTCAAGGCAGGTAGTATTTAATTATTGCTATCAGCTCTACTGCTGCCATTCTGCCAGTCCTTATCTCCTAGGGAGTGCAAAGCTGAATTTGTGTGGATCTGGATGAGATGTTGTAGTCTCTCATGTCTTAAAACTGTCCTAGGATTCAAACACCTTAGTCTGAAAAGGCAGAAGATACACTCAAGCCACTCCTTGCCTCACCTCTCAGGGAAGAAATGGCTTAGATCATTGGAGGAATCTTTTGTTGTTGTTCTTCATTGCAAACAAAGCACTGAAGGCCATGTCATTATTAGCTTCCACATTCTTCTCAGCCTCCAAGCTCTGTGATAACACAGGTCTGATGCTTACAGTCTTAAGCCTTAAGAGAGAGGAGCAAGAGCAAACAGAAATGGGGCTGAGAATCTGAAAAGCAATAACTGTGATTATCTTTCTCCCTTTTTTACCTCTGTCCTTGGCAGCTTTTCGCTGGGTGATTAAGTAAATAAATGCAGCTTGTGTCTAGATGCAAGGTGTGTGGCAAGAGGAAGGCACCTTCTATTATCTATCTATGATATATATCACAAAGATTAAATTTCCAGGAGACTTCTTGATTCCAGCAGCAATTAGTTTCCTCCATTCTCTTTAGATTTATTCAGGTGAGTAGATGAGAAGACCAGAGGGGTCAGCAGTAACAAATGCGACTGGTAAACCCTGTTGACAAAGGAGAGCAACATTTATGGCTTCAAAAAGGATGCCTTGAGATCCTGAGGCACCTCAGCCTGGCTTCCTAGGGCTTCAGCTTCTGTCCACTTTCTTGTGTCCTCCCTGTTTCAAAACATAGAGAATTTCCCTCTATCAAGGCAGTGAACCCAGTTCCTAACACCAGTCACCCTTTCCTGCACATCCTGCTGAGAAGAAAAAGAGAGGAAAAGATAAAGCAGCAGAGCTATTAATGAATTTCTTGTATTTAATCACTAGATAAAATATAATTAATACTTCTGAAAAATAGATGGAGAGGGGGAAGGAGAAACAATTAAAAGAAATCCAATCAACTAATGACAGAACACACCCTTATCCCCCAAAATACCCTTTGGTACTGCTGTGCAAGTTCAGCTCTGGATTGTTCCTTAATTATTTCAGAAAGGAGAAAAGGCCTATCAAAGCAAACTTAATGTGCCTCAACTAGGAGCAGAACAATGAATGAATATCTCCCTGATTAAAAGGACTAGAGCTGATGAAAAGATTAGGGTATTTAACATCAAATCAGCTGTGGGCAGCTCTGGAATATTTCCTTGCTGCACCAGCCTGTGTGTCTCTCCTTGTGTGCGCTCAAGAAGTATGTCTTCAGAATTGTTGATGGCACTATTAGGGCTGGAGGCACCCTGCTTGGTGCAGCTGCTAGTGAGTGACTCCCTTTTTTAATAGCAGCAAGCTAGACAAGGCCACTAGATTACACATTGACCCCTTTAACTTCAAACTGGAAGGAGAAAGCTAACCAGACAAGCAGTTATGATCTATTCAAAGTGCTTGAATACTCTCTTCTTTTTTATGTGTGTGTGAATGAACCTTTGCTGCCAGTCCTACAACCCCCTCCTACTGTTGTTACCTTCCTTTCCTCCTTCTCTTTACTCCCATTAGAAGAGGAAGGGAAGGAGACTAGGGGATATTAAAAAAAAAAAAAAAAGCTTCTGCTTAGTCTATTTCAGGTAGTTTGAGGGGAAAAATTCAAATACAGAATGCTGCTCTAGAGCTTGTGGATATATGATGCATTTATCTGAAGAACTTCACCCATGCTAGTTGCTTGACACCAGGTGGGTTGAGAGGAGCCTCCATGAGAAAGATCAAGTCCACTTCACAGTCAGAAAGACTTCCCCCCCCCAGCTATGATCTCATGTTCTCTAAACTCGTCTTCTTGTTCTACTTGGATATAATTTTTCCTCCCTCACCCTGTAGAAGTTACACTGAATGCGGATGAGCTGTTACTAAATCAGAGAAAAGAGCATTTTACTTTTAATTGGTACCAAATACACTGGTAGCAGATTTCAGCCTCACTTCAGGTATATCAGATTGCTTCAAGGACCAGAATTAGAGTAGATATTTTTGTTCTTCTTTATTTGAACATATGTGACAAAAAGAGGGCAACATCTCAGTTCTTTGGGGCTTGTTTTTGGAGGGTTTGGTTTTTTTCATATCATTTCTACTTGACTTGCTTTCAGCAGTTTCTTTACTTAATGATAGTAAAATATTTCATCATACTTATTTTTTGTAAAAATGAATTCTGAAAGAATTATGTGTAGAATTAAAGAAACAAATCCAAACCAGAATGAGACAAAATCCATCCTATATAAATAAGTATTTATTTATATATATTCTATTTACATATTTACATATATAGAAGTAGGAAAATAATGCAATATAGGAGTAGGAAAATAAAATCTGAACTCTATGCAACTATTACCAGGTGATTAAAAAACACAGGTATGTATTAGGTATACATGTGTTAAACTGAGTTCTTCTAATAATAAAATTACTCCTTAATCATACACTAAACAAAATACCAGCTGCAGTATCAAACCACAGTCTTTCACCTCTTTGCAACAAAACCCCAAACATTTAATTAAATTAATTAATCCTGCAGCATTTCGAACTACAAACAGCTTGTGTGCTGGTGTGCGAGGCTTAAATCTAGTATTAATGAAATTCCATCAAATTCTATTTCCTTCTTGGCCTCTTAGTCTTCTTGCCAGTCTAATTATGACATTTAATCTATATGATCATTATTAATCACTGGCCATTATACTTTTCCCTATAAATTCCTATGGCTGATTCACATTTAGAGGGGAAAAAACCCTACTCTGAACTTGGCTACAATACACAACTACAACAGCAGTTATCTTAGAAAATCTATTTTAAGAACCCAATTATGGGACAATTCAGCAAGAGATTCTCCTCATAAATTCAGCAGGCAAAGCCATCAACCTCTATATATCTTATACGGTCCATTGGATGATGGTTAAAAAATAAAGTGATGTCAGGGAGGCTATGACACATTGAACTGAGGACTTAAATCACTTTGGCTCTTCTGCACCTTTGTTGTCTGAGCTGAACTTGGCTGAGCTGCCTGCCTCAGGACTCACAGTCAATTATGACTGATAATTTTTGCAGCTCTATAAAGGACTGCACTAGGTATTGCAACTGGTGAAGTGCTGAATCAAAGGCTGCTAATTGGCATCAATAAGCATTTTGCCTTGGTAAAGACCTGTTGGAGCAGTGTGTTACTGTATTCTATGAGGCAGAATGAAGTTACAGCATATTCAATATCAAAATGATGTGCCTAGGTGAAAAAGCAGGGCATTTTCCTCAGAAAGTAGCTTATTTAAGAGGCAAAGTAATGGAATTTGTCAATGCATGTGTTTGTGTTGTCATAAACAGAGGCTCTAATAGTAAGTAGGAAACAAAGGCTTTTTCCAAGAAATAAACACAGAGATTTGAAGCTGTTACTTTATTAAACATGGAGAGATTCAACAGCACAATCCTCCTTTCCCCCTCCCCCTAAAATATCAAGCTCTGTATCAGGTCTAGCACAGGGTTAAATGGCATCATCTGATATGAACAATAAATCAGAGTTGCCTCTGTTCAGCCTAATCTTCAGTTTTCAGCCCACCTCTGAATCATCTTGGGTTTTATCCTGTAAGGAGAGAGGAGATGTTTCTTAGTCTGTAAAGACTTATAGTCCCTCTTTCTCTTTATGGGCTCAAAGTTCCACTGTTGAAATGTTGAGATTATTAATCATCTTTTCCTCTAAAAGCTGACCATTACAGATTTAGTCAGTGCTGGACAGTAAGTCACAACAGGAATGGATATTTGCTCTTTTCAAGCATCTAATTCCTTTTTCACTTAAAAACAGCATCCTGTGGGGAAGAGGAAAGAAAAACAAAACTAAAAACATAAAACTCTACCCCAAAAAGCTATTTCTCTAACTTCAAATGAGGACCAAATTCCGAGATCCAAACTTGACAATAGATCAGGTTTAGGAATGGAATAAAAAGGTTGGAGTGTCCATCGTGACAAGGTGGTTGGGAGATACTGAAGAAGACTTTCCTAGTGAAAAGGGAAACAGAACCCTAAGCAGGGAGTCTATTCAAATCTACCTTTGACATTCAATGGGAAGCTAAAGAGGGTGTAGGAAAGCCTGCTCCCCCTCAAAATCATCTTATGCTGAAAAGAAAGAAATGCTGAAGGACTTGGAAATGGAAGCAGCTCTCTTGTCTTCTTTCCTTGGAGACTCTCAGGGCTAAGCTGTCCTCCCCTGCCTTTCTGTCTCTATCAAGAGGGGAAAAAATGAAATTAATTTTTCTACTGTGCACTATTTTACTTAATATTACTGAAATATGTATATACATAAATACAAGACTACAAAGTTAGCTTTTCTTATTGTTACTACAGTTTCCAAAGGTGGTTTGGGGGATTAGCGAAACAGAGGAGAAAAAAAGTCTCTGTCCCAGAGAGCTTACTCACAGTAAAATAAAGAGAAATAGAAACATAATCTAAGCATATAAATATAAGCAATTTTGAGTCAAGGCCGATATTTGCTAGATTAACATTATTGAGAAAGCATTACTGTCACTTACATAAAATAAAAAGGTGGAGAAATTGAGCTTGTAAATTTTAATTTTAAAGGGGCATGCTGTGAAATAATTAACTCTGAAGTCATATTATTTTGGGGGGTGGTAATATGCACTAGAACAGCTACTATTGAATATAGTTACAACTAATGAATGGCTGCATCAAAACTTTGGCAAAAATCAAGGCATCTATATTTGCTTTCTTACTTTCCTGCTCCTTTCTTTCCCCTCAGATTTTCTCAGCTCCTGCTTTTCATGCATTTGCATTCCCTGTTTAAATACTACAGTTTAACATATTCCTACTTACCAACTCAGGAGGTTAATAATCACATTACTGTATGCTCACTAGGCAGCTTTTTATGACAGCTGAAATATTCATGGCTGCTTGAATCTACTTCATTTGCTCAGTCTTTTTGTTTCACTTTTCTTAAGTTCTCAACTGCTTAATTTAGGGAGAAACTTCAAAGATGCAACTGACATCTTTGAAGAATCATAGGGAAAAGGGAAGCTGAATAACCCTTTTTACAAAGACTTGAAGCCAGGATCTAAAGGAGCTCAAAAAGCAAATGACCCTGTCACTGCTCCTTAGACAAAAAAGGTCAGGCACAGTTTTGCATCTACAGTATGGCTAACTTTGAAATTTTTCCATATGTGGAGAAATGCTCAGTTATAATGAGTCCAATGATTGTTAGCCTGCTGTTTAGAATGGAGCTGAGGCATTTGAGCATTAAACAAATTGGAAATGTGCATCTCATCACAATCTGAACTCACTGCTAAAACGGTTACTCTCTCCCCATTTTTTTTCTCTTGCTAAGAATCAAATTTTAAATTAGCAATAAAGACAGGATATAATTTCTAATCATCCTGATAGTTAAACTCATGTTTCTCCTGTTAAACAAGTGGAGGAATGAGTCCTTGGCCCAATATTCACCTCCTGAATAAATTCCATGCCATTTTTGTCTTGACACAAGCATCCTCACTCCACTGACCTTTCTTTTCCCAGTCTATAGAGGCTGAGACCACACAGCTCTTGGTGCTGTTCTAGCTAACTGTACTTAAACTTTGTGTCTGATCAACTTAAGTGTATTGGATTTGAAAACAGTTAGTCAATTGTTTCGAGTCCCTAGGTGGTGGTTTATGGTAATGTTTGCATCAATACTAACAAAAGCCATGCTGCAGTACAAAGTACATCAAGGAAATGAAAGACAAGGCTGCCTGTTGTCAGCTCTGCCTTACAAGAAAGGCAGGATTCAGGGCTGGGGCAGAGATCGTTAGAGCAACACAGAAATGAATGAAGCAGAGAAATCGTGGGGCTGATGGTTCACATCAAAGCTTTGGGGAGTGCCTAATAGGCAAGGTTGCTCACAGGCCACAAGACACACAACCTAGCTTCATTTGGCCAGAAAAAAGGTCAGAGAAGGAGAAAAAAAATTATATATATATAAGACAGTACAATATAGTCTCAAGGTAAAAGTATGTAAGAATGGGAAAATATCATTAACCTTAGTGTTTAGAAGTGCATTAACTACAGCCTGCTGGAGGAGCACAGATGTGTATTCCTCACTCACATCTGTAAAAACCTACATTTACAGTTTTCCCCTGGTCAGGATTTTAATGCAGGATGCTTAGAATAGTTTTCAGACAGACATCAGAATATATTATTCTCAGTTCCAGTAGCAAGCAGATAATTAAAACACACCTCTTGCAGAATTTCTCACAGAATTTGTCACTATTCAGTGTCCTCACATGTATCAAAACAATTAATAGCACAGGGAAAGGTAACCTGCATAAATAAAACAAGCATGAGGAAAGGATAAATTTTGAGCTCTTTCTCACTTTGCCTAGATTTTTGTTACCATGTATAATTTAAGCAAAAAAAAAAAAAAAAACAATTAAAGAAACTAAATGCTGACATAATATGACATATTCCTACAATGGCATCTATTAATGTAAGAATGTAGTTATCCTTTATTTGAAGCCTAACCTTTGGATACCTGCTGTGCTGCTAGATGCTAGAATGTCAAAGAAAAATAAGTGAAAGCATATCTCATCATGGGGTAAATTGCCTGTTGAAAAGAAATGTACTTAGTTTCTCATTTGAATGCTGCTTTCTGCTAAAAAAGAGAAGAAGGGAAAAGCAGGGGAGGGAAAAAAAGGAAAAGAAATGGAAAGGATTGCTAGCAAGATAAAGACTTAGCTTTCCTAACCAAAAACAAACAAAAATATCCCTAAGATTCAAGAAAAACATATTCCCCAGACCCACCCACAACCCAAATTTAAAGAATACAAATATTCAGTTTAAAAAAAAAAAAAGCCTATTTTAAAAGGCAAAGGAAACAACATACTCTCTTTGTGTTACTTGCTTATTTTGGTCTGGTTTAGGCTTTTCACATCACTGAATGAAATGTGAGATCCTGAGCAAGTATCAAGGGGGGAAAAAAGCATGAGAAAAAGCATGCTATATAAAGGACTTTCTGAAAAATAATGTGGGATCTTTGAGGGGGAAAAAGAACTACTCATTTAAGTTTTAATGCCATTTGCATGCAGAATATAGAGCAAAATATTATGTATATATAAAATAAGTGCTCTGAACTGCATGCTAAATATTGTGCTATTAAAATGCTGCTACTGTACATTCCTCAGTAAAGAAATAAGGACAAAACAAGATGTAATTACACAGCTCTCAGGTTTCTAGAATATGCATTTGGAGAGAAGCAACATTCCCTTAAATATTTGAACTGCAACTGTATAAATATCACTTCCAAATTGTTGTTCCCCTTTTGTTTAATTCCATTCAGCAGCTCCTAGTTGAAAGTTCAGAAACAATTAACAATATTAATACAACAAAGCAGCTAGCTTTAGGAAAATCAAGGATTATTATGTACCACTCTGGAATACAAAGCAAAAAGAATACAGAAGCCCTTTAATAACCATCACTAAATTTACTTGACCTACCTTATCTGGAGCCAAATGCTAAGTCCCCCGAGAGGCCTTTGACTAATTTTCCTAGTAAATTCTTCCACGACACATAAACAATCAAGGTTTCCTTCCCAATTCCCTCATTTTAACAAATACTCTATCATTTCCAACCTTTTGGAGATTATATTCAAACTCTTCCCCCCTCTTGAAAGCTAAGCATATTGAGCAAAAAGAAGCATTTTGTACTTGCAAACAGGACCATCTGCATTTCATTAACAGCTTAACCACCATCTTGTCTACAGCTAAATACAGCATTATTAAAGCTGGTTTGGAGAAAGTAGTTATTACTCAGAGTTCTTAAGTTGCAGCAAATTATATTCTTACAATATCCCAAAGCTGTAATTTAAAGAGTTTAAAAAAAATTATATATATATAAAAACACAGGGAAAGTGTCTCTTTCTGAGGCAAGTTATTGATGCAGCTTAGAAGAACGAGACAGAGTTTGTAGCTACTTGGCAAAAAATTTCATTACAGGAAAGAATTGCTCCTATTTTATAGAAAAAAATAATAAAAAAATAAATAAATAAAAAAAAACAAAATACCCAACCCATTCCAAATGACAAAATGTGTTTAGATAGCAAAGAAGAAGAAAAAATTCAAGGACATTTGAACGTGAGCTGTCATTATGGTCCAGTTCACTGTTTATTTCTTTTGGTATGCATCTCCTGACCTGTATATAAAATTCATAGTTTCAGAAGTGACATGTGCAAGCCTTGGACAACTGGGGAAAAAAAGGCAGATTTCCTGACCTTGTAACCATAGCAACCACTTGCTGATTGGTAGCAGGCAGCCTTTTCCATCTTTTTTCCCACTGAAGGCAAGGATGGGAGATTGCTGGCTTTGTTTGGGGCTTTATTTACATGCAAACATGAATGGCAGCCTTCAAAAAAACCCACATTAAATAAACCATCTTCCCTTTTATTTTTTTTTTCTTTTTTTGGTTCATCTGTATGGTTTTGGTGAACATGGTGTAAAGGAAAGATGGAAAGGAGAGGGTCTTATTTCAGGGGTTTGCCATGGATTTATTGCAAATATTAAAGGAATAAGTGATTCCACTTGAACACATGAACACACACCTGAGAAAAGTTAGAAAGAGCACCAAAGTTCTGCTGTTTGGGCTATTAAGGTGTTCTTGCAGCTAATTATAATGTTTTATAATTGGTTTCAGCTTGCAGGGGGAAAAAAAAAATCATATTTATTTCCATGTACTTTATCAGGACACTATTGATAACACAGCATTTCATTTTTTTCCCACCACTTTCATTCTCCTTTTTCTGTTAAGGAGTTGACTGACCAAAATGTGAATTATAAAAGACAAAAGTGTGAAGCCTGCTTCATTTTAGCATGAAGGTTCCCAATTTTCCCTTCAGCATCATATTGAACAAGTTGGAGATGCTCAGTCCAGCTGAATCCTTTGTTGAGAGTAGCCAAAAATTCACCTTTCCAAAGCCTCCACAATTACTTTCTCCTATTAAAACAAAACCAAAACAAGTGGAAAAAAAGAAAAGGCCTTAAAAACAAAAACAAAACAAAACAGAAGAAAAAATATACTTAGTCCTTTTTCTGTATAATTGCATAATTGAGCTTGATATATTGTCTGCTGAAGAGGGTGGCATAGACTAAGCAAGCATGGACATATTTTGTTCTCCTGAAAGAGGCTGAATATCCAGGTCAGGAGAGAGTTGTTAGTGCTAGTGAGGGAAAAGGGAAGGACACTTAGGCAATGTGTTGTCTCTGCTCTCCTAAAGTGAGCACTAATGAAAGCAAGCACTTCATCACATTCCATTTCTGAGGCTGTTCTTGAAGAAAAAGAGAGAATTAAATTTCTCCTCTATGAAGAGGACATGAGTGAATATAATGGTTTACTCTGCTTTCAATTTATTGGGCAACATCAGCACTGAAAAGTATATTTGAATCATGATTTTATCCTTAACTAGCATTTTAACATGTCTTTTAACATGTTAATAATCACTTTCTGAGGGGTTTACACAATTTGGAATTCTTTGTCTTAGCAGGATTATTCTTGCTCATTAATTGCTACAGAAATCATTATTATTAATTACCAGCAGATTAGTAGTGATCTTCATGAAGTAAGAATATTGTTAGGGAAATACTAGAGGGTAAAAATCCTTTACCTCCTATAAATATCTTGCTATAGAATCTTCTAAAGTTTGCATGACTTTTAATAGGCTTTTCATTTTTTTATCTAACACTACTATGCATACACACAATCAGATACTAAAAAAGCAAATAGATTAATTCACTTTACATATATATGCATAGATATAATTCACTTTATATATATATATGCATAGATATAATTCACCTTATATATATATGTGCATATATATAATTCACTTTACATATATATATGCATATATATAATTCACTTTACATATATATATGCATATATATAGATAAACACTCACATGTATACTGTATTCAGCCTCTCTGAATATACCTCCTTAAAATGCTAAACCACACATGTTATGGGTTGGTTTATTGCAAAATATTAAGTAAAGCATTCACCAAATCATATTTATAAGTAGTGCTAATATAATATATTTAGGGTTCAATTCTGCAAATGTGTGAACTCACTCATGGAAATAGTCAAATTTAAGTCAGCTGATGTTTTGGTAATTTCAATTATTCATCTGCATATGTTTTCCAGAAATAAGGTACTTAAATTTCAAATAAGAAATTTCAACTTTCCCTGTGCCATCAGATCTAGTGCAAAAAAGATTCAAGTCTATAAAACTCTCTCTGTGACCTATTTAAAAATCCTTCTAGTTCAAACTTATCCTTACTTATTTTCTTTAACATGTAGAGGTCATTTTCTAGTGCACTTATAAAAGAAAACCAACAACTCCCCAAAGAAGTCATGCTGAAGAAAAATATTATTTAATTCTTAAATAGATTAGTGTGCAGTGTATTTAATGTTTTAACTAATGAAATTAGTTTAATAATGTTTTATCAATGACTATAATGATTTACTCTGACCTGGCAGACACATACTCTGAGGAAAAAGAGCTCTTCTAAGTAGTTAAATCACAATCCCCCAAAAGACTCTAGAAAGAGAATAAATGGCTTTGTCATATTTTCCAATCCTTTCTTAATATAAACATTAAAAAACACAGGATTTTGAGAGGACAAATATCTTGGGTAAGAGGAAGATTTTTCTTTTTTTTTTTTTTACATCATGCTTGACCTCAGAAGTAATTTGCTTTTACTAGAATGCTGTAAACTTCTTTCTAAGCTCTGATGCACTGTAGAAAACATCTTTTAACTCATTAATGTCAAATAGAAATTAGTTTTTTATTGGAATTCGAGCAAAGAAGCCTCTGCAGGCAACAGAAAAAGCAAGAGCATTGTCAGCAGTGGTGTAAAGCTGCATGCAAATTTAACTGAGGTATCATTTATCATAAAAAGATATATACAGTTAAAAAAAAAGCGGACATGTTACACTTTCTGAGATGTCCTGAAAATATTGCTAAATAATAGGCAAATAATGGCTGGGATTCTGAATAAAAGACAATAAAATAAGATAAAGCAAGAGAAGACAAAACAAAACAGAAGAAGACAAAACAAAACAAGAGAAAACAAAACAAAAGAAGACAAAAAAGACAAAAATTAAATAACTTAAAAACCAACAACACCAAACCCAAACCAACATGAAACCCAACTGTTTTATTTGAGCCAAAGCAATAACCCATGTTATTAAAATACTTTCCTTGCACCTAATGATTCTGAGCTGTGACTACTTATCCAGAGTTGGCGTGTCTTGGATATGATTTTTTTGTCCCCCCATTTATGTCCTTTGAATATCTGAGCAAGCACGTTGTATTGTATTAATATCATAATTCAAAGGGAAATTTATAAAGCCTTCCCCCTCATTCCTAGTATTCCCATCATAGCTAAAAGTTGCAAATTCTCTGTGGCAGATCCTAGACGGTAATATCAAATTTTAATAACAATTTCTCTTCTCCAGTCAGTGCTGTGCTGAAGAAAAAGCATAAATTGCTGTGACTGACCGTTGGTTGTGAGAGAAGCAATCTGACTTCTCCCCACCCTTATTTCAGTGTATCTGCTCTGTCCCAAAGCTCTATTAATGATAGCATGAAAGGTCACATGATAAAGGAGTGACAAAAATATCAAAACATATTAGCCTGTAGCTTTGTTATCAGCATATGGCAGAGATGACAGAAAATTGTATTATTCTTTTTTTTTTCTTCCCCCTGAATAATTTTGTGTTACATTTTGCTGGCGAGGCAGAGTGAATTAGGGGGAAAAAATTTCTGCCTCTGCCTGTTTGTCTCTTTTCCTGACATACTTGAAGTAATAATATACATTAATAATAGGGAGGAGGCAGAAGGAAGAGGAAAGAATTCAGGAGCAGGCTCAGTTTCAATCCTACAAGGTGCTATTCTTGTTCCTTTCCCAACACAATTTGTAGAAGGATATGCACAGCAGTGAAGGTTGTTAATGCCACTGATCAGGATTTGCTGTGTATTATGGATACAGCAACTGGAAGACATACACACACACACACAAAAAAAAATAGAAAAACACCTTTAAAAACCAAGGAGGTGATGCTTCCACCCAATTATGCTTCTCCCCACTCCAAATGAACATACTCACTAATTAAATAAAGGCAAGAGCTAACAATGCTTGATCTGGCTCGTTGCGGTGGAGCCCTGGTAATTACAACTCCGAGACAGATATTACGCCTGCTGGTGGGAAGGCTGGCAGGAGTTGCAGACCCTGGGGAGGTGAGGGTTAGTAATCTTTGAAAGAGAAAATAGAAATTGGCAGGAGCTTAATATCTCATGGCCTATCAGTATCCATGGGCAAGAGGTAAAGTCATACCCTATCCAAGGCTCCTTCTGCTCCTGGCAAACGTCAGCAGTGGCAAATTGAGTCCTTCAGCTCTTAGGAGATCAAAAGCTGTTGAATTGAACCCTTCTGAAAGGCACCAAGAGAGGATCACAAGCCAAACAGGAGAAATTATGGAATTAAAACCTTCATAAACTGGTAGAATATACATATAGATGGAGTATTAGTGATCTATTGCAATAGGTGTAAAGTATGAATAAAAAAGGAAGGTGCATTGCCTTCAAGGAGCCAGAAGCTCTGGAAAAACAAACAAACAACAACAACAAAAAATAAAGTCTTTGAATCCTTACCAAAAATTTAAAGCTGACCTTTGAAAACTTTCTCAAATATTTGGTTAACTTTTTATCTCCATTATTATTCATTTACATGCACCTCTATGCTTCCATTCTGTTCCATCTAAGAACAGAAGTGAAGGAAAACATTGTTCTTGCAATATTTATGATCCGTGAGAAGAAAACACCAGAAATCTCATGTGAGAACACTGTTCTCATGAGATTTCTAACCAATTTTACAGACCAACACAATATGAATAGTATGAATCTATTCCCAAATTCCAAACCTTTTGAGATATGCATCTTACCACAAATGCCTTGTTATATTGTTCAGAAACTGGGAGTGAAAAGGGGAGGATGTTATATCTTTCAGGAGCAAGGAGGTATCACAGCCTGAAATCCTATCTGAATTATCCAATTTATCAGGTTTTTTATTAAAAACAGTTAATATGCATATATAAATGTGTATATATGTTTCTATATATACATCTACATACATCTATAACTCTGTAAAGAAGCTCTGCTTTTATTTGTGTGCAAAGATCTATGTCTTTTAGTCAAGGCACTGCACAGATAAGAAGAATCAACCTTTGCCCCAAAGAACTTGCAGCCTAAATAATTCTTATTTGTGGTTTCAGTGTTCTCCCTTGCAACATATTCCAGAGAGTGACTATGTCTAACAAACAAACAAACCACCTCACACCCCCTGCCCCCAAATATCTCTACCTTCCTGCAATAATACCTGGTACTTCTCTAGGTAGAGTTCAAGTTCTTTTTGCTTTACTTTTGGTATACCTTGTACCTTTTTTCCATCTGTATATATCTTTTATGATAAATGATATCTGATTTAAATTTGCCTTCAGCCCAATAGCATTGTTCCAAGATCTGGTTTTAAGTTTTGTACTTATAGGTAATCAAAAGTCAAGGTTCTGTTTGGGACACTATACTCAACTTTGTGTGCTTCTTCTGTCTCACATCCTTCCTCCCAGAATAAAGCTGGTTTGGTTTACTTAAATAATGAAAATATTTTATTTCTTCATTAGATTGCTTTCACTCTTCTGCATCGCTCTTTATCTATACACATATATATATATATGTATATTCTTGATTTTTTTCTAATTACTTCTGCTCAAGCCCATCCAAAATTGATATTGCTGGTGGCTTGTTTCAAAGTTTATGGAATTCCACGACATGTATGAGGACACAGGAAAGTAGAAAATTCATGAATGCACTTTCCCTTTTCTGTTTTGTTTTTTCAACTGGAGTCCTTCAGCATTCCCAGACAGCTCCTATATAAAGAACAATTTGAGGACACTATATATACTATTACCCTAATTTTCATTCTCAGCTTCAAAGAGAAGTGTTCAAATTGTCCTGTGTCTAAAATTAGATGCTTAACTTCTAGTAGAAAATTACTAGGCTATTTATGAGAAAAAATTAAAAGGAAAATCTCCTCATTTTCAGAAAGCACCTGATGGATTTTGCTTTCCTAGGGTAGGTATTTCTACTGCAGAAATGCCATTAAACATGCAGTGGCTGAAGTGGTGCTCCTCATGGAGAAACAAGCATAAAAGACTGAAGAACTGGGATCAAAAAGGTAGGTAATTTGAGAATATTGTCATCCATGTCTGGTTGTCCTGTAAACAGAGACACTTTCAGGTTGCTATAGTAAATGTCTAAACTAGGTGAGACAAATCACCTCCTAAAAATTGGTATTTCTCTCCACTGACTACAGAGGGATCCTAGGATGTCCAGCTGAGATGCTGAGGACTAGCACAAGACAAGACAAATTCTTAGACAGTGTATTCTTTATCTGTCATTATCTCTACATTTGTGATGGTGAGGACAAAAAGAAGAAGAAAAAATATTTCTCACTAGTGTGACTTAATTTTCCTCCCAGCAGTGTGAAGACAATGTTCACTAAATAACCTTTGCTTTGCTTCCATCATCCAAGTTCTCTAAGAGATTTTTTCAGTACTTACCAGGCATTTTTGTTTGTACATCTTTAGTCAAAAACTGAATTACAGCTTTGAATTAATTCAGGTAATAAACCTCAGTACTCCTTAGTTGCATTAAATTGCTAGACCCACATATTTGCATTTTTTCTTCTAAAGAAAGCCCTTTGATACCTCTGCTTTTTTACTAACTGTGGTTTCTCTCAGCAACATCTCATATTCATTGTAGCAGGAGTAAATGAAGCTGTTTGTGTGACCACATGACCACACATAGTATAGCTGAAGCCTAAATTGATCCTCAAGGGCTTTAAATAAAGTCTAAAACATTCAACTTTCACAAATACCCTTTGACCTCACTGTCCAGGCCACTTCAAAACTGACCTCCATCACCACTGTTTTACTTAGAGAATTGCTGATTCTTGTTGAAATCCTCTCTTTAACCTACTTTGTGCCCTCATTGGAGATGTGTTTTGTATAGCACATGAAATTAACCATCAAATGCCCTGATAATCATAGAATAGTTTGGGTTGGAAGGGACTTTTAAAGGTCGTTTAGTCCAACCATCAATCTATATATAAATATTCTTCTTTTATGAAGACTCATGAATTTTTCAGTGCTGTTTTTCCCTAGAAATAATCCATGTTTACTACCCATGATACAGCTCCACTAGCAGCCTTTCCATCCTTTAGTATAAAGACTATTCTATTCTGGTCATCTGGAGATGACTCTCTCCATTAGCTTTATGTGAAACTTTAGGAGATAAAGCTCATAACTCAGACATTCAAGTTGAATGTCTACAATAAATAGTGTCAACATGTCTACAGAAACAAAAAGAACAAAATTACTCCTTATAAAATACTCATTTTAAACAATTGAGTCTAACATGCTTGCCATCCATGAAGGAGAATCAGCACCAGCTTCTTGATGCCTTACATCTTTATTCCTCTAAGGCAGTTCTTCTCCAACTCAGGATCTGTTTCACATGATCCTACATGATATGTTAAAACCCTTTAACCATTTCCATATTTTTTTTTTTCAGGAAAATCTACTGCTTGCATGATGATCACATTTCATCTGGTGTTTTATTCCCTATGGTTTCCAATTCACTAAGCCACTCCAAGTGTCTAATAATAGCCTTGTATAAATAAGTCACTTAAATCCAGCTGCTGAAACCAAGAGCAGAATTTAGCCCTAAATGCCTAAATGAGGGTTTCCTTATTTTCTTGACTCTAGCACCATGTGACAAGCTGAATTACAACATACACTACTCATTTGGGGACATCATCACTATATTTACCTTACACATGATTATCCTAGAATTAATGTGTTGAAATCTGCTTACTAATCTTCTTACTTTCCTTTTTTCTCTTCCTTTTTTTTTAGAATATAGACCAGCAGATTTACAGTTCCTCAATTTCTAGTTTTAAAACAGAGAAGAAAAAAATTAACCATGAAATACACTGTAAAAGGAGCCAATGAGTCTGTGCATCCAAATGTCTCTGTACAGAACTAGCTGCACACCAATTAAAGGTAACGGCTCACAGGTATCATCAAATGAAAGAACTTAAATGACAAATCTATTTGCAAGCCTTTGAAACTGATTTTTAGAGCTTCTTTAATACACTAGAGAAAACAAAGTAAGCCAGGGAATAGCAAGAAAGATGAAAATAGTAAAGACCACATAACCAGCCCCAACAAAGTTCCATAAGCCATAGATGCTCACACTACAACAATTATTTAAAGAACACATTCTTGAGAAGAAAAAAAAAAAATTATTCAAAAGCCTTTTTCTGATTAAAGCCTTCTTGATTATTTTTTGTAGTTTCCTCCCTGTAATCTTAGCTTTATGTGAGGGGTATCCATACATTATATTGATTATGTATGTATATCAGAAACAAGCTTGACAAACCCAGGCAAACAGAAGAAATGCAATTATGTTAAGGTATCTTGGATGTCAAAAGAAAGTTTTGAAACCCAGGAAACTATTCTGACATGCTGTTTGTGCTAAATTTTTTGTGACCTCATCATTAGTGTCTTTTCAGGATTAAGTGCTACCTCACTCCTCATCTGAACACATTCAGAACTCCATTCTAGAGCTTAACACCACCTGAAGGCCAAAACACTAAACAACTGGTCTGGAAAGGTTTCTTTGCATTGGATGAAATCTGATGAGGGTCCTAAAGTCCAACCTCAGTGTATTATGAGAACCCCACAAGGAAAAAGGCTCCACAGTCCCTCCAGAGATGGCAAATGTGAAAAAGCTCCTAGGTTTTCTGCCATACTGTATCATGGGAATGGGCACTGGGATTCCTCTATCTCTACAACTCCAAAAAAATGAAATACATCATCAAAACTGGTTGGAATAGTGTTTATAACAAGATTTCACAGTGGCTTCTTAGCCTGACCCAGCACTGGAAACAAATGTCGTGTTCCAGTTTTCCTAAAACATCAGATTTCACCCAGGAAGAACCACCTCCAACTCCAACTGAACCAGAAGTTCTAGAGACACAGAAAACGGCTTAGTTCATTAGAAATAATTATATAGTTAAAATTACTCCTCTAAAAAAGGAAGTAGGTTTAGTGCACAGTTTGTGAGCTAGGATTCACTGGGGATTTATCTCAGGTGATACTCAAGAGGACAGATCAAATGATCTATTGAACCTTCTGGCCTTAAACGGAATGAAACAATGACAGTTTTTATTATAGCCAGCCTTGTTCACTCCTCTCCAACTGCAAATGTTATAAATTATTAAATATCATCATAATTGCTAGAGACTTCATTGCTATTTTTTTTTAAAAGAGAACAAATAAATAGTCCTGTAAAATGTCTGCAAACTTTATAGCAAATTGAGTTTTAATACCAGTGAATAAACTCTGCGTTATAGTTAATATTGAAAAATACTATCCATGTCCTTATAATTTAATAGCAAATTAATTTAGTAGCAGATTATGCTATTTCTATTTTTCATTTATTTTATATATAAAGTTTTGTATGACTTAAGCACAATTTTGCTTTCAAAGGTAAACATTTGCATTCCTTCACTTTGAACCTGTTGACACTTCTTTCAAATCAATGATTTAACTACTTGCATACACAAAATAATTGTGTTTTATCAAGTTCTTGAGTAATCTTCTTTTGCAATAATAAAAACACTCCTGTCTGACAGGTGAGATGAAATAACCCTGTTATATTGTCTCATCTTGCATTTTACTCTGACTATTATCTAATTCTGTAGTTTACTGGCAGTTATCTGATAAAAATAATTCATAATGAAAATACATATGTCTAGATTTATATCCTGAAATCAACTTGTAAGGAGATAACTATTTTATTTTGGGTTTTTGCGTGGGAGAGATTTAAAGGAAGATAATTCAATGTACTTGGGTGCAAGTTTGGTTTGTCATTGCCAACAGCAAGGGCTCATGTGCTAGGTAAATGAATTCATGTGGAGTATTGGAGTCATATGCTCATATAACTTAAACTCAAAAAGAGACACCAAAATTACCAGCTAACCATATCTATCTTGAGATCAATAACCTGGATTAGTTCAAATTACAGCCTCAATTTTGCCACAGCAGTATTTTTTAGACATAGTTTATGTTTCTGATTTGCTTCACTTCAGCTTATGGATATTCATTCTTTCTTAAGCATTTTCTCTAGATTAAAGTTTATAAACACACTTTCAAGTGCTTATGAAGTATTATAGCATTCTTTCCCTATTATCTTTTTTTTTCCCCAGAAATGAAGCAAAATTAATGCTTTATTTATTCCCTCAGACACATTTTCTCCCACTCTAAAAATATTTGAAGGTTCATTCTCTCACCCTAATAACTTTAAATTGCAGACATTCCCCTGAGATAACATATTTTATATCTCTTTCATCATGACTGTATACATAAGGCAATCTCTTCCCTTCTCCTGGATTCCCTGTTTTTACATTCCAGGGATCACATGAGGCCACATCTGAAGTTCATGAGAGTGATGCACATTCCTGTTCAATTGTAGTTCATGGAATTCACTCTCAGCTCTGATGAGGAATATGATTAGTAGAAGCAAAATGGATCACCATTCTTCTATTTGGTCTTGCTAGCAAGGAAAGAAATGTGGGGAAACTATTGCAATCACTTTGTTAGAATTTATATACATTTTTTTAGCAACCTTCTTTTGTTCATTAAATAAACAATGGCAGGAGCTGTGAATTTTGTCCCATATCATCCAATGTTAGCATACCACTTGTTTCCACTTCAGCTTGGCCCTTTGTGCCCATGTACGCATATGGACATCCCAAAATCAAGAGACAACTTAAGGCTTGTGGTTTAGAAATCAAAGTCCACTGTGAATCTCTGTCCTCTATCAAGGAAAATGCATAAATCCAGAGCTTTTCATTATTTTGTTTTCCCATGTAAATATCGATCAACATAACATCAGCTCCTCAGGAACTGATTTTGTAGCTGACATAAAAACTAATCTGCCTTGACAGCAACTTGAGTATTGGTAAAACATATCCCTAGACACTCATGTTTGTTCTTCAATGTTATATATGTTGCATGTGGTTTAATGTTTCAGTAAACAGGGCTACGTATTTTGTTGCCTCCACTTATTGAAACATTAATAATAAAAAGCATCCAAATATAGTTTGCTTAAAACAATAACCTTCCTATTTTTCACCTTCACTTCCTATTTTTCACCTGTAACTTATTGTTACAGCTGGCTTTGATAATCACAGAATCATTAAGGTTGGAAGAGACCTCTAAGATCATCAAGTCCAACCATACCTATCACTCCCATGGCACTAAAGCATGAACCTAAAGTAGAGCATCTAAATGTTTCTTAAACAACTCCAGGGATGGTGACTCCACCACCTCCCCCTGGGCAGCCTATTCCAAGACTTAACAACCCTTTTGGTGAAGAAATTTCTCCTTCACGGAATTATTAATGTTGGAAAAGACCTCTAAGTTCATCAAGTCCAATTGTCAACCTATCACCACTAAACCATGTCAGTAAGTGCCACATCTACAGGTTATTTGGACATCTTCAGGCATGGTAACTTCACCACATCCTCATTTAGATTAAGACAATAGTCTCAACTGGAAATCAAAAGATCTGTTTTCCTCTAGGTTGTCTAATGATCTGACACAAATGAAACAGCAACATTTACTTTATGGTTACAAGGCAGAGTGAACTTTATATCTCATACAGCAAATGAAACCCTGCATTAGAATTTAGTTGCTTACCAATTTTACAAACTCTTAAATGTAATACAAAAAAACCCAAACAAATGAAGGCAGAGAACTCTTTCTTCCAGGGCCCACTGCTAAGTGTAGAAATATCTTATTCTGTCAATGAGATTTCATAGCAGGATGAAAAATGTCAAAAGTGGGGATGACAAATCAGCCTAGTGAGGAAAAATGACTCTCAGACAAGAGATGTCATTTGTCATGATTGCCATTTGACTGCACTTTCTCCTGTCTTCTCTTTCAGATGAATGTTACTTTGCCATTAATTTAAAATTATCTTAAATCAACTATGGGCTGAATGTGAAAAGCAGAGGTTCTTGGTCTTTGGAAGTTTAGCAATATGCAGAAATCTCCTCAAATGTAAACTTACTGCAAAGTGACACACACACATTATAAAAAAGGGGAAGAGTTAACTTGGAAAAGATGAGAGTTCTTCACTTCTAAAGTCCATTTTTTTTCCCCCCCTAAATACAGGCAACAGCCTGGCTTTTGTTCCAAACTGAGACAGCTGAGCACAGCTCTCTGAGCCCCTGCATAATATGGGTGGTAATTAAGCCACAGCTTCAAGGTTGCATGGGCACAAGACAATTCAGCCTAATGAAGTATCGATTGGCTGCAGTCGAGGTAAAACAAGTTGACATTCATTTAGAGGTAGCAATGTGAATATACCACAAAGCCACCAAAGAAGTAAGGGAGGAGGGGGTGGGAAAACCCAAACAACAACAAAAAACAACCCACAAAAAAACCCCGAGACTGAATTTTCATCTTGCAAACACAATTAAGAATCTTATTTACAGCATGTTGCTATCACTTAAAGGAAAGCTAATTGCCTGCTTACTGCCCTTAAATCAGCAGAAATTATATTTATAGGCTGTTGCCAAAAAGCAGATGAAGTTCAGTATTTCAATTAGAGGCTGTCCTAATGCTTCCAAAAGCCAACTGCAGAAAAAAATACTTACAATACTTACAAATTTCTACATTAGTCTCATATCTGAGTTTATTTTAAAACACTTGATGAACTCCTCTGTAACACAAATTCAATTTAAGTCATTTCTGAGTGCAATAATTCTGCATCTTAATGGAGTAATTGCAAGTATGTTTCTATATGTTGTCACATTGTCCAAATAATACTGTTTTTAAGACTAATTTTCTTCTTTTCTCTTACAGATTAAAAGATTCATTCACACAATCATAGCATTGTACATATTTGTCTCATATGTATATAAAATGACAATATAATAAAATGTGTATAATAATGTATAAATGTACATCTTTCAACTTACTCTTGTAAGCATTTTGTTTCTGACCACTGAAGTTAATTTTCTTAGAAGTTAGGTACTCCCAAAGCAGAATTTTCAGCACCATTTACAGTGAAACATAAAGATTAGTTTTAGCTCCTACTATACAATATTCAGGAGATTTAGGATGTTCAACTACTGCTTTGTATCAACATCTTTGCTTTAAAAAGCTCTGAAATTTTACTTATGGACTTTAAGAATAAAATTAGTAAGTGTATTAATAAATCAAGTAACGTATGGCTAAGGGAAAAATCAATTTAAAAAGGACCTTAAATATGAAAATAAGTGGACCTTTTCCAAGTTGCATTACTAGTTGCAAAGAAGTTTCCATATTTCTCAAGAATGTCTTTAAATCTGGGTAGTTGGCTTTAATTATAAATAATTCCTTAGAGGTCTATATAGTGGGAATTGTTTATTATATATATATTCTATATATTCGAAAGTGTTTATTCTATTAATCACAACCTTTTCCCTCAGCTTGTGGATGAACAAAACCCAAATAAATTGGTCAAAGCAGCCTGTAATTCTGTGCACTGCTGTAGATAGTTCAACACTTGAGCCTAAATCCTTACATCTTGCAAACAGATAGTAAGAAATTGCACCAACCACATTGCATAACTTCATTTGACCAAAATCCTCCTGAAACCTAAATGCATTCTGACTTTTCATCTTCTAGAAGTGCCAACATTTTCCAGCTTGCCTCAATCTCAGGCAAAATCCTCCCCCTAAATGACTGAGAAAGTGCTAATGTGTCTAATTGCATGATAGAGCCCTGGGGCAGGCAGACATTGCTTTAAAGAGTAACTCATTAAAGCCCTCTGATTGCCAGATGTTGGGATTCACATCCCTTGCCCTACTTGTGTACTGAATTAAGGCAGCCTGAGCACTGAAGTAAGGCTGAGAACTATTTCAGTCATTAAAGTATTATCCTAAAAAGGCAGAAAAATGATATCTGCAAGTCTGAGTGTGCTTACTGGATATGAATCTTGACAGGCATAAATGGTTTTGTTTTCATCCTAGATGTAAACTGATGCTCAGTCACTGTACAAGGAATTCTAGAATTTGAAATAACAGATCCCACAGAAAATGAAAGGATATTTTTATACATAGCAGCATTAAACACTTCCAACATCACTTGTATATTGCCTGGCCTCTTGGTTGTTATAATTGTGCTCAACTATCATCACCTGATCTGGAAATTATGGAGAAGCCACTTCACATGCAATTTTGTAGGGACTTCCCAAGATTTTTCCTAAACTAAAAGGCTGCCATTTGCCATTTTCCCTGCTGGAATTGGTCTATTGAAACAAGGTCAGCAGGCTGCATAATGTGAGCAGGAATAACTGGCATGCCATTTGCCTATAAAATTCCCATCCTCTGCTTGGCTCAAGTCTAACCACATCCTCCTGTCTTCTGTGAGGTCCAAAGTCTAGATGGAAGTGGCAGATAGAATTTGTAGCCACTAGTACTTTGGTTGAAAGTAAATATTTACCTTGGCATGGAGTCTTCTGGGCTCACATCTCAGTTGGGAAGTATGAGAAAGACACAACCAGTATCATCAGTGCGGTGTCGATTCCTGAGGTGGAAGAAATCTTCAGTTCAGGCTTCAAGTCCTTTTCCCAACTGGCTGTAGGAAGAATCTCTGTCTGATGGAGATAAGCATTTTGGAATTAATGGCCACTTAAAATTGTTTTCCTTTTGGCAGACTATCTGTCAGAGCACTAGTGAAGAAGCTGTACACCCCAGTGAAATGATTAGGGAAGAGCACAGATCACTTTGGAGACAACCTATCAGTCTAGTTGCCATCACTGGTCTGTCTCTTCAAAAGACAAGTTTTTTCTCCATATGGAAAATGCCAATGAGTTCAACTCATTGGAAAATTGAACATAAAACTAAAAAGTGTCAGTTGTTACATTTTTTCTATTTTATGATTTTCCAATAGCAATATGACTCAGTGGTAAAACTACATCCTAAAGTAGGGTTTTTAAAATACATTTAATACTTTTTAAAACACATTTTTATACATCTATACTACTGAATTTTTGGTTCTAAGCCGATCCTGTACACTAATATGTTTTACATGTCTTACAGAAGTAAATAATTATCATCCTCATGAGAAAGATACTCCTGAGTTAACATTTCTGCAAACAAATCAGTGTAAATCAGCTTTTCATATCCTTGATGACCACAAAAGCCTGATTATCTTGATTATATTTGTAAAACACAGAAAAGAGGACTAAAATGATTTTTTCACAGACAGAGGTGAAATTCAAACTACTCACCTTATCCGAGTTATTGAAGAAAAGACCATCACCACGGATATTGATAAATATTCCAACTCTTTTGTGTGCTTCTGCCTGCAGGCCAAAACAGCACAGAAAGTTGAAGTGATTTCCTTCAAGACCTACAACTTGACTTTGAAACTGCCCAATCTAAGCACATGCTTTACTCATCTGACCACATCATTCTATAACTAAAATATATTATTATAATTATATTATTATGATCATATAATATTATATATATTATATAAAATGCATATTACTATATATTATTATATATAATATATTATAATATAATATAATTATATTATTCTAATTCTCTTCTAAGAGAGGAAGGCCCAAACTCAGTCTCTTCAAGAAAAAAAACAGACAAATGAAGGAAATATACACAAAAAACTGTCCGATTGTGAAAAACAGAGTATTATATCCACACCTTCAAGTTCTAACAATTAACCTACAGCAGAGAGGTACATGTCTGTCCACAAAGAAAGAAGATCCAAACTCCAACCTGCCAGTCTACCTAGCACCATGCTTGTAATCTTGGGAGAGTATATTATTTCTTTTTAAATATTTGTTGTTGCCTGTGCTGCAAAAATTCAGAAGGATATCTACAAGAACAGGGTTTAAGTAAAGGTTACAAGAGATAGAGTGTCTCAAAGGCCTAATAATAAGATAAATGTGTTTTACCAGGTCATCAATACAGATTCCACCAAAAATCAGCAATGTTTTGACTTTTAAAAAATACCATTCCTGTCCATAGTAGACTAATTGAGGAGCATGGAAGTCACTATTTAAATCAGTCTATCACTACAGTTAACAATTGAGAAACTGCAATTAAAAAACCAAACTGGCCTGCACGAGGCTTTTTGCTCCAAGGGATGTCCTTCTTCATGACACCACAGCTGGTGTACAGCAGATCCACATGGTAAGAAATATGCAGGATACATTAATGATGTGCTTAAAATTAAAAATTAATCAGCTTTTAGATAGAAAAGTTATTTTATAAACATATGAAGTTCAGCTCCTGCTCCTATGTGACTGAGGGCATCCAGTACATACCCCAGAAGATAATGGAACTGAAAACTTTCCAATCACAGATTCCAAGCTTCTGCTATGGCTCTATTTTCTCTTACATGAGTTGATAAAGCTGCAGCTGAAAGGTGATTAGTCTTCTTCTCATTCCAGATCTGCATCCCTCAGAGAGCTAGAAAGCATGTTCTAATCTTAAACACAAATTTAATTGTGATTATCTATATATACATATATATATTTATTCTTTGTGCACAAAACAGTATTTACATTTTTCATTCTCTGGTGCCAGCTTCATTCATACCAAGTTAGCATTGCCACAATCTCATCACAATGTCAAGTGAAGACTACCAGATTGCATTATGATGTCAAAATGCAATTGGAAAGAATTTTTATTCCTCTCTATGGTCACCACATTTTCAATATCAAATTAGGATGAAAAGTGTTGCAGTGTTTCTCCAGAGAGGAAAATTATAATGTCAAGCTGATGACACAATGAGGTCAGCACAAATCTTCATAGACCCAATTGCAATCTTCCTGCAATGGGAAATGTATGAAGACTGTCAGATAAAGACTGGAGAAAAACAAAGTGGACAGAAAGGACTGAGTGCTTCAGCAAGCTTTAAAAACCTGTGGAAGCTGGACTAGGCTTTAAAAAACGTTTCTCAGTGTCAAAAGAAATTGTTAAAGTTCATAGGAAATGCTAGATTGACTTTTTAAGTGTTATTTGACTTAATAACCACCTTCTTCTCGAAGGATGCTTTTTCTCCTGGCAATGACACAGCACTTGGAGGTAGTCCTAATTCAACACCCTAATCCCAAACCCTCATCTTTCTCTTACTTCTGCTTCTTTTTAAATCCCATTCTTACTCTATTCTGATGCAAAAAGACCACAACATTCTGCTTTCATTCACAACAGGCAGGAAGCAATTTGGTCTTCTTTCTTGATAGTTTCCTCAGGATTGGTATATGACATCTTTTAGTAAGAAATATCCAATTCTTCCTCACTTTTCTCCACATTTCCTCATATATTTCTCTCCCTGATGATCTATACTAACCATTAAACCAAACTTCCTAAACACACCCTCTCAGAAATCACTCCAATCTTTCTCCATCACAAGTTGTCTTTGGCTTTTTACACTAGTCCTATTTAACTGTATCCTCTTTGATTTTATCCTTCACTTTTCACTACTGTTAAGCTCTACAGTCTTGCCTTGATTTCTCTGTTTGATTCTTTGCCACTTGATTTGCACTCTCTCTGTATTATCTACTCTGCTTGCAGCTCAGATTTAAAATCCTCCTATTCTTATGGAAAATGCTGCTTCTGTACAGCTCCTTTATTTAAATGTTTCTCCAGAAGTTCATGTTTTTGCTAACTTCTTCCCATTTAACCAACACAACAGTAACTTGGGTTCAATTTTGGCAGTAATTCTGATGTTTCTCTTTTTGCACCATACTGTATTTGTTATCCTGAACTATTATTTTCTGGGTCTGGGTTCATAATTGTCAGGTATTTTGGCTGGTCTTTCCTCTAGCCTTTGTTTTACATCCATCCCAGGGAATTCAGGACAATTTCTCGTTTGCCATTATTCCAATCTTCATTTCTTTTTTCTCCTAAAGATTTTTCACTCCTTCCTGATGACATTATGACAGACAACTCCACAAAGCTCCTCTCCTGCAAGGCTGAAACCTGCTTTTCACTCATCTATCTACTCATGCCAAGTTTTGTCACTTTTTGCAGCTTTCTGTCTGTAACACAAAAATGTGCTGCCCATTTTGCAGTCATCACTCTGATTTTTGTATCATCTGCTCCAGATTTTCCATGTTCCTTTCTTTCTGGCACTTTCTTAGCACACGAAATTATCTCAGCTTGGTTTATTAAGTCTGATTATTTTCTTCATCCCTTAACAGTTTGCATATTATAAACAACCTGAGCTCCTCCTGTGTTTTCAGACCAGTTTTTAGTGAAAATTTCTTTCCCAAGTGTTTTCTTTGACAGTTACCCAGGGATAAAGCAATATTTTGAGGATAATCTCTAAATTTACTTAGCTATATGCCTGAAACATGCTACCTACATTTGGATAAACTTCAGTTTGTAAGCTAGGCCTTGCCTTCTCTTCCTATGTTTGCATAGACTGATCCCAAGCAAATAGTAACTGCAATATTATAAAACTCTTGCAAACAACAAATATAACTTCTAATTCAAAACTTTTGTATATCTTTATTTTAGTCAGTTGCTGCTTCTAAATTCTGGGGAAGGTTTTCCTTTACTTATCACAGTAATATTTCAGTTCCGCTGGTAGAATAATAACTATATCACACAAAGGTAAAACATATGCAATATCATCATTAATAGTTTGATTTTAAAATGCATTTGCAAGGAACAATCCCAATATTCTAAACAATTGAAGGATTGCAAAATCCACTGAGGGCTAAATCTGCTTGACCCTGTGGCAATAGAAGCAAGAGAGAGACTGCTCTGGTGATGTCTGTCAGGCATATTCATCTTCCTTCTTTTTACACATTTGAATCGTGCTCTTTTCCTTTCATTTTTGAGTGTCCTCTTCTAAAGTAAAGATATTTAAAATCATAACATGGTTACAGTTTTCTAACTCAAGAGTTTCCCCACTTGTTTAAAGCTGCTGCTCATCAAAATCCCATGAATAAAAATATTATCTTCACTGCAGCAGATTCTTCTCACTTCTTCTTAAATAATAAATTATATTGATGCAATTTATCCAGAACAAGTGTCATAAATATTTTAACCTAATGCTAATACCAATCAACTGGAATGTTAAATGCAAATGCAGGAGGATATATTTATCATCATTTCCTACTTTTAGACTCTATCTATCGCCTTCATTTTTCCAGCACTAGAATTTGCATGACCTTTTTCTCCTAAAGACAATAATAGAACAAGATTAGAGGTTCTCTTCCACCAAGTCCACAAGATATCTGCTTATTGGAATTAAATCAGTGTAGTTTTCCTTTCTTTGATTTATTTCTTTCTTAGATGTATAAGAAATAAACAATTTTACTGAGTTACTGTAAATTTGTTTATTGTTACCACTCTGGTAAGTTCTCTGTCATAAAAGCATTTGAGTTTGCTCTTATTTTCCTTTCTTTTTCTAAATCAGGAGAGAGAAAGCCTTAGGTCATGCACAATTAAAACTTCTTGGGATTTCTGGTTGGAAGTTTAGAGTTATTTACTTTGTTCTAAGTGTCTAATGAGTTGGTTTATCTGTTATTGTACCAATATTGACTCTGACTACATCACTTATTGCTAGTTAATTATATGTTGTTAATAAATTAATAAATCCCTTCAATCCTGATATGGTTTTTTATATTATTTTGGGCTTGTTTTTTTAATTTGGTTTTATGTAGTTTTTCCCTGCAGCAATAAATCTTCTCTTTCATCTGAAAAAGAATCTTAAGTGAATGAATCCAACTGGAGTTCTTTGGTAATTTCTAGTCAATTAACACTCTTGCAGCAAAAAAATAGAAGAGAGAAGAAAAGAAAATGAAAACATCTCTATTCTTCCTAGCATTTTTCCCTGATAGAAAATGATGGGGTGTTTCAGCCCATTCAGAAAAAGGAAGCACCCAAAACTGAATGTTTAGAAGCTTGGGAGTGTTCAGTGAATCCTCATGAACTATCAACTAACTTTAGAATCCTATTCTATATTTGTATTAATGCATACTGAAAAGTCTTTGCTTTCCCAAGCAGCAACAACATCCCTACAAGCAAGAGCTCATAATGCACCTGAGGGGTATTAGGATGATGCTAAGAATACAATATTCATTTTAAGACCCCTTTCAGGAAAGTGGAAATGTTGGGTAAATCAGCACTATTTTTTGTAAAAAATAGTGAAATGTGTAGAGACAATGAAATATCACCCATTTGAAGATTTTTAGCCACAAAAACTTAAATATCAGTAGTTATTTATGTAACACTAGCAGTGAAACCTATTCACATTTTATTTAGAGTAACACGGATCTTTTGCTTGCTTCTAGGAGTTACTAAACACCTAATGTCAGGAGACTTTAAATCCACTTTGCAAAGTTCTTAGTGTAATGAAAACTAGGAAAAGGCAAAAAAAATCAGGATATAATGTAGGTCAGATCTTTCCACTTGTTTGAGCTCTGATTTGCAAAGGGGAATTCAATTCCCACCTCTCACTGCCTTGCACTGGGACTTGAGCCCCAGAAACTTCTTTTTATTGCAGATTCTCACGGTCACTTTGAGAATCAGCCTCCTGTGTGGCAGGTGCACTTTAAACTGGATTTGAAGGCAGTTACTCCTCCCCTCCCTGGACTCAGAGATACTCCTCTGTGAGCTGTAAATGTGGGCTCTTCAATACATTTAGTTCTATCAATAATTAAAGCCTCCTGCTTTCACCATTGGGTTTGCAGTTATTTGTGTTACATGCACTACCTTGAGCCAGTTTAATAATTCCTCCACTCAAATGCATCTTTTCAATCCCATTATGTGGAATGGAATAGGGAGCTATGTCTCATAGTTCTTATAAAGACTAAAAGTAAAACCTCTAGGAAAGAAAACACAGATGTTGCCTACAGAAGAACTGGTTCTATGCAAAATTTCAGTGATATTAGGCAAGGTTGTTTTTTTCTGTTTGGCTTTTTGCTTTGGTTTGGGTTGGTTTTTATTTGGGAGGGGGTGTTTTCCTTCCTTTTCTCCTTCTTTCTTTCCTACCTACCTTCCTTCCTTTCTTTTCTTCTTCCTTCCTTTTCTAGTTCTGTTATATATATGAAAAAACACTTGAAATATCATCATTTCTTTGTTTTTCATTCATTTGCTAAGCACAGCTTGGATAGAGTTTGTGAAAATGAATTCATTCAAGGTAGTAGACTGAATAAAAATGAGGTTTTCCAGAGGTAACCAAAAGCACTGCCACAATGAATCCAGACTTACTTCCATACTGGACACAGAAAGAAAAAAAAAATCAGTTAGATGTCCTTCTAAGACAAAGTAGATCAAACTCATTGCTTCTATAAGATGTAAGATAAATCTGAACAGACTGAATAATTTCCAGAAGCAGTTATATCAGAGTAAATGTCATAAAAAAGGAGTAGCTGCAAGAAAACAGACTGGAAGGTAAACAGAATGGGAAACCTTCAGGCCATTCTGGAAGCAAGGAGAAGATTCCAGGAACATTTGTTTTTTTCTATTATTGAGGTAGTGAATTAAAATAGTATTTGTGAAAACTCTTAACAAATGTTGACAGATTCTGTAAGTTTTCATTTACTGATTTTAGACGTATTTCTCCAGTTTCATGGAGCCACTTGTCTGTGGAAAGCTCCTTTCTGTAAGTGATGGGATGATAAGTACTGATTGCATTTATTCTTTGCAGTTTAACTGATGAACTTATTTGTACAAAGAAGAGAAAGAAGATCTGATTCTGTTCTTAAAGATTTCTCCAAAAGTTGAGCAGTAAAAAAGCCTTCATTAGAGACTACAACATTTTCTGTTCAACTTAAAGCCTAAGAAGCTTGACCTTAATATTGTTCATTTAAATTTCCAAGTTCCTACCTCAGAGGTGAATGAGGAGCTTGTAGTCTTGCAGCTGAGTGGAAGTGATGTGTCCATCTCAAGATCTGAAAGAAGGATGGAGAAGACAGTGAGGGTTTGATAACTTCACTATAGTGACACCTGACATCTTGGACTCTCTCTTCTTTGCAGCACCTCAATCTGTAGTAACCCTAAGTGTTTGTAAGAGGTTGAACCTCAGGCCCACCCAGTCCATCCTCCCACCTCCAGTAGCCACTGAGAGCAGTTGGTCACCACAAGAAAAATATATTGATATTCTCCCACAAAATTCTCACCACCTTTATTTTTAAAAGAAGCTAGAAAAAACTGTCTTTAAAGGAAAAAAAAAATCACTGTTTTTAAATTGAAAATACCATTATTAGGAATAAAATATAATTACAAATGGGATGACTGAGGCACAAAAGCAATTATTTACATAGCTGATGAGTTTCTGCTCCTTCTATTCCAAGTTGTGCTTTACATTGTCTTTGTTCCATTATCAAGCATTAAGTAGAGTTTGCATAACTGAATTAACCAAATGCTTCTAATTTTGATTCTAGCCATAACAATAAGAAACAACTTCTATTAGTATATCAAAATAGTCCAGGAAGGGAGAAAGAGTAATTAAAAGATTAACAGTTTGAAACAAAAATCTTTATCCCTTCTTCCCCATTTTTAAATTCTTCAGGTGTGTTTTGAATATGTTTATAAATTGTTCTAAAATTCTTCAGAATTTCAGTACATTTGAAGATATCAGGGTAAAAAAACTCATCTTTTTTATGTTATTTTTCCCAAGCCTTACAGGTATCACTTTAGAGAGTGAATACATCCTTTCCACCACCTGTAATAGAGCTTTACATGTAACATCTAATTCCTGATCTCTGCTTTGTTCAATTTAATAACCCTGAAGCTTAATTTTCTTACCTTCTGAGGGTATTTGATACACTTTAAAGCTATTTGGTCAGTGTATGCAGAGCTGCTTTGGCTTTGGTGGGGTTTCCTGTTTTAAATCTTCTCTGGAGCACCAGTTCTTGATGATTTTCCTCACTCATCATTAACAATGCCTTTGTATTTATGTCTGATGACATTCCTTCTACCTCTAAGTGTCCCTTAATTGGCAAGTTTGCATTTGAGTTTCCAAGGTGGAAACTGCCTCCTTGTTCCTTGCTCTACACTGTCAGGAAACAGAAAATGTCACTGCTGATTAGGGGCCTGAACCCTCTGCTCCTCCTCCTCAGGCAGGAGGCAAATCTTGTTCTGTACACACTCTAGCTGCAGGGTCAGCCTTAGGGGAACTCTAAACAAGTGTCCACATGGGATCCCAAAGTGGAAGGGGCACTGATAGGGGCAAGTGCTCTTTGAGCTCATTTGTCTACCCCAGGAAGTCCCTTCTGTCCCTTTCAGTGTCAAATGTCCACTGGCATTGCCCAAGTGTGTACATTTTCACCACTTAGAAGCATTTTTATGCCTCTGGCTTACTACACATGTACATCAGTAATGTTAATAACATCTCTGCCTAACAAGGTGACACTGGGATGTACTTCTAATGGTTCGCTTTTCTCTGAACTGAGACACAAAAAAGCTTTCATTTTTGGTTCTGAAACCCTCTGTTCAACCAACTCTGACCTCATCCCAGGGCATGATTACCTAGTCTTGCTTGGGGCACCTGGAGCTCTAAAGATGGCCTTGTGTCTCTGCTCAGTGTACAGAGTGCATCCTGTCTTACAACTGAATGGAAAGCTCTGCTTTTTCCACTTCTGCTCCGCACCTAGGGAGGTGGAACAAACCAGAAGAGGGAGGAGGAGAAACTACATCAAGCCAAAACTTCTCCCTGAACCAAAGGAATCTGCAAAACAGAGAGACTAAAAAGAGGGGAGAGGGAATAGCACTTCACCTCCTACCACATTCATAGCCTGGAGGAAGTCTATGGACAAACTGCAAAGATGAGGGAATGGAAATGAAACAAAGGACCAAATATGGATCCTTTTTGCAACAGAAAACCCCTGATATTGCTAAGAGTATTTGAGGGATCAAGGAAGAGCTTTACTCCCTTGTGCAAGCCACAAGACCTGCTGTACTGTCACAAGCATCACTTGTCATCCACATCAACTCCAGATTCAAACCAAAACTATTCTTCTGCCACAGGAGCTCATAAGCTGTAGTCTAGGAATCTCATTTTCATTTCAGTTGTCTAAATAGTATTAAAAAGAATATTTTTGAACCTATGAAAAAAACACTAATATTTTATAAGGTGAACTTCCTTGTGCCTATTTTAGCATAGATACACAGGTCTATTATTAAACAAGGTTATGGCTAATATATACTTGCAATGAACATAATAAATAGCTACATTTTCATGACTTCATAGACATAGATAAGAGAAAAAATGGAAAGATCATTTTTGTTTATTTTTCTAAAAGTACCATATATAATTTAGTGGTGCCAGTGAGCCACATTTGTACAAAGTCTTTCAAGTAAGAGTAAATAAAACCTTTTACCAGTTTCATAAAACTGTCTTTGGAAGAGAGGGAAAACTCAGCCTTTTTTAACTGGCTTGTCATTAAAAATCCCACAACACTTCTCACAAAAGAAGGGCTATTAACTACAATATTCTGGCCCAAATCCAAATCACTACCAAATCCCCAGTTGGAAAAATTACTCTGCCCTTCCCTCAAAACCTTGCTACATAGAAGCATCAGGTTTTATCTCACAGGAAGTAGCATTTTGTAAAGGCTGGAATGAACTTTTAATATGGTAAAATGAATTCGGATCAATAAAGTGATCCTTTGAAATGAAAGTTAAGATAGTACCAAATCTATAAACACACAACAACAAAATTAAGAGATTTGCAAACAGATCATTTAGTTATTGGCATGTCCTTTGTATGATTTTCCTCCTCCCCCTCTCAGGAATTTTCAGGAATAAGCTTATACATAATGTAGTGATATTTGCTACTCTATATATCATCTTTATGTGGAAGCCATGGGCAGGTAATTAATCAAGTAGTCAGTCCTGGAAGTTTTATTTTCTCCCTTTTATTAGGTAGTTCTTTTAGCTACTTCAAGTGAAGCCAAGAAAATTTTGCATTTATTATGTCCTGTTTAGATGAAACAGTGATTTCTTCGTTCCACATGCTGAAGGTATGTATTGTGACCCATGATATTGGATGTTTTGTCTCCGTGACATGTTGGTGACACTGATTCAGGCCTGGCCTACAAGTCTCACCTCAGACCCAGACAAATCCAGAACATCCAAGCCCCTGATGTTCTCCATATGTTTTCAGCCACACAATTTCAGCCTCTCACTTTCCTGAACACTCGTTGGAGCTAGAAATTATCTGTGATACATCTCTTCATGTTTGCCTCCTAATTTAACACTTTCATCAAGGCAAATTGAAATTAAGCTGGCATTTTGGTAAGCAGCAGGTAATTGGGTTTCCTAATCAACTGGGGCTGCTTCTAAGAGTTGTAGCAAAGGTTCATGTGAGGCTTGACATCCTTCAATATTTATTGGTTGTCTGAGAAGGAAAGATAAAAATCAGAGCTGATCAAATTTATGGGATGACACAAAGATTGGCACAGGGGTAAATAATGGAGACAGGCAGTCATGGGAAGTGATATGAATCACTTGATGACTGAATCCATTTAAATAATGTAGGGTGTAATACAGCCAAAGTCACTGCTCTGTTTTTGCAGGAATAAGGCATTCCAATGAGGTCAGAGAGTAGAAAAGCCAAAGTTGGTCATTCCACTTGGGTGCACAGTGTGTGTCCTCTTAAAGATGGCCATACACACTTTTATGACCCTTTTATCTTTTATTTTTATTATTTTTTAACTCTATATGTGTGCCTATTAGTTACATTGATGACTCTGAATTTTCTGTTGTTAGGGGAAGAAGAAAGGCAAATACAGATCCAAGTTTGGATCCCATTTCTAGAGCATCCTGGAACAGGATTCATAAACCAAGGTATTCAAAATTGACAAGTAATTCAGTATGAGCCTCCAGCTAAATGCCATGGCCAAAAGGGACACTCTGATCTGCTGATACCTAAAGGGACAATATTGAGTAGGATTAGAGAGGGAATTTGGCTGTTGTTGTTCTAGTCTTCATTTTCAAAACATTAGTGAAAACTATGAAAGGAGTGCAGATAAAAATGATTCAAAGTCTGCAGGAAATAAGCCCAAACATGACAGATTTAAATAACTGTTTCCTTAGATCACAAAAAAACCCAAATTACAAACAAAACAATCCACAACACACACAAACAACAACAACAACAAAAAAAACCCCAAACACAAAAAACCCCTCACACCAATAAAAGCACAACCAGGGACATTTACAACTGTATGGTAATGAATGCTTAGAAGCCAAACAAGGACAAACTCAAATTTAAACAGGAAAACAATGTGGTTACCACTAAGGATGAAGGAGTTATCTTCATCTCTTGATGCATTTAGCTGATGAGAGGATGCTTTGCTGGAAAATATACTTCAAACTTAAATTATTGGGTTCGATTTAACAGTAAGGAACTAAACATCTTCCTATACACAGGGGTCTCCTGGTCTCCTTCTGTGGTCCTAAGTTGTTCAGAAGTTTTATGCCAAATTCAGTTAATGGCCCTGACAATAATGTTTCACTTTTTGCCATTTCAAATCCCACCAGTCTTGAGACTTCACTAGGGTAAGGAGCTATAAAACCTCCATGAGAAATTCCTGACTCAGGGAGAAGCCACTAGATGTGATTTGAAAATAACAGGAAGCATAAAGCAATCCCAGATGTGAAGTTTCCAAGAAGAGTATGAAAGGACAGAGTCAGTGCAAGCAGGAAGCCTGGGAAAAAAAAAGACATAGCTTTGGGAAGAGGAAAGATGTGGAAGAGGTGGGGAGACCTTCAAGGGCTCATTTGGATAAATCTGAGATTAGTATTCAGACTTCTTGGTACTTCTCCAAACTAAATTTCTAATCCTTCAGAGCTTCATCCACCCATCACAATTCTAGCTCCTCTTGAAGATTCCAGTTGCCAGGGTCATGGCTGTTAAGAGCAGAAGACAAGGCTATTAAATAAAGAAAAGTAACACCAAATAATGCTTTTAAATAGTAATTTATGCTAATTCTGTTTGTGAAATAATTTGTCCTCCATGCCTTATCATGGAATATCTCCATAATCCCCATCTGTTTATCATCTAAGATGTGTTAGCAAGATGTTACTGTTCATCATGGAGCTCTCCTACAGAGTGCTACACTCACTGTAATAACATCTACAATAGAAATAAACCACTTGATCCCTCATTAGGAAATAAATTATACTGCCCTCCTACATTTACTTTACTTGTAAAACATGTAATAGAGCTCATGAAAACATTTACCCACAAGGAAATCACACAGTTAAACACGATCCAATACACACATTGCTACCTAAGGCTTCTTGGAATCATTTCTTCAGCCTGTAGATAGATTTATAAATCCATCTCTGGCATTGTTCCAGTGGTGATATTAAGCTCTTGGAATCTCCCTTTTTCTGTGGTTCCTCTAAGTGTTTCCTGTGATTCCAGAATCTCCAAGTTCCTCCATTTTCACCCTATAAACAGATACTGACACAATGCTGATCGACTAATATAGAATGGAATTTATCATACATTAAGTTATTCTTCTTGAGATTGTTTTTAACCTCTCTGTTTTAATTTAAATTTTTTTTCACAGTACTGTGGTGGACAACATTTCTGGCAATTTATATTTTTCTTTCCAGATCTATTTTTTCCCCAGCATCATAGCACAGGACCTTTATAACCACTCTGTCACCATCATTCTGGACCTCAAATTTAATGACTATTTTGTAATCTCAGGAGTAAAATATTTCTCCAAACTTTTATAGGAAAAAAAAACAAAAACAAAATAATGACAATAAATAATAATACATAATAAACCCAAAACAATAACAACCCTCCCTCCCCAAATAATCTATTAAGATTATGGCATTTCACTGCTCAATGACAACACAATTACTTTTTGAGTTACATAAAAGAAATATGTTCCAAGGGGCAGTGATAGTCTCCAAATAACCTCTTAAAGCAGAATATTCATTTTGTTAAAAGATGATGATTATTATTATTATTCATACTTACCAAAAAGCAACTAATCAAATACTTCAAGTGAAAAGGAAAGTCTGATGTTTAGGATCCAAGATTTGCCATAGTCACAGATGACATCATATAAAGTTCTTCCTTCTTCTGTGCATTTTGAAACTGTTTTCCCTGGATCTCAAGGATTTGCTCATTGACTTCAAGTTGTTATCTTCTATTTCTAGCTCTTCACATTTAAAACCAGACTCCTCAATACACATTCAATCAATCAGCAGCCCAAAATACTGCAAAAATTAGGAAGAGAGGTGTAAAAGCTGTCCATTCATTTTAATGAGGTGTTGACTTTGTTAACCTTGAAGCTTAATTACACCTATCCTAAATCCAAATACAACTAATCACTTCACTGACAAATGATGAATAAATTCAGTGAAATCTGTCCAACATGTCTAAATTCTCTGGCAGGAATCAACTTATCATTCATTTTAATTAATTTTATGAAAAGCTGATGCCATGACATACACGTGAAGCACAGTAAATGAACCTTGTGTTCTAGTTCAAAACTCAGCTAAATAGATACACATTGAAAATTCAATACCCTGCAACAGAATTAAGTAAAAAAAAAAAAAAGCCATTTTTTTTCCCTTTTTTCACTTCTATTTTTAGGCATTTATAGTAATATATAAATTAAACTCACTACCTACAGTAATCATAAATTGTAGATCCTGCTATGCTTTGCTAAAAGGCTTAAAAGTTACTTTACTACTGATAACTCCAACAGCTTTTTCTATGATCATTTGCGTCACTGATGTAGCTGAACTTACTGGAACAATATGAGAGTTCTGGATTGAGATTTTGTAGCAATATTATATGTATTTAACTACCTGAAAGCAATGCAGATAAAATTCTGACTAAGAAGTTTCATATAAAAGGAAGTTTTCTGTGCAGCTGACAAACCAATGAAGGCTACACCAAGCATTCCCTGAATTATTGCTAGAAAACCACGCATGTCATGAGTAAACCATGAAAAAAACACCCACATCAAACAACCCTAGCCCCCCCCCCCAAAACCAAACTCCCCCATTCCTATGCAATCCAGCATTCAAAAATAATATTTGATTTTCACTTTAAAGCAAAAGAGTTAGAGGAGGAAAACCTCCAATGGATTTCCTGGAAACTAATTCTTCTTCTCGCCTTATTCTCCAAAATCTAAGCAAGCTGTGGACTACTTTTCACCTCTCATCACCTCACTTCCTTCCCATTCTTTTGCTACAATACTTCTAAAGCTGATGATGTTTTCCCAGAACTAACAGTGAGGTAAGAAACACCCATGCCCTCTTTATCTCTTTCTTCCCCAAGTTTACCTCTCCCATTTCTCACTCCTCCATCCCTCCATCATCTTTTTCTGACCTTGATACTTTGAGCAAATATTTCATCATGGCTGAGTACAACCTTAGATGCTAACATGAATTTTGATCTGCCAGAAAATTTGCATCAAAATCTGGAAAAACTACTTAGATAAGACATTAAAGTCCAACTTCTACAGATTAAATGAGAGTTAGTGACTAAATGTGCTTCATAAATATGAATTTTAAGTTCTTTTTGCCTCAGCTTCCTAACTCTGAAGTGGTTCCTGCAGAAGTTGAGATAGGGAGGAGCTTGAGATGCAAACTTTTGATAAAGAAATGGATTCTGAAGCATGACATCTGCAGTAACCTATGCTTAGTAACCTAACTTAGCTAGGCTTAGTAACCTAGGCCTAGCTCTATGTAGTTGCTCATGAGTAGTGGATTCTTTCTGTCAGTTTTGGCTGACTCAGTACCTTGGTTTTTAAACCCACATTAAAACCTCCAATTACTAGAGGTAGCTGCTCACTTAGATCTGACTGGCAATTCTGATTTGAACAAACACAAAATGTATCTTCAGGCTCAAATGATTTGGAAAATTTAAGTTAAGAAACTAGTGTGGTTCAATAGTATTGATTATCTTCCTAACTTTGGTACTTACTGCAGATTCTGAGCTCTGCCTTCCCATCTTCTTTCAGATATGTAGAATGTCCTCTGTAATCTTGACTGATAGGCTCAATTACAATGGTAAGATAACTCTATTATTAAGAAGAACTCTAATATAATAAATCAAACTATAAATAACCTTAAAGGACTTTTCCCACACAGAGCTGTGCTTAACATATGCTTTATTAAGTAGAGTTTATAAATTATACATTCCCCCTCATTCTCAACATCTCAGTTTCCCCTTATGAGGCACATTTTAAACAATACTATAGTGTCAACCTAATCAAAAAAGCCTCATGAAATATATAAAATTAGATATTTCATAGACATGGGATTCTAATCCCATTTAGATGTTTAAATTTTAATTCTCTCCCAGTTTTCAAATTGAATTCAACAGCAAATTGCACAGCAAACCATACTATTGTTTACAGAGTTTAATTAGCTGTGCAGTTAAAAATGTGGTAACCATCTAATAGTTATTTGGAAGAGTCAGGGTTCTCTTAAGAAAACACATTGTTTTCTGTGACTAAAGATGGTCTAAAATTGCAGCTAGGTAGATAAATATAAATTAAATCACAAAAATGCAAACCCAAGAATCAATAGGTAAGATTTTTGCAAGCATGTTATCTGCACCAACTGAAAACTGAAGATTAAATCCTTCATAAATTGGCATAATAAAGAGATCTGCTCACCTATTTACTGAATCTCACTCATTCTGGGCAACTCAACACAATGTGTTTGGATTTGGGGTCAAACTTAACCTTTTATTTGTTATTATCATTAAATGCCTGTAAACCTTCAGAATTAGACAATCATTAAGTAGCTCAGGATGGAAATATCACCAGATGTTGCTGATAACATTGTGCAAGTGCATAAATGTTCAATGCCAAAAAAAAACACCCCAAATTCACATCTTATGTTAGACAAAAAGTGGTTTTTCTGTCTTCTGACATCTTCTGCTGGACTCTGAAGCAAACACCAGCTCTGAGGAATACATGGGAGATAAATTACTTGTGCAGTTACAAATCTAGCTGAAAACATTTTAGAAGTGAATACTAGCTCTAAGTAATACTTGTGTGTTAAATTACTTGTACAGTTACAAATCTGGCTGAAAACATTTTAGACACATTACCATCAGCAATAATTTTGACCCTGTTGTGAATGAAAACATCTCAGAATTAATCAAAGCATCCCTGCTCTCCTAGAAGACACAGAGCTTCTTCAAAATCCAAATATAAATTTCCTTGACACTTGACATGTATTTTATTAAAAAAAAAGAAAAAGAAAGAAGAAGACCAAGAGGCCATCACTAGCCTAAGCTGCTTAGAGATAAGTAGGTATTAAAAAATAGAGTTCTGTGACCTGGGGGTCATTAATTGATTGTTAGACCCAAACTGAATCTGTGAATAACTACTTTCATTCCCTGTCTCATCACAAAAGCATCCTTCCCACATAACGAGGATACTGATGGGAAAGTTTTCATAGCTGTTTTATCCCTCCTTTTACCTCAAGCACTCCAGGTTTTTGGGCTAACACGAGGTACACTTCACTAATATACCCTGTATCAATGCACTGACCTTTCCCTGTGACTTCTAGCTCCTGGAAGAACTTCCACTTACAATAAGAGTTGAAATTTGAGAGAGGTTATTTTCCACATCTCTCTTGTTGCTGTTTGGAGGTCAATTGGTTGCAGTGGGGAGAGTAAAGGATGTTTCTAATCATTCTGAGAGCAATGTATGCTGTTAGAGGGCAGTGATATTAAGGAGGAATGTAGGGAAACAGATAAAAATGTAATGAAAGTTGCACAGCATAAAGATCTGTAAAGATTTTTAACTAAACAACCACTACTTCTGGACTGTTGAAAATGGCTTAACAAGCTATGGGTTGACCTGTGAAACCTGATGTTCCAAGGGACTGAGATTGACAGTTGGGTTGGGAACAGTAACCCTGTTAACCCAATGAGGTTTTCAATGCTGAGGCAGACAGCAAAGAATCAGACCTTCTCATTTTCCTGGGTGGAAGGAGCAAAAAAAGAGAGCATCCCAAGTTTGAGCAGCCTTGACCATTAAGGCAACAGATCAAATCAGTGCATAATGACGGACAATCCTGGAATCTATCACCAAGGAAAGGATGCAGTAGATGTCTAGGATGACACCCCTTCCTGTGAATACTGATGTTGAACACCTTGTACAAAGATACTTCTATCCAACAGAAAATAAGAGCTACACATCTATTCCCACAGGGATTCCAGAGACTATTATGAATCATCTTCACACTAAATATTGGAAAACCATTTGAACTTGTCACCTGCTCTCCTAAATAAACACTTGATTTCCATTACATTTACAATGATTGCACTCTGAAGGGATCACATTCATGACTTGAAAGGAGATCCCAAAGAGTTTTCCAGGAGTGAACTGCAAATGCCTGTCACTGCTGCACTCAGATTCAGTCCCTCCATCCCTTCTGAGCTAGAACCAGTCAAACAAATTGCAATATTATTATTCTCCCATTCTGATTACTAAAAAGTGAGTTTATAAATCCTATAAAACTCAACCTGACATTACAAAGGGCTATGTGCTGAACAGTGCAAGTCATTAGAAAGGTAAGCATACCAAATAGTTTTATTCCACATTTCATATTCCACTACTTTCTGCTTGGTCAAACACGTAATCAAAACCATTTTTATTCTTTTTTTTTCTCCCTGAGACTGTTAGCCTGAAAAAGGACTCACAGAACACCAATACAGGCCCAAATATTACTTTTCAGAATGTTTTATTTCTATTTGACAAAAATAGGACTTATACACATTATTTCATTCTGCTCCTCCTCATCTTCAGGAGGTAATCCCAGGATCCAGGTGACAAGCTATGAAAGATCTTCTCCTTTCAGTTTCTTTCTGACTTTAATTAGACTTTTATCTTGAGAAATGTGACCACATTATCTCCTTGAACATAAGGAGACTGCACAGATCCCTCATACGAGTGATGCAAAACCCCTTTTGTGATTAAGAAAGGGCAATATTCTCCTGTCCATATTTCCTAGAAGGGAATCCAGGCTGCCCTTTAAGGAATTTACACTCCATTCCATTTCTGAATTCAGTTTGATTTCACATTTTCCATCTCTAAGTCTGAGTAATGCTGCTAGCAATAAATGCAATTGATAAATCTGGAAGTTAAAAAGCACTTTTAATCTCACTCACAACTTTATTGTTCAAAAGAGACATCATATAATTGTGAAGCTAAAAGTATCTCTGAGACATCAGTAGGGGAAGATTAATCCCTAATACTGTGACATGCATTCCCCAATACAGCAGTATAATAGATGAAGGGCAAGAACGAGCAGAGCTGTGTTATCCATGATCCAATAAAGGTGAAATAAGCTGGGAAGGCAAGCAGTATAGACTTAGGAGCCAGCAGGAATACTGCCAAGAAGAGTTCATGGGTCACTGAGCAGCTGGCTGAAAAATCACTGCTTTGTTAGAACCTTTGGACACATCTCTAAGCCATGGGCTCAGAAGTCACCTCGCCACTGCCCCTACTCAGTGCTTCTTCAAAGTAGAGTTCATAAACATAAATCAGCTGCTACTGAGGCTGGCAAGAACAACAAAACAAAATCCTGGAAGGCCTGCTGCACACAATTTGCATTTTAAAATATGCAATTAATTGCCAGCTTCCTGCTAGAGGTGGAGAGAAGGTTGAGGAGGCAGAGAGTCCCATAACCTTTCCTCCCTAGGGCCTTGGATACTTCAGGCAAAAATATTGATTGCACAAGGTTTCTGAGGAGCAGCTGAGGGAACTGAGGTTGTTTAATCTGGAGAAGAGGAGGCTCAGGGGAAACCTTCTCACTCTCTGCAACTACCTGAGAAGTGGTGAGGTGTGGCTTGATCTCTTCTCCCAGGTAATAAGTGATAGGACAAGAGCAAATGGCCTCAAGTTGCACCAGGGGAGTTTAAGATTAGATATTAGGAAGCATTTCTTCACCCAGAGGGTTATCAGGCATTGGCCCAGGCTGCCCAGGGAGATAGTAGAATCACCATCCCTGGAGGTGCTCAAAAAGTGCATAGAAGTGGTGCTTGGGGCCATGGTTTAGTAGTGAGCATGGGATTGTTGGGTGGATAGTTGGACTGGATGGTCTCAGAGGTCTTTTCCAATCATAATGATTCTATGATCAGCTAACCACTTTGATGGTGGAAGGATCAAGTTAAAAACATTTTTAATGAAAATAATAGCAATAAAATGAAATATACAGAGGACCAAGACTAATACCACACTCAAACACCCCTTGATGAAACTACCTCACCCTCACCACTGATCCTGTGACAGAAGGACTCACCAGCAGATGGGAATCACACTCTGGGGCTGGATCCTGGAACTGGAGTCAGGAACTCTTGGATTGAGAGGAAGAACAGACAGAGTCCTGCAGCAGCAGAGCAGAGCTGAGCTGAGCTGCTAATCCTCCCCAGGAGAGTTCCTAGTCCACCAGCCCAGATAGCTCAGGTGCTCAACCTTCAGGAAGGGTAGAGACTCCCACTTCTCCTTTTTTATATTGGCTATCAATTAGGTGCTAAATAGCTTAATGATGCACCTGTCTTGCTTGGGTCTCTGGCTTTATGGACGAGACCCCAAGGGCCAAGCTTGGTGTGGGAGTTGGCTGTAATAAGCAGCAACTGACTCTCAGTTTATATGTAATATGTCAGAAATGGAATGGAATGGACTCCTTTGTTGGTTATTTTATGGTCACCTGAACTGTCTGCTCCTCCCTGCAGGTGCAGTCTTTTACTTCACACTCCAAAGTGATACACAACATCTAGCAGTGACTTAGGGGAACTTTAGCTGGAAAGTAAAATCACTAAACAGAATTAGTTCTAACTTCAACCAGGACAGTGGTAACATGCATACACTCCATGACTGTCTGAGATACCAACAAGTCAAAAGTTTATTCAATTTTAATTAGAGATGTGATTATTTTGAAAGGAATGTGGACTGTGGTAACCCAGGGAGATGATATTGCATATATTTGCAGGACTGGTTCCAGTTATGTGACAGAGGGTGTGCATCACTCCAAGGAAGGCAAAAATACGTCAAGGAGTGGCAGTTCCAACGGGGAAAAAAAACAAATTACATCAATGTAAATGAGGAAAAAACCCACAAATATAACTTCCAGTTGACCTTAGCCAGCTTTAATTTATGGGGTGAAAACACGACATGCTCAAGTTATCTTATACAACCATAACAGTGAAAACCATGCAGATATTTAGGGACTCAATAAGAGCTCTCTTTGCTAGACAGGTATTTTCATAACTATTTCTAACATTAATGACAACCAAGCCATATCAGCTCTGAAAATATACAGTTTGCAGTCTCCAGCAGAGAAATAGAAGCTTGTGAAATCACCTTGAAAAGATTGCTTCAAAGTAAACTTGATACAGTGTCTTAGAGACATTGTTTTTTCAATAAGTAAACACCAGAGTCTCAGTACCTAGCACTTCATCAATATTATTCTATATAATGCTCTCCTATATGTCAAATGACAGCAGGCTAGTTAAACTGAAACAGAGCTGAGATGGAAAATGGCACAAAGGGAAGTAATATGGAAAGAATATTGCTTGTTTCTTCATTTTCTAAGGAAAGGAAGGGATATAAGAAGCTATTTTTCATTCACTAAAATAACTCTTAATTCTTAAACCATTCTCATTTCCTCATCAGTGGAAGGAAGCTTCCTGAAACAGAGGGAAATTGTCAACCTGAGAACTAAAGAAGAAAAAGGAAAAGAAAACTAGTATCTGCAATAATTGCAGCTAGGGACACACATAAAACTAATTTAAAATTGATTTATAGACTTGATGAACTCTAGGTTTAACCTGTTTTCTGATCAAATGTTGTACTTTCCCCTTACAGCACTCTGAAGCATTTTTTTTAATTTAACTAAAAAAGCAGATTTTTTTTATTAAATAAAAAGATGACAGGACTAAATTTCTAACAGAAAAATTCCATTTCTAAAAGTGCTTAGGAAAAAACCCAACTCATCTGCAGCCACATGAGAACAAATAATTATGCAATTTCTGTGGGGTGCTACAAAAACCCAGCTGGCAAAAGAAAAAAAAAGAAGAAAACCCAAACAAAATAAATAGATAGATGATAGAAGATAGATGGATGGACAGACAGACAGACACATAGATAGATAGATGAAGCCAACCAAGGAAGTCATCATTTAGTCTACCAAAGGTGAGCTTAATGTGTTAAGCTCAGGGGAACCACTTGAAAGGAATTAAGCAAATTTGGACTTCTTTGATCTCAGTGGGAGCTGCAAATTCTTGGTGGCTAAGACCTCAAGGGAAGACTATTCCAGCTGATCAGTTGTGTTGGGAGCTTAGTAGATCCAGGTTTCTAGCAGAAGTGAGTCTAAGTCATCTTCAGTGCAGTCTGGGAGAGTTTAGAACAGTTCTTTGTAAGGTGTGCTATTGTTAAAACCTACAAAGTCAGAACCTTTCATGGATGGAGCCCTTAAATCAGTAAAACTTGGATCAATAAAATAACTTCTGTATTCATATTATGACAAAGTCAATTATTTCAGAGCCCTGACTTAATTAACTAGTCCCCCTGTTCATCCTCTGGCTTGCTGAAAAAGAAGAGCACAGTGCCTAGCAAAGTGGAGATCCTCCAGAAAGCACAAAGTTTGGGTTGGTGCCTTAAGCTCTGCTCTCTCAGTATTCATTGTTTTCCATCCTTTGCCAGAGGTAGGCATCTCAGATGACATTTTTTCACACAAAGGAAATGCAGCTTCACTTCCACACCCACCAGGAGAGCGCTCAGTGGAGTAGAAAGGGTATGGGAGATGGGATTGCAATGAATTGTCTCAGCCTTAATAAGGTTGCTTAGGTCCTAAATACCCTCACAATAGCCACAGAGAGTTGTTCTCCATCATAGGAAATTCATGATGTTAACAAATAATAAAATAAACACAAAAATTACTTTTCTAAATCATTGCAGAATGGAAGTTCAGTCATCATCCTTGAGAAAGAAATAATAGATATTCCTGACAAAGGATTACATCCCTATTTTGTGTCCTTATTAATTAGAACAAAACATATATCACACTCCATTCTATTTAGAATTTGAATTTTAAGGAAATAAAGCAACATTACCACATCACAACCCCTCAAAAACAAAACAACACCAATTGAATTGTTTCCAACTATTTCCAATCATCACTGGAAAGTTTGTTCTCTAATATGTGTGGCTCAAGGTTTATATTTTCTAGCTTGAAACACAAAGAAACATTCATGCATTAAAGCTTTTTCAATAGAATTACTGCCTTCAGTTTGTTTTCACACCAAATATGAGCCCCTTCTCCATTTAATGGCTGAATTTACTCATCTCTTTCTTTATTAGAAGGCAGAGATAAATAAGGTCTTTTTCACTCAATCTGCTGAGATAACTTGTGCCCATGCCATAAGGTGATCTGTTCTAATCAACTTGGTGAAGTCTGATGGAATTACACTGAACATCTTTCATACCTGACACAACTACAGAATGATACAGTTCAGGACAAACATTGGTGACCTGAATAATACATGACAGACAGATGACCGGGTGAGAAAAGTAATTTTTCACCTCTACCACTTGAGTTTCTTTATTAAAGGCTGAGATAGAGTTGATGGAAAGAAGGCTGCTTTGCCAGCTAAAAGCTGGTGTGGTTTATTAATAGCTCAAGTCAGTATTCCCTTGCTATTTTGCTGCTTGAAAGATTATTTTGACAATAAAATGTTACATGAATCTATTTTAAATGGAAAGCACCCTGGAAAATACCACCAACACTACTAAAGAGGGAAACAAAGAGTTAGGAAGTAGAAAGCTGGCAATTATTTAGCTGTTAATTCTTAATTACTGCATCTATTTTCAGTTCAGTGTAAAGATTCACATGAAGTATAAGGGGATTCTGGAAATCAAACAATTACATGACCACAAAAGAATATAACAAATAAGTCTGTAAATGAGTAGGAATTATCTTTCCCATGAGCAGATACATTTAAGACAAAAATATATTTCTTATGAAAGGAAAGTAATTTGACCTGAACAATAAGATACTGTTTTATGTGACTTAAGCAGTATTTTGACAAAGAGTAGGTGTAGAACAAACAATAATCTCTAGAAGTTGGCCCATGCAAAAGTGAACTGCCTCAAATATTTCTGTCTCTGAAACCATACCAAGTTTTCCTCCTGGCTGTGTTTTTCCTCTGCAGACAGCAGCCAGAACAAATAGTTTTCTACAAATTCATGGTGTGTGACACCAGTGATTCCAAAGAGTAGACAGAGAGCACATGTTCCTGTTGTATTAATGATCCTTGTCCCATCAGTTTAATATTTGGGGCCCTTCCACCCATCACTACTATCTGTAATTCTCAACAATCTCTTTTCTCTTCTCAGAGAAACTTAAAATGAAATCTTGAAATGAAATCTCAGGAACTTTTTGTGATATTATTCTACTTGCTGCAAAGGAAAAACATACCAGATATATTTAAACTAGATTTCTCCAGTTATTGTTTTAATGGTAGCTTTTTGAAGCTAATTGATTGCACATGTCCTACTCAAAATAGTCTAGAAGCTACTATGAGTTTAAATGTGAATAAAAACCGATTGTGGACCTTGTGAGCAAATACAAACTGTATAATCACAAATATTTTCCTTGAAAGAGTAAGAACTTGTTCCTTGATATAGAAAATACAGAAAAAGTTGACCTGAGAGGAACAAAACTACTTGAAAGTATCCAGTATAGTATATTGGACAGGTTTTGCTCACATTAGAAGCATTATGTATTTATATGACATTAACATGTATATTGCTTAATCAAATGTATAATAAATTAGACCCAACTGCTTTTCTATCTGAAATTATATAACTCAAATACCACTTTTCACTCAGAAATATCAGAATTTTAGGCTTTATTAAATCTTGACTTTTCAGGCAGGACTAGAACAGCCACAAAGAAATGGCTTCTTCTCAGGGGTATGTGGAGCCTTTGTCACATCCTAACTACAACAAAGATTCCTTCATCCAAGTAAGCCTCAGGATCTCTATCGAAGTCCATAGGCCCTCCTAATTTGGATTTTAGATTAGATGTTAGGAATAATTTCTTCACAGAAAGAGTTGTTAGGCATTTGCCCAGACTGCCCAGAGAAGTGGTAGAGTCACCATCCCTGGAGGGGTTTAAAAAACACATAGATGTTGTGGTTTCGTGGCATGGTGGTGATAGATTGATGGTGGGACTCCATGATCTTAGACATCTTTTCCAACCTTAAGGATTCTGTGAAATCTGGAAGGCCCTGATAGCATACAGTGGTTTTCTAGATGAAAACTTAACCCTAAATCTCCTACATCCCATCATTAACCCTCTACCTTAATCACAACAGCACACACATGCAGACATACACACAAAAACTGGAGGAGACTGCTGGAAAACCTTTTTTCATTCCAATGACAAAAGAAAGTAAAGGACTTAAAGTCTTTCACTAACTTTTCACTGCTTTACTTGAACACTGAGGAGCAATTTTAGGAGTTCTTTAGCCTGGCCTGTCATTACCACAGCAGCCATGTCCTTACAGATCATTACTTTTCTGAACTGAACAGCAATTCTCTGTCTTACAGAAGTTTTCAACACGAGAATATTTTATTTGTGAAGATCAGACCTATTTGCTTCTCATCAAAATACAGATTTCTTCTCAGTTTGAACTCTTTTTTTTTTTTTTTTTGAATGGTACATTGAATTTATGTCTTTCCATAGCAACAAATCTAAAGGTTCATTCGTTGAGCTTTAGAGAGTGTAATACATCTGCCAAAGGCTGAGGCTGTTGGCAACAGCAGTGACTAAGATGAAATGTCTAGGAGTTCCTCCAGGAATCAAAGCAAGCTGTCTTCAAGCCCTCAAGTCAAACATGGGTGAAAACCAAAAAACAAACAAACAAAAGAAAAGAAATTAAAAAAAGCTAAACTTTCCTAGTGGTCTTTGGAAGTCAATTATTTTTTTCCTCCTGTAAACACTGCATTTATATATCAATATCCAACTTTCTGTGAGGTAGACAAGTTCTATCATAACAATATACCCAGTAGCTAGGTAGCAAATGAACACAGTGTTAAAAATTGCTGGAACACATTTTGGGGACCAAGTAGAAAGGACTTTCAGATGAAACCAGGCCTAGAGTTGTCCTGTGGACACTCCTGGCAGAAAAGATGTGAAAGCATAGCTAAAAATAATGAAATATACACATTTATAAGCTGAGTAAAATGCATCCATCTTTTATATTTTCAGTGTTATTCATCTGCCTTAGTGTTCTTGCTGGATAGTGTAAATATCTATTGGGTTTGTGGACATCTCTTTACTTCTACTCTTTTCACTTTGACATCTGATGGTCACTGTTCAGTAGTTGGGAAAATGCCAGAAACCAGGAAGTGCTATCATATATCTATCATATAATATATCAATATTCCCAGTATATAGACCCCAGCTGCCATAGAAGGAACAGAATCCCTAACTCTACTTCACATGATGGGCTTCAGCTTAGCACTTGTCATTTGTTTATGACCAATCTTTATTTGTGTTCCTGCAGCTCCAGTTCTTTTGACTTTGTAGCAGAAACAAAAATAATATACTTAATACTTAAGAATTATTATTATTGTAATGAAATGGAGAGAGAAATGAAGCAAATGTGCAGATAAGGATGGGTTAGATTTAGTTTGGACTGAGCTTTACTACTATACACTGTCAAGAAACTCACTTGCCCTATGTGCCAGAACCCTAAGGAGGAAGGAACTCTACTACAGATTCTGTAGCCACATCTGTGGATATTTTAACCAGTAGTTGTTTTCTTATACAACCACAGTGCTTTTGTTTAACAAAAAGAGATCCAGACTAAGCTGAGAACTATAAAAATCAGCTTTAAACTCTATCTTCATCAGTTCACTGGAGGAAAAACCAAACAGCTCGGCTCTTCCTTTAGAAAAGATTAAAATGCTTCAAGGCCTTCAATAGTCAATCAATAGATAGAATCTAACATGTAAAGCAAGAAAAATAGTAAGACTAGATGCTTCAGGAGCACCAAGTACATTATGCAAACTGTTCATCAAAACACTTGCCAAAGAAAATCACAATCTTTTCCAACAAAATCTGTAATTCTCTCTCCCAGAGACTGAAGAATGACATTTCCTTTGCTGATACAGCCTTTGGTCTTTCTAGCTGCCCTCAATCTCTACTGAGCAAGCAAATAAAATTAAAATTACAAAAAAAGTAAATGAATAAAGTAAATTTTCCATTTCCATGCCTCCTAGAGGGATTCATGTTACAGATATTTGATGTTTCTCCTCTTCTTAGGAATTAGCTTTCTCGTCTTGATTTTTTTCCTCCCAAGAGTAATGTTCAGATTACTGCATGCCTACAGTGGAGGAATAAAACCTAACCCACAGGATAAATTTCTACAGACAGAGAAATTAGCCCCAAAGCACATGGCATGCCATACAAACTCTCTTTTCATGCTATTTTTGGTAAATAAAATTTTAAGTCTATTATTTCTGCCATTTTTGTTTTCTGCAGGAATTCTCTTCTGAGAAAGGATATAGAAATAACTGCTTGGTTTTAATCATTCATAAGTGCTGAGCTAAGGAGTTACAAGTCCTAAAATTGTAATAATAATAATAAGCAGAAGTAATAAATAGTAATAGTAACAATAATTACTACTAATAATAAATAATAACAATAAGCAACAGTAAACAATAATAATATAAAAAGCTATGAATATCAGAGGAAAAAGAAAACAAACCACCACCAACAAAGCCACCAAACCACTTTTCCCCTAAATTTTTTTTGGTTTGCTATTTAAACAAAGAGTTAGATTTGGAATTGTGTACTTTTGGGGTCGAGATTATGGTCTCTGCATATTAACTTTTACCTTCTTCTCTCTTTTTGAAAATTAACTGTAATTGTCAATTTTTTCATTTGAATATCAAAAGTCACTGCAGAAAGTCAATAGATATTTGTATGTATTTGAGATTTCCTATCCTCCTCTTGAATTTGTTCTAGTCTCAGTTGATGGGTAGAGGGATATGTGACTGTGTACAAGTCCAGTGTTTAATACACCAGACACTGGTTGAAACTAATACACTGAAAGAGATTTGTAAGTGAACTAATGCAAATATCATGTTATGATAAAATCTTACCTTAAAGAGAATTATGTGCAAGTGACAGTAAGCTTTTAATTGATTTCTTTTTTTCCCCCACCCACATCATGGATATTGGCAACATCCATTCCACACATGAACTGGAAACGGTTCTGTTTGAGGAAATATTTCCTTAATTTTATGAGCTGTAGCTACATTGTTAATTTAGATCTGGTTCTTAAGTTCCCAGCCTGAGTGGTCACCTCAGGCTAGTACTCCATGCTGTAGGTCTAGTAAATCCATAACTACAGCTTTCTACTACACTAGAGTTGCCAGCAATCAGGTTTTTTCAGTTGATCCATAGTTTTTATAGGAGTATTTCTACTCACAGCATAAAGTTTTGTATTTATTTCAGTTTGTGTTTGTCACCTCCTCTCCTGCTGTCAGTCAATTTTCATGGATGTCCCATTCTAAACCCCAGCACATCCAGAAGGAATGCTGACTTTTCAAGGGAGAAGAGTTCTAATTAGGAGGCGTAAATCCTTCTGTTCCATGTATTTTCTTTTTTAAAGGGGTTTAGAGCCAACACTCACAGTTTTCCAAGCAGAACAATCCCTCCAGCTACTGTGTGTACTACAGGAGGGAGCAGAGCCAGTTCCAGCCACTTAGGAAACTCAGTGTATTTGCAGAGGGGCCAAATACAACAATTAACTGTATGAACTGCAGAAACCTTCAGCAATCCAGTGGGGAAAAAGCTGGATTGGAGCCATTTTTCCATTTCAATGTCATGAGAAGTAGTAGGAATTTTTCCTGGTTGCACTCTGAGCTGGCAGAAGCTTCCTGTGTATATTTTCCTTATTTAAGAGTATTTTAAGCTAATAAATATAACACATAACAAAACAAAACCCCTCACCCGTAAGCCAGTAGTTACTTAGGACAATTATGTCAATTAGAAGAATAATAGTCATAATAAATAATACTAATAAATAACATTCCTGGCTATGTCTTACATATAATTTCTAGCTGGATTGCTGTGGAAAGATGGCAACAGATCCTTACCTCCTGAGCTGAGGGAAATAGGAGGGCCCCAATGACTCCTTAGTTAGGCTCCAGCATTTTAGGATGGTTCGCCACAATGTATTTGCTCACTTCACAGAGCTTCAGTCAGTTGAAAGTATTGTAACCAAAATAGGTGGGGGTAAAAACAACCAAAACAAAACAAAAAACAAAACCAAAACAAACCAGAATAAGAAATAACCAAAGCCCTTTCTTTCTTCCCTGATGCCTAAAATTCTTCCAAAACCTCCAAGGAATAGCCTTCTTCATTTATTTTATTTTCTTTTTTCCATGAAATTTAATTTATGCTAACAGGACATGGTTAATGTCTTTGGCTCTAATGAAACCAAAACTCCTAATTAAAAGCTTACTCCCTTCCCCCAAATTCAGCAAAGCTGAACTGACAGTATTGAGATTTCAAAAGGAATAGAGAGTGAATGTAAGAGGAAGATTATTAGGTAATGTCCTTCTAAAATTAAAAAATCCAACCCAAACCATTAAAAACAACCAAGAAAAACCCAACCAAAACCTACCAACAAACAACAAAAATGTCTTATCTTTCCAACAAAGTTCCTGATATTCAACTTTAAGAATAAAACATTCAAAAGGTTCCCTCAAATTGTAGAGACAGCAACCACACATCTCACCAGTTCCAAAACCAGTTACCAAGACCAATCCGTAGGATTCTATGATTTCAAAAGAGATCCCAAACAGTTAGGGAAAAGTTGGATCAACTCATTTTCATCATTTGTTTCATCTCTTTTTATTGATTTCAGTTGGGCTGACTCAGTTTCTAGCCAACATAGGCTCACATAGAACAGAGGTAAAACCACCACATGGAATTCCATATCCTATCCCATTTTGGACCTACTCATGCTAATCTATGGTTTCAAATAGATTGCCTCAGCCCTAGCTAAAATACCAGAGACCAAGAGGAGTAGCTGAGGAAGAATATTTGAAGTCAACTGGAGAGCAACCAACAACCCTTCCCTCCTCTATTCTCTTTCCTCTGCCACAACTAAGTTTAACAACATACCAATAAGATGAATTCAGATTGAATTTTTTGCCTTCATGCTTCAAGATTTACCTCTCTCCACCTCATGTAGGACTCAGCAACGCAATGCAATCCTACACAGGCCTTTTCTGGGGCCTAACCAACCAAAATATTATCTGCAGTGATTTCTATTCTAAGGCTTCACAACTCTGTTAACTCATCCAGACTTACATCCTTCTTTCAGGTGGAGCCAAATACTGCAGAATATCTAGTGCATTAGTAAATTAATGGATTTATTGCTTGTATAAGGACAAGTTATCTACTGATTTTCACATTTTTCTTTTTCATTAGTTTTCTTTGGTTAGATAAGAAGTCTCAGTAATGCTGGGAACACTGAGAATGCACATCAGTGATACTTAAAGAGCTACTGCTCACTCTAGCATTTTTTGTGTAGGAAAATACAAGATTAAACGCTAATTGTTTTTTTTACTAAAAAGAAAATTATTTTAAACAATCAGGTACTTTCCCTGAAATTAAATAATGAAGAGGGAGTAAGGTTTCCAAAGGATCTCAATCACAGAATCATTAAGGTTGGAAGGGACCTCTAAGATCATCAAGTCCAAACATAAGTATCACTAACATACCACTAAACCATGTCCCTAAAATCCCAATTCACGTGATAGTTGCTTCTCAGGCATCAAAAAAGAGAGCCTCAGTTCCCTAAAGAGTGCCACTTCTGAGAAGCAAAAGGAGTGAAACCAACAGATGTTTGTGAAGATTTAACATCTCCATTGAAATCTCTCACTGAGAATGAAACAGAACATAACCAAAGGAGTAAGGAGCAGGGAGAAGAGCTCCAAACTGCCATGAAAAAGGTACAGATTCATTTTTTTTATTCTCTTTATTTTTTGTTGTTTGTATCTTCAACAAGGACAATAAGGAAGTGGGAAAGGATGCAGACTATAAATGGTCTTCTTGGATGTGGTTGTGGCTTAGATGAATAGCAACCAGAATTCAAAAACTATAAGGAAAACTGCAGGGCTGTACTGTGACAACTGCTGGCAGTGATGGCCACTTCTAGTAGCCAGTTCAAGCTATGTTAATGACAACTAAAGCATGACCATTTATGATCCTGAGCAAAGAAAAACTAGGATGAGTTATACTCATGCCCTTGCACATAAGGGTCAGCCTGGAAATGAGCTGGCAGCGGTGATTGTCTCCTCTGAAAGGAGTAGGTTCCTAACTAAATCCTAATAATGCAAATATCAAGCCTGTTAATGTACTTATTAGCCATCACAAAATGCATTTCACATTGGATGGTTACAATACATTATGCCAGCAGCAATCACACCTCTCTAGGAACACTAGCAGTTCATTTAAGGAGAGCAAGTGCACCTTCTTCTTCCAAGCCCATTATATGAACATGATGAATGATGATGGCACCAGGCTCATACAGGAGGGAAGTAGAGCTGGAAGGTGAAAGAACTGCCTTTGTAAGAAATAAATGGTGTAGCACATGTGGAGTTCTAGCTAGGTGTATTCAGTTATTAATATGTTTTAAAATCACCACAATGAAAAGAAGCCTCCAAAGGCAATTTAACTATAAGGCAGGAAAATATCCTCAGACAAAACTACACAACTTCAGAACTAAAAGACAAAAAAGGGTAACAATGATGCTTTAAATAGGGAGGAAATATTAAATGAAACATGTTTCAGCAGGAAATAACTCCCAATATTAGAACCAACTGCATCAAAAGGGTGAGTTTGCCATAGTTTTTAAGGCTGAGCTTGGCCTCACTAAACAGTGGGTGATGTTTGAACATAGATGCCCCTAAGGCTGAGATCCAGGCCTTGTGCCTACATACTAGTAGAGAGGAGTAGCTCTGGGGACACCTCCCCTGGAGTACTGTGTCCAGCTCTGGAGCCATCAGCATAAGGAGGACATGGACCTGTTGGAGTGGGTCCAGAGGAGGCCAAAAAATGATCAGAGAATTGGAATCCCTCTGCTGTGAGGAAAGGCTGAGAGAGTTGGGGTTGTTCAGCCTGGAGAACAGAAGACTCTAGGGAGACCTTGTGCCTATAAAAAAGATGGAGCCAGACTTTTTAGCAAGGTCTCTTGTGATAGGACAATGGGTGACGGCTTTCAACTAAAGAAAAGGAGATTTTAGACTGGATATAAGGAAGAAATTTTTCACACTGAAGGTGGTGAGACACTGTCCCAGGTTGCCCAGAGAGGTGGTAAATGTCCCATCCCTGGAATCATTCCAGGTCAGGTGGTTTGGGTCTCTGAGCAACCTGATCTAGTTATAGGTGTCCCTGCTCACACCAGAGATGTTGGACTAGATGACCTCCAAAGGTCATTTCCATCTCTAAGCTTTCTATGAGTCTATGGTTTCTATGATTTCATGGACATGGGGATACACACTGCCAGACAGGACCTTTTCCAGGAAAACTCCTGGCACAACTAAACTTAAGGCCTGAATTATTTGGCAGTGCTTCTTGAGCTTCTTGACACTGCTTCTATGGACTTTATCTCAGCAGGAGCCTCTCTTTTTGCTCTCCATCATTTGTCTGGCCAGAGAACCTGTCTGCCAAGCATCCACTGCTGCTCACTGTGGAGAACATCTTCACCATCCAGAATCTGTCTGAAGAAATAGCTCTGAAATTTGGGTAAGGTTGAATTAATTTTACTATCAGCATTAAATTTCTAGAAGATATTTCTCTTCAGTGATGTGAATGAGCAGCTCTTCACAGTCTATTTTTCTTCAGATGCTGTAGTTCAAATTCATGTTGTGGAAACTCAAATAGTCTTATAAATCTAAATAAAAAAGGTTGTAGTGGTTGTTTTTTTTATCTAAGAAATAATTTATATACTGCTCCTAGTACAAGTTTTAACAAGCTGTAACAAAAAACCTGAGAGACTGTGTGCTTGCATCAGTTCTTATGGAAAATAAAACAATTTGTAGATAGAAATTCAGAACAAACTAGTATAAACTAAATCCTCACTAACTGCTTCAGCAAGTTTTACCACTAGGTTTCTCTTTAAACCTAAACCAGAAACATGTAGACATTATGCCCTCACAAAGGTATTATCATCAACAGCAATAATAAAAACAATATTATCTGAGTCTCAAAAAAATTGTTGAAGGCAAAATAGCTGAAATGATTCCTAATGTTTTTCAGGCCCATCTGAATCAAATAAGGTAATTATTCTTTAAAATGCTTACACAAAGTCTGATTTACATGCTGGTAATTGCTATGCCTTGTGGCATCTAGCAATTGACACAGCAATGATTTTAATTATTGTAATTTCATCAGTATAAATACTTCAAAGTTATGCAAATAGTAGCTCATAATCCACCCAGACAGTTCAGAGTATTTGATTTACTAGTCTTGTAAGGCTCTTTGTCTCTGCAGTTTACTCTCAGATGTGACTCTGCATTGCAATTGAAGCCTTTCACTCACATCAAAGCTCTAAATCATAACAAGATGAGCTAATTTTACCAAGACTGACACTTCAAACATTAACTTGCAAATACAATTATGAGAGGAAATATAGAAAGGACTTTAGTGGGATATCATCTGGCATGGATACCTGCAGCTAATCATATCTAATGTTTTCTGTGGCAGTGGTAAGCAATGATACTGCAAGGCCAAATGCCTTGGTGTGAACAATTACAATTACACTAGCACCTGAATAGCTCTGGAAAAATACTTTCTCCTCTTCTGCCATTTAAACGTTGTATATTTTCAGTGTTTCTTGAGGAAAAAAAAAGGAGTTTTTTTAGTTAAGAGGAAACACTGTTCTCATTACTGTCTCTGATAAGGAAAAATAATGTATCACAGATATTTTATCTCAGTGCAAAAGTACATCTACAGTTAATATTAATGATACTTAAGGGAGGGAAAAAAGAAGAAATTGTACTATCATCTAACTGTCTTCTATTTACAGCAACCCCCAAACCCATGTTTGAGGCCAGATGCTGTAAATCACAGCTTTCAATACATCTCTGACAATTAAACACAGCTCCCTAGCTCCCTTCCCTTAGTTACCAAGCTCTGCATCAAACTCCCAAGCAAAACAAAGTTGTATATTCATAACACCAAACGTAGAAAAACAATAAAACATTGCTAAACAACAATATTTTGAAAGCTGTCACTAATGCTTTGCAGAAGAGCTTCAGTGTAACACTAGTTATCCCCAGCTCAAGAGCCACATGGACTGAGTGTGAAAAGAATCAGTTTTATTGTACTCTTTTTTTGCTTTATTTGGTTTAGTTTATAACCTACCCTGAAGAGTAGAGGTAAATAAAATCAGAATAAGATCACCTACAAAGAAATATTTCAGAGGTCCTCTACATGCACAGGTATATGGGAGGGAGTTTGATGCCTGACTTGACAAGCAGCCTACGTAAAGATGATGTGGTAATGGCCAGAGGTAGCCCAGGAAAGAAAGGAAAAGTGTGGGGGGGTTTAAGCTAGATATGACACTAGAATTAGAGAGAAATTGTCCATAACAGAAAACTACAAAAATATCCTTATAAAACCTGCTACTGAATTACTTTGTTTCTTATTAATTGCATAATATTTATAATGTCATCTTGTAAAGAAGGTAGAAAGGGCACAGAAAGAGGTAACTCTCAAAATCAAGGAATAGACTTTTCCCTAAGTAAACTTCATCTGAGAAAGTAGAGATCTGAGGTAAAATAGGAGAAAGGCCTACTAAAACATTAATTGTTTGGAGAAAGCATAGAGAGAGCAATCAACTCATACAAAAAGGCAGCAAACAGCTGCTGAAAATCAGGAGAAATGAGATTTAAAGCAAAGAAAGGGACATATTTTTTTAATGCAATGTGTCATTAAAACGCAGAATTTGCTGCCTCAGAATATTTGGAAGGCAGATGTAATAAATTGGCTAAAAAGTACTAATTCATGGGAAAGTTATCCAGAACTATAAACACTCTGGGTAGGACGCAAAGACTGAGCCAGGAGATTCCTAACTGCTGGAACTAGGAATGTGTCACTCCATACTCACCTTTTCTTCTTTACTTGTGAGGGATTTGCTCCTGGCCTCTGTCACTGAGAGGACATTAGCAGAGAGCAACTCTTCTAACGCTCCTCTGCAAGTCAGGGATTGTCGTATTTGAACATGGCAAGAGGATAAAAATTAGTATAAAATTTAGGATACAAACTAGCATGGAAACAAAGTGTAGTGTGAACATCTCAGAAGAATACAGAAGACTTGTCTGTGGAGTACTTACCTCCCTGTTTACACATTCCAATATAAGTTGGGCTCTCAGATATTGCTCCAGCAGAATCAAGAGGAAGATGACATGGGAAAAAAAAAACAACCAAAGCAAGATGTCAACATCAAGCATTTCAGGCAAGTTGTAGCCTCCACCAGCTACAGGATGACTTGCAAATCCTCTTCATGTAGGAGAAGGGAAAGAATCACTTAAAAGGAAACACAGAAAATCAGACAGCAGCAGGAAGAGCTAAGTAAATTCCACACAACAAACAATGAAACACTGAATGGTAACAAGGTTGAATCACACTAGATCAGAGCATGGTGATGGAAGTGACACATCAGCGGAATCACAGCTAAGAAAGTGGCAACATCACAAAGTAGAATTAGTTTTACCTGTGCTACTTGCTGCAATTATGGCAGACATTCATTTTCTTTGCCTTTTTCCTTCTTTAGTTCACAAATTGACAATTTCCCACTGTCATAGGAAGTTTCCTTCAACTGGTGAAGAGATGAGAATGGTTTAATAATAAAGAATTATTTTAGTGAATAAAAAATAGGTTCTTATATCTCTTCCTTACTCTTATGGAGAAGTATAATTCCTAATTGCATATATATAGCTGATCATTCAATATCTGTTTCAGTCCAAACTACAAAAAAACCATGAAACATTAAATTAATCAGAATATATTTTGCACCTTACTAAACCCCCACAAAACCTCATCAAATCCAAGTTTAATTCTTAACCTCCTGACTTTTCTTTCTGTTGGGATCTCATCCAAAAGTATTTGCACAACAGCCATTTGCTAATAAATTAAATAATCTGAGTTATTGCTGGGGAAAGTGCATCCTCATAGCCTGAGAAGTATTTGTTCCAGCAAAGCTTTTCATGTAACCATTAAAAGTGACTTGGAGTATGATGAAAAAAACATGTAACACCAAATTCAAATTAAACACATTGGTAACTGGCTTCACATGTGTTTAGAGCAACACAAGAAACCAGTCTGCACACAAATATTTGCATGGAGAAACCAAAGTAAACAAGCAACAGCAGAGCAAGAGCAGGATGGAAACTGGAACATGGCACACTTTATATTATACTATACAGGACACTGACACTTGGGAGAAGAGTTAGGTGGTGCTCAGCACTGCGAAGGATCTCACACTGCTTTATGAAGGCTTTAAAGAGTCTGCCCCTGCTGCTATGGTGAAACCCACATTTAAAGTGTTAATTATAGCATCATCTAATGAAAAAAAAAGAAGAGAGAAGACAAGAAAAAAAGCAGAAACAAGAGAGAGTGAGCGTGAGAGGGAGAGCGAACGTGAGAGCGAACGTGAGAGCGAACGTGAGAGCGAACGTGAGAGCGAACGTGAGAGCGAACGTGAGAGAGAGAGAGAGAGAACGTGAGAGAGAGAGAGCAAGACTGAGTGTTTGAAATTCTATAAATCACTGATTTAGAATGAGGAAAAATGGGTGAGATAACACCAACATATGTCAGGAGATCCCAGTAAAGCTGGGGATCAGGAATTTGCACTCTAGAATATCCCAGGAATGAGCTAGAGAAATGTTAGAACAAGAGGAGAAAGCATCATCATTCTCTTGCTGAAACCTCTCACTGAAAAAAAACGAACCAAGCAAACTAAACAAACCCCAAAGCAAGCAAGCAAAAACACCCAACCCAAACCAACAACAAAAAATCCACTCAAAATACTCACAACAAAAATCCCAACAACAAAAAAATCCTTTAGACAGATAAGTCTTTAAGAAGGTAGACTGCTTGCAATGTTTTAATTGAAACATCATAAAGTAAATCAAGTGTTTTCTTTTGATCCCCACTGCCATATACACCCTACGATAAAAAACAAATTGCTACAAAACCCATCCTTGTTTTGCTCTCACTCATACCCCAAAAACTTGAGATGATACAAAATTCTAATCTGTATTACCTGCAGGAAGAGAATTCCTAGAGATTCTGTATCTAGATGGACATGTCCATAAAAAAATCAAAGTAGCCAATGATTACTGGTTGAGAGAGGAGGAATCTTCCAGTTTCAGTTACCAGTTCTTGTTTGGGTCTGGACTCAGTAGTGTGAAGTTACCATCACTGTTGTTATTTAGTAGTTTATTTGACAAATAAATGATGACATTGATCCAGTTGACGTTGATGAGCAAACCTCACTATGTCCTTTTTTATTAGATTCCCCAAATTCAGGCAGACCTACCAAGAGTTACATCTAAAACCACCAGAATAACCAAAATCAATTGAAGAAAGTGAGTAAAAGAAGCAGCAGATGCACATTGTGACTTTATCTTGTACTGGAAAGGAATGAAAACTATAAAAAATAATAAAAAAATCATTTTAAAAGGTATTTTTCAATTTAAGAGCATTTGTGGTGGGAAGTATTTCTTCACACTAACTCTCAGACAGCTCTGTGGAGTGATATAGGTAGAGCTGCACTTGAAGAGCCTCGATGATATTGTACATGTATTTCATGTCATAAACATATGAAACATTTAAAATCTCCTATTAAATATGGAACAACATTTCCTGGCCCAGAAAGAACAAAGGTGGGAGAGAGCAGGTTTTTTTGAAAAAGCTTTTAAATAATGCTGTTAAGAAATGGCCCAACATGATAAAAATCCTGTCTGAGAAGAACTTCCTCCTCATAGTATTCTCTTTGTTGTAGCTCTAGGCTGGGCCTGGAAAAGGCAGTGCTGGTTGGAGCTTTTTAAGCTGCTACATAATTATTTTAAAGCCATTTGGCAGAGGAGGTGGTTACAGCTTAAGGGTTAAAGGGTTGTGGATGGCTATGAGCAACACCTTTAAATAATTGTAATAGTAGGAAGAGATGCTTGGAACTGAAGAGCATTTGATTTTAGTTTTTAAGTAATCAGCATCCTATCTGCTGCTTTCCACAGCTTCCCTTTGGCATTAGGATAAAATACCTAATTTTCTTGTTGCAAATTCCAAATGAAACTAAAACAGTGCCCAGTGTCTGAATTGCTTTGGATTACAGCTGGAAAACAATAATAGAAAAAAAAAGGGAAAAAATAAAGAGAGAGATAAAAAAAAAGAGAAAAAATATAAAAAAGGAAAAAAAAGAGTAAGAGCACTAAAGTTTGAAGATTGCTGAAAATAACTTGCAGACCTGTCCTCCTCACCATTAGGCACTGTTGTGCTGGAAGGTGCAACTTTCTGTCCCTTCCATCAGCTCTTTAAGTGCATTGGTCTCCCTGATGTCTAAGGACCAAGTAAAAAAGAGCTAAACCTTCCCTGGTTCAGCTTGAGGCCATTTCCTCTTGTCCTATCATTGCTAACCCAGGAGAAGATACTGAACCCACGTTGCTACGTCCTTCCTACACAGAGTTGTAGAGAGCAAGATCTCCTCTTGAGGATAAAACAGGATGCCCCAAACTTTTCTGATACTTTCCACACAAGCTTAGATGAAGAAACCTAATCACTGCATCAGAAACCTCCCTTCCCCAAATCCTCCTATGCTGTGCAAGCAGGATTAATGCTTCTTCTACCTAGCAGGCATGGAGTGGCTGGAAGAGGCTGCTTGTGGCACGTCCCCACCAAGCACCCCAAAGGATGCTGCAGAGGATCCAGCCTGCAATGCTGACCCCTACCCTCAGAAAGGCCCACGTGGCCTCTTTAGAGAGCTCCACAAAGCAGACATCTGCCTTCTCTGCTCTGAGCCCCTTGCCTGCTCTGGTGGTGCAAGCATTTGTTCCCACCGGTCCTCTCTTTCCCCTTCACTAAACATGTTTGCTTAATGCAGCCTTTCAGCTAGTGGAAAATAGGTCCCTTGAAGGCTGTCATTCCCTTTTGGTAACCCTCTGGAACAAAACAAAGAGGTGATCTGACTTTCTGCTCTCCAGAGTTCACTTGGGATCAATTCTAACAAGTCTCATCATGTCGAGATTAGGCAGCTTTTCCTCCTCCTTGTTAACGAGGCGATGACAAAGAGCCAGAGAAGCCAATTTCCTCCTCAAATGAAGCCAAGGAGCCACTCTTTAGTAAATAGGAAAGCTACAGATAAATAAGTGGAGATTCCTGACTGGTGATGTGCTGCATTACTTCGTACTGGAGTTATTGGCTCCAAGGCTCAGGGTGGGAATCATCTTTAGGATGCTGAAATTGGGATTCCATAGGTTTTTAAAGAGCAGATGCAAATCTCAGAAGACTCCTTTTTTTCAGGTTACTTTGAAAGGTGCCCTTTTGAAATGGACAACTGCCAGCCTGACCACTGACCCTGTCATTCCTCTGGACAGGAACCTAAGCAATCATGGAGCTGACATCTGATCTAATCTGCCTTTCCTCACAGGCAGGACCTAAGACCTCCACACCATTGAAATTTCCTCTCTGCTAATTGAAAAGCAGAAAGCAGACCTCAGGTACCAATCTGGAAACAACAAGGTCAAAATGACCTGTTCTCAAGCAAAATCCTTTAAAGTGTGGCCTTCCAGGAAGGCAATTGGCTGATTCACATTGGACCTTCTCACCAGTGATCAATCTCACCTGCATTTGGCACTAGGAAATAGTTCTTCACCCTGTTCACCTTGGCAATGACACCAGTGGCTTTCAGCTATTTTCTGAGCTAACTGAGGTGTCTCCCAGAGCATGGCTGCAACCTCCAGCTAGCCATTTAGATGGAGTAGGAAACAGTCAAGGGCTGCCCAATGCCTAAAGTGTAAATTTTCTTAATTACTGACTTCATTACAGCAAAATACATCTGGAGCATGGCCACACCACCTTGGTGGGTATTGTCCACAGTGTCCACAGGACCTGCACTGCCCAAATGCTGTCCATTGTAAGCTGGGAAGGGAAGGGATGGGAAGGGAAGAAGCAAGTAGCATGTTTCCTGCACTTCCCAAACATGTATCTCACTACTGTTTACACAACCAAGTAGATGGATAAAAGCACTTGTCCTGCCAAAAATCACTTCAGCTTCAAACCCTTCTGATCCTGTTATCACTGCAGTCTTGCATAAAGGACAATTACACTCCAAAAATCTGTGGAGTATAAGATTAGCTACTTTTGGAAAGGGGCACTAGCTGGTGCAGGTCTTCCTCCAGTAATAAGTTATTAAAGCAGAATTGATTTCAAAGTGCACAGAGCCCTCATCTAAGTAACCATTGCCTGCTGTGAGATGAAAAGGTCTCCTGAAAGCAAGATCAGATGAAGGAAATGTGGAGGGACTGCTTTCTGCAGGTTCAGCCTGAGAAGTGTCCTGCAGATGCAGGAAAGGGGAGGATGCAGGCAGAGCACGGAGTAAATGTGAGAAATGATTTAGCAGTTGTGATGTCCAGACTGCAAAGAAACTGACATTTTAGACAATCACTTAAAACAAAAAAACTCTTTCCTATTCTTGTTCAAGGCAAGCCAGTGGCCTGATCTTCATCAGAGGCATACTATTTACTGTGACTTGTACTTGCCAAAGAAGAGTTCACAAGGAAGAACTCGGCCTCAGCCCATCTATCCATGCTGTCCAGTGCCTTCCTACCCTCCAGCAGATCAACACTTCCACCCAACTTGGTGTCATCTGCAAACATACTGAGGGGTGCACTCCATCCCCTGATCCAGACCATTGATATTGAACAGAGCAGGGCCCAGTACTGAGCCCTGGGGAACACCATTTGTGATTGGTCACCAACCAGATTGAACTCCATCCCCCACCACTCTTTGGGGCCATCCATCCAGTTTCTAGCCCAGTGAAGAGCACACCCCTCTAAACCGTGTAGAACCTGTTTCTCCAGGAGAATGCTGTGGAAGACAGTGTCAAAGGCTTTACTGAAATCTAGGTAGACAACATCCCCAGCCTTTCCTTCATCCACTAGGTGAGTTATCTGGTCATAGAATCATAAAATCATAGAGTCATTATAGTGGGAAAAGTCCTCTGAGATCATGCAGTCCAACCATCCACCCAACATTCCCATGCTCACCACTAAACCATGGCCCCAAGCACCACAGCTACATGGTTTTTGAACACTTCCAAGGATGGTGATTCTACCACCTCCCTGGATAGCCTGTGCCAAAGCCAGATAGCCCTCTTCATGATGAACTTCTTCCTAATATCCAACCTGAACCTCCCCTGGCACCACTTGAATGTATATCTACTACAAAAAGACCACAATAGCACAGTAGAAAGGTGCAATCTATGCATCCCTTTATAGGCATTTTACTATGTTTCTCTGGAAAATCTCTTCCAGGACTTGGAGAATTTCTTCCTTATTCTCAGCAAAACACTGGAGAGAAATGTCAGGGAAGAGTTATTTTGTCTGCTTAAGGCTTTGCTTTTTGGTTTTTTTTCCTTTAAAAATCAGTTTGACTAAAATGAACTACACCTTCAAACATGATTTTCCTTGTAATCACATTTAATACTTGAAAATATTGAGTTGAAAAATAGAGGCCAGGCCCTTGCACAATAAGCCCTGATTTATTGTAACACACAGAAAACTCTGCCTCTGATAAATGTTAACACTCTAAACAATTTCTATATTAATGTTTACAGATTTCAGTCTCTCCAATCCTTTTAGGTATCTGTCTTCTTTAGCCCAACCATTGGAACTCTAATAGCCATTTCATTTCCCAAAATTGCAAAAATATTGGTTTAATAGTGGCTATTGATATGGATACATCTGGAGCCAATATTAATGTGATTTTTTCTAAGAGAAAAACCATTTATTTTAATTTCCAATGGGTCACACAAAGGTTGGAGGGCACAATCCATGACATCAAGCATAGAAACCTACACAAGATGATACTTTCTCAATTGTAAGCACTTTTTTGGTGGTTCATAATTTAAATTACTCACAAAGGAACAACAACAAGCACTGTAAATAATATTTTCAAACAGCCAATTCACATCAACATTAGTTCCTGGGAATTATGCTGTTCTAACTATCTTAGAAGTGAAAACAGGAACATGAAAATGAATGTAATATGCCTATTTTCATCTTCAAAACTCTGAGATATTGATTGCAAGTATTTTCTAGTTGCTTCTTCTTAATAGGATTGTACTAGCCCAGTCAAAGGAAGTTTTATCCTGTTGCACAAACATTTAAAACCCTAAATAAAGCACTATATTTTTCAGAAAACAGTATACTTAGTAGTTATATAGTTCCTATGTGCAACACTGAGATATATAATATATAGAGACATATAATATATATAGCATATTGTATTTATTTCTTATTTTAACAATTTCCTATGCAACTACAGTTGCATAATCATATTAAAAATCAAGCTGCACACATTCTTTATGCTTCTGAAAGAGGTAAATGGTTGAAGGGAACTGCTTCTAATAGAGATAAGGTGAGGAAATATAGACCTGAAATAAGCCAAGTGGTTGAAGACAGTTAAGTAAAACAAATAGCACAGTGGGGAGTGAATTAAACTTTTAAATGCACACAATCTATACCACAAGTGATTTCCTCCTTACAGTCATAAATTCAACATACAGAAACAATGCATTGCAGAATGATGCACTTTATAGGGTTGGGTTTTTTTCCTTCTCTTCTTAAAATATAGAACTATTGTGATTCTCTTGTGTGGAAGGTAAATCCAGCTCAAAATTCTACCTCCAGTGAACTCTAGCAAACTGTACTGAGAATGAGCTGGGAGAGAGTGAGTTATGATACACCAGTGGTCTGGGCTCTGCGTGTAAGGAAAAGAGCAAGGTGTGGAAGAGAAGGAAAGGCACACAAAAGGAGGATGAAAAACTCCACTATTTTAAAAGTCATGTTTCAAAAAAAGCACAGTAAAAGGAATATTAAAGAATATAAATTAAAATCTAACCCAAAAAGTGCATACCTTATAAAAATTTAAATGAAATAAGCTGGCAGTGGGAAGTGCTCTATAAATAGTGAAAGATACAGGCATGAATTCAGATGTCAGCTTTCAATACCAGTAGTATTAAAACTATATCTTAAACTGTTTTATTCAGCAGCAGCAGGATTAAATTCATCAAAGCTCCTGTGTGTCTCAAACTAAAGGATTTCAAGGCTTATTTAACTCTGAGACCTCCAAAAGACAAATATTTAGACCTCAAAAAATCCCCACCAACCCCAAAAAAGAAAAAGTGTTCTGGTTTTGACTGGAGTTGAGTTAATTGATTTTCTTCATAGTAGCTAATATGGGGCTGTGGTTTGGATTTGGGCTGGAAACAGTGCTGATAACAGAGGGATGGTTTTGTTCCTGCTGAGCAGTGCTTACACAGAGCCAAGACCTTTTCTACTCCACCAGCAAGTAGACTCGGGGTGCACAAGAAGTTGGGAGGGGACAGAGCTGGCTCAGATGACCCCAACTCTGTGTCATAGAATCACAGAATCATTAAGGTTGGAAGAGACCTCTAAGATCATCAAGTCCAACCTATCACTACCATGTCACTAGACCACATCCCTAAGTAGAACATCTATAGGTTTCTTAAATACCTCCTGGGATGGTGACTCCCTGGGCATCCTGTTCCAAGACCATTTCAGTGAACAAATTGTCCGTAGCAGATGGCTTCATGTTCACCAACAAAAACCAGGGGGGGTGTTAGAAGAGGGGTTGCTGCTCAGGTCCCAACTGGGCATCACTCATTTGGTGAGGAACACTTGATTTCATTTGTATCACTTGTCTTTCTTGGGTTTTATTCCTCTCTCTGTCGTATTTTTCTTTTGGTTGCAATTTATTATTAGCATTTTTGGGGGGGGGGGGG